>JANCMC010029497.1:348091-385634 GCA_024363005.1 Charaxes varanes | reverse complement strand
TAGTCTTCAAGGACAAAAATGTTTAAACACTTTGAATTATGTCTGGCTCCTTATGTCTTGACGACTAACAATAAAAAACAATTACCCACCTTAACTAGTTATCTACTATACTGTCACTAATTAAATTTACTTTGGTTAATTAATTTTAAATGCGGTTTTCACCGTGAAATAATTGTACTATTAGTTCATAGCGTAAATACTCTTATCATGTATTTACTTTAATTACGTATGTTTTATAGAAAAAACTGCTGGTAAACCTTTTAAAATAGATAACCAAACAAATGTCACTTTATTGCATGTACGCTCTGAAAAGGCTGGTTAGTCCCAAATTGGGCGCCAATTTTTTTCGACAATCATATTTCAGAGTACGTAAATGTCTTTTTCGTATTACTACAACAGGATGAAACAAGACGTAACAAATAATCTTTCTTTCATAAAAAAAAACACAGGCTCAAAATTATCTGAACTGAACCAAATTGAAATTTGGAACACGAGGGAAGCGCCAGCTTTCAAATAAAAAAGAATCATCGAAATCGATTCACCGAGTCGGAAGCTCTGGAGGTAACAAATATAAAAAAGTACAGTCGAATTGAGGACGTCCTCCTCTTTTGAAGGCGGTAGAAAAAAGAATTCAATATGGACCTGTATAAATCGGGCACGGGGTTTAAATTAGTTCCCCTTCCAATAAAAACTAACAGAGCCAATAATTTAGTGCGGGGCATTTATCTGTCCCCTTAGCAACAGAGCGCAAACCCGCGGAAAGAAAACTACTTTTATTGTACAATTTATCGCCGTTCGCCGGGGCCTGTATTGGAAACGTTCACATTCATTCACATTTGTGCACACCAGCGCTGGATGTATAAACGTAACAAACCAACACACTAATCTATACAGGTTGACTGGTGAAACACTTACGATACTCGAGGACCTGACATTTGATGATCATATATTATGACGAAGAAAAACTAACATTAAATGTAAATATCGATTAACTGTTACTCGAGATTAAGAGAAAGGTAACTAATTATGTACAGAACGCATGGACATACTAGCGTGGACACACGAGGATGGAACGTTTCCTCTTCACACTTTAGTCCTGGCGTAGGACAGGCAAATATACCTATTTCACTCATCACTTATTCACTTATTTGTTTAATAAGTATAGAAAAAAAATGAATAGAATTATTAATTTTATAGCCCTCATTAAATCTTTTTTACAACTGAGCAGTTTTATACGCTGGAAAATGCATTTACGAACTAACTTTTTCCAAAAGCAAATTAACCACAGAACGTAGTATGGCTACACTTTAAGGAAATTTGTTCAAATATTAAGTACCTATTTTTATTATATAATTATAACGAGAATCGAGGACCGGGGATCCTGTTTAAGTATTCGAAGTGTCAGACCAGACATGTGTGACCAGACATTCTGTATATACCAAAATCAATCGTTGTTCGTTAGTCTCGCTAAAGTATACAAATATATCCCGTTCTCGTTTGGATTAGGATATACAAGTTATAATCTAGAAATATAGATTATAACTTGTATGTACTAATCTATATCTAGACAAATATATAAAGCTGAAGAGTTTGTTTGAACGCGCTAATCTCGGGAACAACTGCTACGATTTGAAAAATTCTATCAGTGTTAGATAGACCATTTACCGAGAAAGATTTTTTTGCCTAATTTTACATTTTTTGTTATAATATAAAAAAGCTTTTCTCTTTTAGATAATCGGTCAAACTAATTAGAGTTGACGTCGCTTTGGTCTGCAACCGAATTTATGGCGTGTCCAGGTACCAGTACATCTTTCTCACATAAGTTCGGCGCGAAGTGGCGGCAATGCTGTCACGTCAAGTGATTCCGAAGACGGAGGAGGTCGGATATCAAATATTATCCCATCTATCACCCAGTTGCAGCAAGAGCTACTTAACCTAGCGATCGACTCAAACACCGACCATCAGGCCACGACCTTCTCTAAATTTAAAAAACTTTTATGCTATTATAAATAATAATCAGACACTGATCATGGAAAATCGCTGATATTCAGCGACAACTGCAGCTAAACAACCATATTACTTACACGCGTTTTGACCAATTATAATAATAGTAGCAACTATTATAATGATTACTAAACATTATGGCGCTGTAATATCATGTTATAATTACTTTGAAGGCACTTCTTTTGTTTGACATTTGTACGACAATGTTCCACTTATTAATTCCAGAGGTTCTTAATTAGTAGTCTTTAGCAATACATGTTTGTTTGATTGATTGATTCTCATACTGTGTTATTCTGACTTCTAAGACAATTTACTCGATATTGTTTATTGTGATAGTTCACACGCAATAAACAATTTCAATCTAAAAATTTTTAAGCTTAAAAGAACAGTTAATGAATATCGTATTGATGGCAAATAGATGGTAACAATTTATTGCAAACTAACCACTTTGCGAAGCGTGCGCGAGGAATCCACCCGAACAACGCTCGCTGGTATCGGCTGATCGAAGTTCCACCAGTATGTGTCTCCCACCAGCTATCTCTATTACCCCACCATTGTCTGTGGTAGTTTCCACTTCATCGGCCTGTCAAAAACCTTGATTTACTCTTCAATGTAACGTAATATTTACGTTATAACATAAATAATTTAAATTTTAGCGCAATGATACATAGCCTATAATAGCCTTTCTCAATAAATGGGCTTTCTAACATTGAAAAGATTTTTCAAATCGGACCAGTAGTTCTTGAGATTAGCGCATTTAAGAAAATAAACATACAAAAAAGCTTTTCGGCTTTATATATTAATATAGATACCAAAAAAGTATATTTCATTCTGGTAGGGCATTTATATAGTAAAATAATGTGTGACTAAATCTTTCAATCGATTTTTTTTCAAATGAAGGTTATAATCAGTCCTTGATCAAGATAAAGTATTTCCTTCGTAAATAACTGTCAGATCGCTTTCCCCACCTCATTTATGATAAACGATAGTTATTAGCCGAGATAGACCCTGTATTGAAAAAAGAAATTAATCTATTATACTTGACAAAAACATTTAGTATAATAGTTTAGCCACTATTTTAAAAAGTTAGTAGATTCAGCGTTTGGTTTCAGTCTGTCAACACGCAAATTCACTTTGTTCTTCGAAAATACTTGAACTTTTCATTAATTTATCAATCAAACAAACAAAAATGTTTTAACTCTCGTTTTTGCTATAGGTATCGCATATATAGTCATATGCAATAAGTAAAAAAAAAATAATTTCAACTTTAGATACAAACCGGTCAATTTTTTTTTTATGTGTATAGAGTATATATAAAAAAAGTACAAAGTTAAAATTACTATCAATTAAAACGGTTGGGTGAAATAAATTAAGTCTAATTGTCTCAACAAACATTTCCCATTACGTCAACTACTGTTCCATAAAAAAGAGCGAGTGACAAACACTAGTCCAAGAACGTCCAATTTCGAAATTCGTTGTCAAAGAGAACACGTTCAGAAACTCGTATATAAACTAAATAGGAAAGATATTTGTATATCAGATAACCATATTTCTTATTTAAATTATGTAATATTTAATGTATTATTGTTTACGAAAATAAGTAATGCATAAGTGTTTATCATTTTAATTATTTCTATTATCAACATTTGAAAAATAAAACATGACGCTTGCTATTTCTGAACGCACCTTAAAAAGTACTGGGAATAAAATTTCTCTGTTAAATTGGTAGCATATATATATAACTATAACTATAAATATGCAGAACTGCAATAATTGCAACCTTAACTTTTAAAATATTCCGCATTCTTACCATCCGTCATATTGCCTTGAATTTCCGGAGCAGGAAAGGACAAGGTCCTTTCTATAATTGAATAAAGTAAAGACTATAATCAAATGGCCTTTGAGTAAGCTGCGTCCTTTACTTATCTCGACAGGAAATTTCACATTTTTCCTACTTTTTTCCGATGAACGACTTTTAAAAATACAAAATAAAGAACGGTCTTTTTTCAAATAAAATGTCGAATAAGGTCCAAGAATATTGTAATAGGTATAACGACGGTAATGAGAAATCATTTAAACTATGTATTTATCTGAGAAAATGGGATACATAAAGATTAACAAGCGTATAATATTTTTATACTGCGAGGGAGTTTAATAGGGATTAACAAAAAAACAAACTACAAAATACAACAATCCCCCTTAAATGTTCATTTAAGTATTTCTTACGGAACCCTAATTAAATGTTTCTAAAATTAAAGCAGCGTATGTTATTCTTGTAACATTAGATATTTACCAGTGAAAGCCCTATCGAAATCGGTGCAACCGGAATTTCGGAGATTATCAGTAACAAACAGACAAAAATGTTTTAATTTGTTTTTTGTTTATAGTATCCGTATAGTAAAAATAAAAATGATTATGCAAACATACATTACAATTTTATTTATATACTAGCAGACCTAATAGACGTCGTCCTGTCCGGATTTAGACTCGTCTCTCATTAGCCAATTAACGAATCTCACTTGTCTTGTCCATAAAACGTGACACTGGCCGAATATTTTATGAAATAATAATTCTACATGGCACGTCGTTGATTTGTTTGGATGTTTCATCCAACTGCATAACGTATGAACTATTCGTAGTATCAATGACTAATGCAGAAAGGATTCTATCTGGAGCTAGTTTAGACGATTTCGCGAATTAGCCATTTTTTATTGATTGAATATTATTAGCACTTGCTTTTAATCGTATTAGATATTCGATATAGTCTAAAATACTTATTAAGAATATTAATGCCTTTCCACTCTTGTCTCCCTACGCAGGTCATATATGATTGAAACAACAAATACTATCAGTATTTAACAACCACAAGTATTTAAAATTTGTTTTTGGAACCAATATACGCCATATTGAAGACGTAAAGTAAATATAGGTAGCTATACTTCAGTGACTTCATTAAATTTTGAGATTGAATCATCATTGTGAGAGGTCACACGTCAAAATTAAAATTTCTTATCTTTTACATACTACATAAAATCATATTATGTGATGTTACACTAAGGGGTTGAGGGTTACGAAAATTTGATAACCTGTGTGACAAGGACAGGATAAGTTAAAAAATCTTCAAATTTGTGTGACTTAATTTATAGATGATCTTGATGAATAAAATGATAGGAATGTAAGAAAAGTTGGACTAAATCCAATTTGAAAAGAGTAATTCGAGAAAATACAAGTACTTTCATCAGTAATTACATCTTTATATGTTAATTTAATTTTAAACAAGATTAAATAGATTTAAAAACTTCTCAGCATCAGATGAAAGTGTCACGACATATTCATACATACCTTAAAATATTTGTATGAAGATGAATCGGTTTGTGAGACTTCCCGGTGGCCTAAACTCGTCATTAAGGGCCGGCAGCGCATCTGGTGGCCTTCTGGTCGTGCAAATGTCCATGGGCGCCGGTAGGCACTTCGGTGCCTGCTGCCTGCTCGTCTGCCCCCGCGCCCACATATTCTCAATGTTCAAGAATCAACTACCATGCAATTTTCAAGGATCTTCCTGTCTCTCAAAACATAATTGCCAGCCCCAATCTAAAGCGTTATTATAGAGGGACTTGTAAAAACATACTCATTTCTCAAAAGCCAACATCGTGAGCCTTCTTGTTGTGTCTTTGTAAAGTCGACCAAGAAAGCGCTTTACAATTATGGATGACAGTTCCTACTTAAAGAAAATTTTACTAAGGGCTATTGTTACAAATTAACGTAATGCCTAACAAGCAAAAATGAGCCTTCTAACTAATTGACGCGCAAACGACATTCGACCTTAGCGTGGCAAACCAATTTCATGGTCGACTGTACATTGACGTCAATAGTGAGAACAATCATACAATGATTACCTTGTACATGTTCTCCATTGTACTTTACGTAGAGTTCGTGCACTCCTTCCTCACGAGGGTCGTACTTGATGCTGACAGTTCCATCCCTGTTGTCTTCAATGACTGGCTGGTCGATGTGGCCGCTTGGCATTTTTACTTCCGCTGAAAAGAAAAACTTGTGTTAAAATATAAAGAACTTTTACAGATATAAGAACATTTTTTTTAAAATATACGCATACGCCTTGTTGAGCAAAGATATCACTGCTGCTTCCTAGCGTTATTCCAGTGTAGTACCAGGATCCCTTTAGATTGCAGAGAAGGTAGTGGAGTGAGTTAAAATGACCGATTGCCATCCTTAGAATCCCCACGATCTCTGCAACCTTAAGACTAATGTCTCTCGGTGACATTAATCGGACCCCACCTCTTTACGTGCCTCCCGAAACACGGAGGAGGTCCGATATCCAATATAAACCAGTATTAAAATGGGTCATCCATCTACCACCTGGTCGCAACAAAGCTACTTAATCCATCGACTCAAATGCCGACCACTGATTAGGCCACAACCTCATCTTTCTAAAATAATTAATAATAATAAATAAATGAATCGAACAACATGCAAAATGATCACAATTTTTAAACCAACAAACCTTTTCTGGTATCAATGTGGTATATTGTGACGAAATTTATCGGGGTGTAGGCAAGTCCAAGGCCGGTTTTGTTAAAGGCTATCTTGTGCGCTTCAGCGTACACTATGGGCACAACCTCCTTGTCTATTTCGGACACTGAGAAGTACTTCTTCGTTTTATCTATGTAGAGAACAGACAGATCGTGCCAGTATGACTCTTTTTCGTTGCCGCCAACGATAGAATTCCAAAGTCCAGACATAAACGCCATCTATCCAGTTTTGCAACTCTTTAAAGGGAAATTTGAATTTGAATTGGGCCGTGTTCAGTGTTTATATAGTAGGCATGTTATGTTTGTCTGTATATTGTCCTAAGTTTGTATGTGGTGATAAAGAGCTTTGTTTTTCGTTCTGTATTGGTGAGTGAAGTTTTTAAGTATGTTTTATCTGTATAATACGAGTATACTAGTGGACCCGGCAGACGTTGTTTTGCCCGAATTTGGGCTCATTTGCTAATTAACCAATCTGGCCATTTAATCAACCAGAGTAGGCAAATATATAAAGCTGAACAGTTTGTTTGTTAGTTTGCTTGAACGCGCTAATCTCAGGAACATCTGGTCGGATTTGAAAAAAAAATCTTTCAATGTTAGATATCCCGAGCCATCGAGGAACGCTATACGCTATATGATATCATGCTAAATTTCTTCACCCAATTTTAAACGTATAATGTCGCGGGTAACAACTAGACATCAATAATTCAAAAGTTTTATGAAATAATAATTTTACATAGCACGTCAGTCAAAAGGCCTAGTACAAATTATTTGAAGTATTCTGCAGTATGAAACAAGTCTGCACTTTCATTATTTTAAGCAATCATTACACTTTTTCTAACTAACTCTTCTTTTAAACCTTCCCTGAAATAAAGAGAATGAAACAAAACAAACAAAATTTAAAACGACATATCGGTTTTCGAGTTCTAGCGAGACTAACGAACAACGATTGTTATTATATATATTGGTGTATATAGCGGTCAAGTTCAAGTGAGACTGGGCATGTCCTGTATGTCAGAGAAGAGATGGTTAAGGATAATCACCGATTGGCATCCTGTTATAAACAAAAGGCGACACACCCGGCCATGAAGAAGATGGCGAGACAATCTCGACAAATGCCTAAAAACCTGGTCAAAAGAGACCCAAGACCGCGAGGGATGGAAGAGATTGGGAGAGACCTTTGCGCAACAGTGAGACACAGATGGCTGATTATAATTATAGCCATGTCTTAAACCAATTAATTCATGCTAAGTTAGCCTGTAAGTGAGGGATGCGATTAACTTTAATTAATAAGTAATGTAAAATATTTAAATATACATTGTATATCGTGTTGGCTTCCATTATAAATAAATAAAAATAAAATAAATATAGATTTGTCTATGCCTAAAAGCAAATACATACCTATACAACTGTTAATCGATACATTTTTAGCTAATGACGCGAAAGTTTAAAGCAGCATATGAATATTTGAATAAATACACCGTTTCTATTACTCTTTTAAATAAAAGGACCTTCCCCTTCTTTTATTACGTTTTTTTTTTTTACGTGAAAGCATCGCATCCCTACGCGATTTGTTCAAATAACCCTAAACTTTCACGAACTAAAAAAATAAAATTAAAAAAGAAATCTAATGAATTATAGTGTTGTGAAACCGTTACACCATTTAGAAAAAGTATATTAGTACGTGCCTGCAATAAATATCGTCTAATACACGACATAAAAGCTTCACCGCAACCATGCGGGTATTTAAAAACTCCAATAAATTCGCTTTCTAGTCGCGGATTATTTTATCTAACGTATGACATCATATTCACGTCACGGGTTCGTGTCGCTAGGTGTAAACACTTCGTGTTGCTTTGGTATATAAAATGTGTTTTTTATTTTATAGTTCTGGTTTTAGCATAATAAAATACTTGGCACCTTAGTAGAAGACGTGCCTCCGTCTTTATATTAGGGTGTGGTTATATGACGCCCGTCGTACTGAAGATTGCGATTTCAAAGATAAATTTTAGCGGTATTTAACTGTGTTCCTTAATATATATTAATTATAATATATCACAGATAATAGATAGATGATAGTTGTTAGTACAAAATAGTTACACACTACATAGACACCTAGGCATGGACAAGACACCTAACAAGTACAATATACATTTTCATATATGTATATTCTTTGCAGATTAATGAAGAATGTAACCCTAGCTTTAATTAAAATGATTTCTTAATGCCTCTGCCACACCGTCGATATATTTAGAGGCAATATTTCCGCTCGCTGACAATTTGATGATCGCAGATCATCAACGTATCTAGGGGCAGCTATTTTGTAAATAATTGATGTAGTGCGATGATTATTTTGCTAGTTTTTATGATACATTGTATAAGTGTTTACTTTGTTGGTGTAACATTTTAAATAAAATAAAAAAAATAAAAATGATTGTACTTTTATACATTTTACATATACGCAGTTACAAATAAATTTTCTTTCTTTCTTTCTTTAAGAGTTTATTTGCTTGATCGCGTTAATCTCAAGAACTACTGGTCCGATTTCAAAAAATCTTTCAGTGTTTGATAGCCCTTTTATAGAGGAAGGCTTTATATCATCACGCTAAAATTGAACCTTTTTTTTAAACTAAATTTATGCGGATGATGTCGCGGGCACAACTAGTATCATACATATGTAACACGGAAAGCCCTTTCTAACGTAGAAAGTGCTTTATTTATAAGTAAATATTGAAAATTTAAAAAAGTTAACATATCTTCTGAAAAAAAGAAATGGAACAAGACAAAAATAATATTTTGTTTCATTTTTTTACTCCCTTTCAGCACCTTTTTTTTGTGCTATGACTTTGCTAATTTACGGAATCGAGATAATTTATATACCACTTTAAATGTTATTCAATGAAGATCTATTCCGATACTTTCGAAAAAATCATTTAGCGTAGCAGACGTGAAAGAAATATTAAAATAATTTCAAACGCTATTGTATAATCGACCAAAAAGGTGCTTTACCATTTCCGATGACAGTTCCTACTTAAAGAAAATTTTGCTAGGGGTATTGTTAGAAATTAACGTAATGTATGACAAGCAAAAATGAGCTTTTTAAATAATTGACGTGCAAACGACAAAAATGACTTAATGTTCACCAGCTATTTGCAAATTACGAGCTCTGGGCCTCTTTAGGAGGCCTTAGTTACTAATGTTAGTACATTAATTTTAAACCTTTTTCTTTTTTAACTAAATTGTAGAAGTCATTCTGCTTAATAGCTCTAGAATAGAAGCTTATAGAATTTTTTATTAAGTCAGCTGTTGTTGAAGCTTATTAATTTATGTATCAAGAGGTTTACAGAAAAATATAGTTATTATGCATTTTGGTTTTCCCAAGAATGCACATGTTTTTCTTCTAGAAATTTTTGTTCTAATGAATTTATTAATGTATTCCGTCGGGAAAGGCTGATATTTTTTATGAATGCTAAAATAGTGTATTTTGGAGCATTTTGACGTTAATTTAACGATTTTAAGAAAGCGAAGAAAGCGAAAAGGTTCGCACTTGAAGGAGTTTTGATAAAAATACTTGCTACAAAGTTCCGCGCGTCATCGTAAGAGGGCGTGACTAATTTTAAAAATAGAAAAAAAAAACTTAATAGTTATGATTTAAGTCAACGAACGTTTGTTGTTTTTTTTTTTGTGGAAAAATATTTTCTTATTTGCGTTTAAGTATTTTGAACGTGTAGTTTAGCTTTCGTTTTTCTGTAATAAAAATGCTGGCCTAATATAAATAGGGAATGTTTGTGTAAAAATATAATTTAGTATCAACTAGTCGGTCATTGGCGGGAAATAGCATTTGGGGTAGGCTAACCGCAGCCGGGCCGCGCAAGTTCGGCGCGTGCCAAACAGACCGATGACACATTCGTTGCATTAATATATTTAAATATGTTCGGGAAGCTTTCAATTCTTTAAATTGGCTGATACAACTTTTATAACTCACTACTTGTTACCCGCGACTGCGTTCGCGTAAAATTAGGTGAAAATTTTTAGCTTGATGATATATAGCCTTCCTCGATATATGGGCGATCTAACACTGAAAGAATTTTTCAAATCGAACTAATAGTTCCTGAGATTAGCGCGTTTAAGTAAACAAACTCTTCAGCTTTACATATTAGTATAAAAGTATAACACTAGCATCGCGCCCCGGCTTTGCACGGCTATTTACATTATCGAAGTTTTCATACGGATCTCTTTACTTTTTTAAATATATTCTATCGCCAATGTTCATCAGAGAGGTTAATACAAGATTAATGTCTTATACCATAGTTAAAGGAATTATACAAAATCCGTAAATTTGTAGTAACATCACAAAAAAATTACCAAGACGGTCACATTCAAGCAAATCACATGAGAAGTACTAATCTTACTAGTAAATTACCTTGTAAAAATATTATGTGACAATACGGAACCCTCAGTGCGTGAGCCTGACTCGCACTTGCCTGGTTTTTTTTAAATAGTAATACAGTGGTAGAAAAAAAATAAAAAATCATGTAAAGTGTTAAGTTTTTTATATAGTTTCATCTTTGGTGGAGACTGAAAGACAAGGCCTTCAATAGCCCACAGCTGGTCGTAGGTTAGTCTCCACTACTCTCTCCATCTCTCGGCCTACTTCTCCACCTAAATATTAACACTCTTTTCATATTGTAATGTACCTGCCATACATTTAATTTTCTGTCATTTATTTACATCTATACTTCTGTCATTTATTTACTTCTACATAAAGCTAAAGAGTTTGTTTTTTAGTTTCCTTGAACGCGTTAATCTCAGGAACTACTGGTCCGAGTTAAAAAATATTTCATTATTAGATAGCCCATTTATCGAGGAAGGCTATACGCTATACGTCATCACGTTAAAATTTAATCTACCTCTTTTACGTAATTTTATGTGGACGAAGTTGCGGACACAGTTATATATAAAAATTTGATTTGAATTGTTGCCAAGTCAAGAACCAATTTTTTTTTAGTTTTTGGGATTTTGCGCACTTTGCCTGGGCGTTGGAGCGTTGGTACCGAGCAATATGAAAGTAGGAGTCCAGCCTCGAGTAAATAAAAAAAAAAATTAAGATAAATGAGGAGCCCTGTGGTGTTGGACATGGGTGTCGGTAGTGACATAGGTGAACCGCATGCCCATTTCCCCTTGTTTAAAAAAAAAGTTTTGAATATAGGCCTCGTTCAATTTAGCTTTGCAATTGTAAATTTTATCACCAAATGATAAAAATAGTGATTATATAAGTACTTATAAAAGTCTATATGAATAAAGAATTGTTGGCTTTGACTATGACACTCAAAATAATCCTGATATTCTTTGAAATCTGTTGGTTTTTAGTTTTTTCTTGTGGGATATAAACAGTACAAACTAATCGAAAACTTAATGATAATTAATAATACTAATCCATTAACCAGTATAGTTTTTACTGAAATTATAATAAATTAAGTTATTAAGGTGGTGTGCAAATGCTAATATTTTATAATAAAATAGGCATGTATTTATAATACACTAAGTTATTAAATAAAACCCCACGCACACCAATGCTAAATGATTCACACACTCACATATACATTTTACTTTAAGACTGTTTCAAGACATAGTTATGACAAACATATGTATAAAAATTGACAGAAATATAACAATGTTGTTGTTGAAATAAATAAAATATAGTATTTTATATAGCTTTAAATAAGCATATAGTACGCAAATCTAAACATTATACGTTACACTATACTAGCCGCCGTTCTCTAGTTATTGTAAATAATTAGTGATTTTTTTATTGTTTAAGTAAGTTTTATACTCAATGAATTATTCAAGTAATAGTGAAAGGGAAAAAGTGTACAGTGAAAGGTAAAGTGATAGTGACTGTAAAGTATATTTATAGTTACATTTACTTTTCATACTAAACTTTAACTGGGGATCGTTACATATAACGAGTGTGTTTATGGATAGGACAGTATTAAATAACTCGCTTAC
Organism: Charaxes varanes; assembly: GCA_024363005.1. Taxonomy (NCBI): domain Eukaryota; kingdom Metazoa; phylum Arthropoda; class Insecta; order Lepidoptera; family Nymphalidae; genus Charaxes; species Charaxes varanes. Next base: position 373,074 of record JANCMC010029497.1, on the reverse strand, counting down.
ATAAATAAGTAGAAAGCAGTATGCAGCTTGCCTTAGTCTAAAACCTAAACTAAAATAAAAGTTCACCATGATCATGTCAAGACTCGCCTATATAGAAGAGTTATGTATTTGATATGGGATAAAGATATTTGGTAAATAACTTTACAAGATATTTGCTAATAAGGATTTCGCTCTATATAATTTAGCTAATGAGTTTTTACCATGTTCTATCAACATGGAAAATTTCAGCTCTCTAAAGAATGTCTATGTAAATATTTAGCATAAGAGTGCTAAGAATCCTCACTTATAGACACTAGATTCTTTTTTATTTAGCCGGAACATCGTCAACTTACTGTTCTCCTCCGCAAAGAATACGCCGTTGCCTCGCGCAGCCTTTCAGCCTCCCTCTTCTGCCGCACCACATCCTCGCAGAAGAGGACTACTGCTTGCCATGTACCTTCAGTAGCCACCACGGACCTCACCACCGCGGCTAGTGAGAGATCGCCTCCTAAAACCACAACTAATGCGGCTCGCTGCTGTGCCCATTGTGAGCACTCAGTCAATGTGTGGGTCACCGTATCTCAGCGCAGTTGCACCCGATACAAGCGGACCCTAGATTTTGACCGGCATAACGCTAAATAGAAGAAGAGTATACATGATTTTAAAACTATCTTTCATTCATTCAGATGGCTCCAATAATGGTAACTGAAGACAGACAGGCGTCTGGCCATCGTATATCACATCCCCTACCTGGTGAAGAAGTATACATCACCGGGGTATCCGGTTACTTCCCAGATTCCGACTCAATTGTACACTTACAGGAGAACCTTTTTAACAAGGTAAATACTGCAATATGTACTGGTTTTTTTTTTCAATTTTCAACCGAAATACCGAAAGATACACAGACGTACAAAGATGAAATTAAGTTAGTTAATAAACATCTTCTAACAACGGATTTTTCTATAGGATACATTAAAAAACTGTAAGGATTCTTGCAAGTTTAATTTCACGCTTACGAAGTCGCGAGAAACAGCTTGATATTTAAAATTATAATACATGCCTTAAAGTAACACTCAAAATAGTAAATAAACAATTAATATTCAATAATTTAACCGCGCATAAAAATGACTATTTCACGTTGTTTCTAATATTCTTGATTAAATATATAATAAGGGGCAAACGGGGACCTTGGTGCTTCACCTACGTGACAACCGACGCTCAACAACATCTGCTACACCAGATCTCGCAGTCGTCGTCGTATAAAAAGTAGATCGACCCTCTGGACGAAATTTTGAACACCTTCTGTGTATCTAGGTTGACCTTATATCAGACGATGCCCGTCGATGGAAGCTGGCGCATCCAGAAATTCCTCAACGTACTGGTAAAATCAACAATATCAACAAGTTTGATGCTTCCTTCTTCAAAATTCACTACAACGAAGCGCACAGCATGGACCCCATGAGTAGAATCATTCTGGAAAAATCTTATGAAGCTATTATTGATGCAGGTACGATACCAAGTTTTTTATTTGAGGTAATGAAACCAAGTCTTGATCCAAATTACGACAAACTTTATAACTTAATTGAGAAGTTTAGGTTTTGGGTCTTCGCTTTATTTCTAAATTAAAATTTAGGGTAATCTTTAAAACTTTATAGATGATTAAAAAAATATTAACAATAATGGTGAAGGATGTCAAAGAAATAATGTAAAAAATAACCAAAAAACGCACGAGTTGTGAACTTCTGTTTTTGAAGAGTTGGTTTCTAATGTTATCCAAATATTTATAGGGCTAAATCCTAAGGAACTACGTAATATTAAAACTGGTGTATTCATCGGAGCCAGCGCTTCAGAGTCAGAAAAAACTTGGCACTACGAGAAAATGCATGTTAATAACTACGGAGTTACTGGGTGAGCTAAATCTCAAATTAATGGTAGCATAATTACACAGGTTTTATACAATATTTTAAAGGTTGTTAAGATAAAATTTTGTTATTAAAATGTTCAACGTTGATTGCCCCGTAGAAGTGGATAAGGTGGATCAAAGAAAAATCGTTAGAGGCAAGATTTTAAAATAAGTACATACGTAGGATGCCAAGCATCAATATAAAGTCAATCAATATCAGTGATGAGCAAAGTTCAGTACAAATAGTACGAAATAAAATATTGCCGACACGAGCTTGACAGTCATATTAAATATTTATAATACAGTTGATACTTTTAATTAAGACAATCTATGTTTGTCTACAGATGTTCTAAAGCGATGATTGCCAATCGAGTCTCCTACTGGCTCGGTGTCGAGGGTCCTTCGTACAACGTAGACACTGCTTGCTCAAGTTCTCTTTACGCATTAGAGCGTGCCTTCAGAGCTATTCGAAACGGCCACTGTGATGTGGCAATCGTTGGGGGTTCCAACCTATGTCTTCATCCTTACATCTCTCTGCAGTTCTTCAGGTAAGTACCACTCTAAAGAACCCTATCAGTAAACTAGTAAGAGATATTTACATAATAACCTAAATAATTACACCAGATGGAAGGGTGACCTGAAAACTGTCTGAGGTGTTTGTTAGAATCATCGAATCCTATTGGATATGATCAATAACATATATACATAATCTTAATAGTGGCATACCTAAAGTATCCCTAGTGTTCGTTTTAAAACTAAAAGATTGTGCTTCTTAAATCCTCTCCTGTATCTTCTACAAAATTCTTCCTGCATATGTTTTACTTCTGTAAGTATAGAATCTATAGGAAAAAATCCTGCGTATTGGATCCGAGACTTACAATATAGTAGAGAATATTATACTATGAACCAGTGTTCCTGAAATATGTCGAAATCTTAATCAAATCATGTTCTAAGAAAAATACTTGGATAATACTAATTTATATTGATTCTCAGATTAGGAGTCCTGTCTATCGATGGAAAATGCAAGACGTTTGACAATAGGGCAAACGGTTATGCTCGATCTGAGGCGATATCTGTTATCTTGCTGCAGAAAGCAAAGGATTCCAGGAGGTAAACAACTTTGCGACATTTCAATGCTTTTTTATTTTTAAAAGAGGTATCATATGCCTATACATAAAGACAATAGGCATGACGTCAGTAATCAGAATGACGTTATAAGAATATTATAAGTACGTTCTAATAAGCGATCGATTTTTTTTAAGTGCTCATTCAGTTATTCGACATTTGACGACTGCTACTGTAAAGGTCGAGGCAAAAATGTCGAGGGGACACTTAATGCAACGCACTGTTAATATAAAGTGACGTTATGATAACTTGCAGTGTTTTGGAGTGAATATTAATCCTTAAATTTATAATTTTGTTGTAAATACGTTAATTTCTGCAAGAATATTAAATTTTTTGACAATAGTAGTTATTTGAGAACATTACTAACCTATTTTTGGCACCTAAGTATCTACCGACGCCGATGGACATATGCACAACCAGAAGGCTAGCAGATGCGTTTACCTGCCTTTAATGACGAGTTCAGGCTACCGAGAAGTCTCTCAAACCGAACGAAACATGACAACAATTCCATCTTGACGTGACAGCAATGCCGCCACTTCACACCGATCTTAAGTGAGAAAGAGGTACTGGTACCCGGACGCGCCGGCCCAATTCGGCTACAAGTGTGGCGCTACCTCTAATTAATATATCTAAAATCCAGTATTAGAATGGGTGACCCATATATGTATAACCCAGTCGTGGTAAGAACTTCATTACCTAGCGATCGACAACAATGCAGGCCAGTTATTGCCTTCGTAAAATGAAATTTACTTAGTTAATAATTTAATTAAATAAATAAAATACGTAGTACGTTGTTTTATTTTAAAATACAATTTTTTAAATGTTTTATCTGAAGTGAAATCTTGGAAAGGATCTGATATTGGGGCGTAAACAAAAGAAGTTAAAAGTTACATATCGATAGCTCCAAAGTAAATTGTCGTAATCCCAAATCCATAATCATCACTACTCAATATATTTTTGTATACAATAATGTAATAGTCATTATTGAATATATATATTTTTATACAAAAATATATATTAACAAGATGTATCCGATACTTAACAATTCGCAACAAAACAATTGTGTTTCCGATTACAGACGGTACCGTATTAAATCTGCAATTTCTTCCTGGAACTATCTGAAGCTTTGTGGTAAACATAATAGACTCTAGAGTGACTTTATAGGTTATATTCGTAGAAAAAAATATTAAAATATTTCACATCTCGAGTTCCCCGACCACCGCCACTCATATCAAATGATTAAAAAAAACAGTATCAATGGCGAGTTTAAAATGTTAGACTCTTCATTTTAAGTTTTAAAATTAATTTAACTTATTTATGTTAAATTAATTGTAAAATTGTAAAATTTAACTACAGAAGTTTGTTCTTAACTGAAATTTATATAATAATTTGTAAAATATAAAAAAAAAAAATTTAAACAATATTTTTTTGCTACTATATCTGGAAGAAATAATTTTTTTCCATCCAAGCAGAACGAGCTAATATATCTCTTATTTTTAAAAACAAGACATACAATTTACACGTACTCGTACCTTTTATTGGGGCTTCATTGCTAGCGAAAGTCGCTACTTGAAGATGAGTTAAGATAAGTAGCGGAACAACAATGAATCGTATTTTTATTCACTATCTTAGTGCCTGCAGTTTCGCTAGTGTTAATGTAGATTAAGTCATTAAACTCATCTGATTTTTCTGGAAGAAAACCTTTCGACTTTGAATCCGTATCTAACAAGTGTTATGTTTGTTTTTAATCTTAAAAAAAAAACTCTCTTTTTCTCTTCATAGAACTATCCACCGTTTTTTGCACCGATGATGTTATTGATATCTGTCTCAATAATAGTCAAATCTGTAAATTCATGTCACATTTATTTCATAGAAGCTTATGGTTTTTTTTTGTAAATGGAATTTTATATGATAAAATACTGAAAGACAGTGCAAAGTTAAATTTGTAAGGATTATCAGAAAAATATGTATATTTAGGAATATATATCAAAAAAAAAAAACGAAAGTGTTTTGATTTTCCTGATGAGAAATATATATTATTAATGTTTCTGTAACTCACAATGCAAATTTTATATTTTTTATATTTTAGTTACAAAATAAGCATAGGTCTTAGTGTAATAGTGTAATTGTAGCCGGCATATAAATCTATGGCTAAGTCACACAGCTGTTACTGCAGCCCGACGATAGATAGGTGACCAATTTTAATACTTGTTTTCAAATATCTGATTTACTCCGTGTTTCGGAAGGCACATAAAACAGTGGGACCCAATTAATGTCACGGTGATATTAGTCGTGAGATTGCGGGGGTTTCCTTCTTCCCTCGCGATTTTCATATTGTCCTTGACATCCTGTCATAGTAACATAGTTGAATAGTTTAATAGATTCAAAAGTACACGAGTAATATCAATTTCAAAAGAGTTATATTAGGTGACAAAAGTATTTCGTAAAACATAAATGTAATGATTGTCTTTCTCAAGAAATTGTGTTACTTGTAAAGCTTGCCAATTGACGTGTAATTTTTCGGATTATTTTGATAATTATTTCGACTCTTTTAACCTAATTTCAACATCTGATAAAAAAATAACAAATTTTGCATCTATATTGTTTGTTTTCTTTAATATTAGTAACTAGCTGTTTCCCGCGACTTCGTCCGGGTAAAATTAAACTTGCCTTTAGACCTCCTTCCTCTTGCCCTATAGAATATGGTTCCTTCCTCTGCAACGCGATGGACCTGGCACCCGCACGGTGAATCCATGGAATGCTAAGAAATTCGTCTCTCTCTCTCTCTCTCTTGCCAAATTTCATGGTACGAGGTCACCATAAACTCCCCTATAGGATTTAATTGCCTTTTTAATGTAATAGTATGGCAAATGCCACATAAATGGTTGTTACTTTTGATTGCGTACACTTACAGAGTTATTTTTTTTTACAGCTTCAAGAGACCACCGTCCCCGGTATTTAATATTAATTTCAACTTAATATCTCTTCGCGTCCCTGAGAAAAAAGGTCTTAATAGACAGACGAACAACGATGTGATCCTATAAGGGTTCCGTTTTTCTTTGGAGGTACGGAACCCTAAAAACGACCTTTTTCAATTTAATACTTAGGTCGTTATAAACTATTATTATCAAATTATTGTTTCAACTATCATTTTTTTATATTATTTTAATTTTTAAAGTTTTGTTAACCCTTTTAAAGTAACTTAACTTTGAAACAAGATTTCATGCAATATTAAAATATTAATTACTCGGTAAACATAAGTTTGTATTTTTAACAACGCCTAATCTACAGCTAAAATAAAATTATATATAGAAACTTAAATCTAACTGCAAAAATTCGCATATATTATGTTGCTAGTGTATTGCTAAGAGAAAAGTAGGTAAATTAAGTTTTCGTACATTGAATAAAAAGTTTTTGGACAAAGAATTTCAATTAAATGTTAAAATATTAATTAAATTACATATAATTATATAACTCACCAATTTAGTTTGCAATAAATAAGAATATGATAAAAAATCGAGACAAGAACCCTACGTAAATTCCAAATATTAACAAGTTTTGATCAAAATTGGTTCAGCAATTTCAAAGTTTAATGTGAACCTCCAATGTAACACGAGACGATAAAAAAAAGAACTTTTAAAAATTTTAGCTATTTGAGCCGCGTTTTTGGAAAAGGCGCGACACCCGTACGGCAAAACTTTAGATTGCTAAATAATTCGTCCCCGTAATTCCATTAAAGCATTTTAAAATATTATATTGTATGATTTGGTTTAACATTTTATAAACTAAAACTATTCTTAAGCATATTCGTTTTCTATGAATTTTACATATGTATATACCTTGAAAGCAGGTCGTGTTTCTCTTTGAGAATCTCAAATTACCGATTTACTTTTTCGGCGACATTTTTAATGAAATCATAATTTTACATAAAACATCAATAAAATTTTTAGAGCGAACGATCTATTTAAAATATTCTGAAGTAGCGACCAAATAGCGGCATATCTTAGTATTTTTAAATAATAGTTCAACTTTTCCTTTCTTTATTTTATTAAACCGAATCTAATCTACCCTGAAATAAAGGGAAATAAAGAAAAGAAACAGAAGTTAAAGAGGCCCAGCGGTTTTAGCGAGACTAACGAACAACGATTGATTGTTATATGTACAAACTATATAACTGACTTCTACATTTTTTTTTTATATAACAAGGGGCAAACGAGCAGGCGGTTCACCTAAGTGACTACCGACGCCCATGGACAACTGCAATATTAACATTTTAGATATTTAATATTTATAATTTTATTAATATTTTTCTTTAAATGTAAGGCAGAGCCGTCACATCATGTGAGAAAGAGGTACTGATACCCGGACGCGCCGGCCCAATTCGGCTACAAGCGTGGCGCTACCTATAATTATGTAATAAATGTTCATTAAAAACAATATTTCTTTAATGTATTTCACATCAAATCAAATAAATATTTATTTGGCAATAAGAAACCTAGTCTAAAACAAAAAAATATTATTACAGTACAATTTTAAAAGAAAGGTTCGTTAGGCCAAATTGGAAAACGCCTCATCATGAATGCAGCATTCAATTGAGCCCCACATATTTAAATAACATATACCATTAAATGTTATATATTAGTCTTAAGAAAGAAACCGGTAAATATCTTTTTCAACATAAATATATTGGGCCCCACGGCCACACTGCCCATATGCAGTACATCTCCAAGTGAGGTCAGTTCACCACCCGGCCATCCTCTTACTTCTCCAGTCACCACTTGCAGCTCCAGCTCTTTTTGGCGCCGTAGAGCTGCACATCCACTCTGGAAAAAAAATGATAAGTGTCAAAAAGTGGCCAAGAGTGTGTCAAGACACGCTTATATAGAAGGGTTCCTTATCTAAACTAATTCAAATCCAAAAAGTTTATTTATTTACATCCATAATTAAAATACAAATCAATTTGGTACAGTACGAATTTCAAACAATTATGGGAAATACCTTGACATATATATCCCTGGATATCTATATCAAGTGCTGAGACATTCTATATCTATACTAATTAAGCTGAAGAGTTTGTATGTTTGTTTACTTGAACTGTCTGCTTCTGTACGCATGTCTACGTATGTATGTATGTATGTACGTATGTATGTACGCGTGTCGGTACGTATGTCTGTACATGTGTATGTAGGCATGTCTGTACGTATGTCTGTGCGTATGTCTGTACGTATGTCTGTACGTATGTATGTACGCATGTATGTACGTATGTCTGTATGTGTGTATATGTATGGATTAACGACTTACGGCAATATCTTTATAAACAACCGAAGCTCGATGCGTATCGCCTCTGTCGGGATGAGCCTCGTGTACGTGCCTGGCTAACTCCTGCAACATGGCCGGGTATTTGCTAAGACGTCTGAACGGCTTCGATAGCCCAGCAGTGAGCACAAGCACACCTGGACACACTGCCCCGGCATTTTCCATCCAGGTATTAAGCTCTTCTCTGAAATAGATACAGCGGGAAGTGAATAATATATAGCGAGCAAATCAAACATCATGTGCCATCAGAGAGCCCCAAAACAACATTCTAAGGGTCTTTTCATCAGCGCCCTGGTTTGCTCGCAACTCAGAAATTCATGACTATCTAGAAATACCAACTATCCCAGAGGAAATTCAAAGATACGTAACCAACTACAAAGGCCGCCTAGGAATTCACCCTAACCCACTATACAGCACACTTCTGCAACCAAACTTGATTAAAAGACTAAAGAGGGCTGACGTACTCTCGAATTAAGGAGAGATGGAGCAATGGCTCTAGCTCGCCTAACGCCCATACCCCTATAACCCACCTGATGATAGTCCCGGGACTGATCGCAGGTTACACATACAATTTGAAAAAAATTTGATGTCCTATATCCTTAATAATAATTTTTCTTATGAATTTTTCATCAACACGGACAATTTTAAGTGTTATAATAAAAAAAATAATGCAACCGGCACTAGTCAACCTTTTGGTAGGCAAGGGCCGCATCCTTAAAAAATTAGACGCCGGCGGGCCACATTTTCAAGAAATTAGATGCAAGCGGGCCAAAGTTGTAAAATAATTATAAAGAAACAGGTGTTGAGTTATTTACATATTTATGTTGCTAAACATGTAAGCAATATTAAAAATACATATTGGTACAATACGAAACAACTTTACACTCGTGTTAAGTAATTAACTAAGTGTTATTTATTTATAAGAAATAGATAGCCATTTAGAGGTAGCCCCATGCTTTTAGCCGAATTGGGCCGGCGCGTCCAGGTACCAATACCTCTTTCTCACATGAGATCGGAGTGAAGTGGCGGCAATGCTGTCACGTCCAGTGATGGTATTGTTGTCGCGTTTCGTTCGGTTTGTGAGTCTTCCCGGTGGCCTAAACTCGTCGTTAATTTAATTGTTGTTTCATGTTTGCTACAAAGATAATTCTGTTTCAGTGTATTGCCAGTGCAGTGTATTGCGTGCAAAGTTTACACGAATATAATAATAACAATTATAATTGTGAGAATAAAAGTAGAATGTCAACAATTAATAAACAAGGTAGTGAAAGTTTTACACTAATACTTAAAATAGCATAGATTAATTATGAGATGTCAAATAATACAATTTTTCTTTTCAGTCAATTAAAGTTAAGGAGTTCATTTACAGAATAATAGCATTTTTCTAAAAGCCATTTTTTGTAAGTTAGACTTGAATTTAGATTGTGGCGTGGTTTTTGAATGAGGTGGCAGTCGGTTAAAGATATTTAAAGCCTTGCAGTAACAATTATTTTTAAACAACTTAATTCAATTCTAGGTAAAAGCCAATGTCTTGTTCCTTTATGAGCTGATTAATGTTTAATTATTATTTGTTTAATAATAAAAGTAACTGTTTTATATTCTCCATTTTTTTGTGTTCCGCTAATTCTGTCGGTGTGTGTACATGGATAACTGATTCCAAATCTTTCCTAGAAAACCAAACTTCGAATTTCACTTACTTGTATTTATCAAGGACGCAAACTGCCTTTGGGTGGCCCGCACAGTAGGTCTGATGCACTGCCTTAATTTTTGGCGCCCATTGTAAAAATAAACCACCCACCCTTTGGTCGGGACCAGTTTTCATTGCGCACTCCTCTAACAGGGCAAGAAATTGCTCATGAACTTGTAAAACTTCTTTTATATTCCCTGTCAACTGCCTGAACTCATCCTTTGTAAGCCTAAAGTAATAAAAAACCTTTTAATATTAAATATTTTAATCAAATTCACAGAGATCCCCTATTCCCTTCTATAACACCACCGTGATACGAGGGAATACACCCTCCTATAACACGGTGCTCTTATAACGTATTAATATTATTCTGTAATATATATTATAAGGTAGGCCGAGGAACAGGTGGCGCGACGACTTGGACGCCTCTGCGGGAAAGGAGTGGATTGGTTTAGCTCTGAATAGAGGACAGTGGTCTAAGAGTGGGGAGTCCTTCGCCCAGCAGTGGGACACTATAGGCTAATTAAAAAATATATTAACATATATATATTTTTTGATAATTCTAGGTAGACGGTAAATAAATAGACTTATAAATAAAAAATCATAGACACTAAGTTGTTTTTTTTTTCAGTTTCTTAGTTTCCATCACAGGCTAAATGCCCGTGCCATTTTAAAGTAGTATGTTGTATTCATTCTTTTCGTTCACTCTTCATTCTTATTATTCTTCTAGTTCCCTATACAAAATCCGGGTACGTCTTTGGGGCAGCCATTACCGCGATGGGATGGTAGATGGCCGCTCTGATATTGTATTCCACTACAGCATACTCGTTCGCGGCAATGGCTTTCATTTAAATTTATAGCAAATCTATTTTAGAAGAGTCAAACCAAATATAACTACAATTCAGAATATCTAAGATTACGCAGAAAGGAAATACAAATTAAATCTATTTTGAAAGATGTGGCACTGAAATTGTTTAGGTATTTAACCAAGCACATGTGTGGTGTGAGTTTTAATGGCTTATGAAGACTTTCAGCCTATAAAAAACAAAGATTCAAAACAAATTTAAATCATTTGTCTCAGGTATACTCTGTTAAGGGGTCACCCATAATTTACTTCAGACGTAGTTTGCGATTATTTAATTCTCCCCTCCCCCTCATACACGACGTTGGACTCCCCTGGTGCTGTAGGTGTCCATGGGCGACGATGATCACTTAGGTGACAAGTATGCTCGTTTGCCCGCTTAACCCCTAAAAAAAAAATGATATAATTGGTAATACACAACCACGAAAGCTGGGGTTTAACTCAATTACTAATAAAAATCAATGTTGGTTTAACAATACATTGTTACGTGTTGCTTAAAATAATTATAGATAAAGCCGTTCCAAGTATGGTAAAGCAAAAAGCAGTCGTGTGGGCTGATGGACACAGTGATGTATTTTCATAAGTCTTATAAAAAACTTATATCGTTCAAGTCATTGGTGCATCGACTTTATATGTATCGAAGAATCTATGATGCATGATTCATGGGCATGATGTGATTCATAAAATCATGTTCTACGGTTTTTTATGAATCAAATTAAGTCGGTTTTGTGCGTCACTGCTATTACTCGATTAATTGAGAAACAAACCTCTATACATTGAAAAGTAGAAGGACCTAATGGGATCGGTTCAAACCTCGACCCTGGTGGCCATTTGACGTGATCTCTTCCAACAGAAACTTAACTGGAGAGGTTACGAGAATACTCGGCGTACCTAAAAGTAGTTCTAGTACCTATTTTAAAAAAAAATGTGGTAACAATTTTACAATAGGCATAGTACGGGCTTATATTTTTTTCCCAGCTATAAAGTAGCTGTACTTTGCCTGCGCATATTCAATGATTTTGTGCGGAAAACTAATTATTTAGCTAAAAGCAAAGTAGCTTTTTTTATTCCTTCTAAAATCAGCTATCGACCATTGAAAGTCCAGTCCAAATCGGTCCTGCTGTTTCGGAGAATACCCGGAACAAACAGAGTCAAGCAGACGAAATTGCTTTAACTTGCGTTTTTGCTATATGTGTCGTATATAGAATCAATAGCTGTGCCCGCGAACTCGTCCGTGTAAAATTAGGTAAAAAAGTATATTCAATTTTAGCGTGATGATATATAGCCTATAGCGTTCCTCGATAAATGGCCCATCTAACACCGAAAGAATTTTTCAAATCGGTCCAGTAGTTCCCAAGATTAGAGTTAGATTCGAGTTAGATATGTTCGGAAAATACAGAAAATATTATTTATTCTAGAAAACCTTCACGTTCCCATGTAAATGGAAGGTCAAGTAATGGCAAGAAAACGTTTATCTCGAACTCTCTTAGGCATTGGACCTCTATTTACCAACCTAAGTAAATTTACTTTAAGTTGATAAGCGACTAACTTAAGATTTAGTTCACTGGAAGGAATCCCCTTTGGGATGGACCAACCAAAAGAGGTACACGAGTTTTGTACCTAAATTTTTAGAGGTTCCGTAGCCTACCGCCTGAACCTACAAGGACCCTTTATACTTGCGCTCCGTCCGTCCATCCATTGGCCGGCAAGGTTAGATCTATAAGGTAGTAGAGGCAAGACATATACCGCAAGCGCCGCGCCTTGTATTGATCATTTTTAATTTGTCTTAAAAAAAAAGATCGGCAAGGTGGTCCTCTCTCCTAAGATTTCCAAACAATTAAACGCAGAGACTTGAAATTTTCCATGTTGTAGGACATGCTAAAAACTCAGTAGGAAAATTATTTTGAGCTAAATCGGATAACAACCTTTGAAGTTATTTAACAAATACCTTAATTGCTTATCAACGGAACCCTTCTATATAAGCGTGTATGACACTCTCTTGACCACTTTATTTTTTTTTAACGGCTCTTGGCGTTATGTAGCAGTGAAATAAAACCTATGCAATCAAAATTAGATGGTCTGAAAGTTCTAAAATTTGTAACGGTCTAACGGAAAGACCGACAAAATTTCTGTACTGATGACGTATAGAAAAACCACATACTTAGTTATTTAAATTAGTAGACGGTGACGTCAATGTTATTTACATGTTCAGATCGGTACAGATAAATACGATCAGAAATTAGATTCTGAATCAGAAATCGATGATTCCATTTGGTACCGTGTGATATCTAGAATCGTAGTAACGTAACCTGGTCTATCGCTCTCAACGGACCGTTTTACCCCGATATAACATCCAACAGTGATAAACGATTTACGATAGCGAAGCGAGACGAATCGAAAACAAGGCCGCGATGGAATAGTGGCCTGCTCGGAATAGTGTTAATTATAATCTTTTACGGAGAATTCGTGCCGGTCAATAACGGATTCAGAAGTAGGGGGAGCAAGCGTGCGCTGGGGCAGCTGTCGCACGCAACGCGATAGTAAAAACTAAAGATAGATTTACGTTAATAAGTTCAAAAGCATTGCGTGAATCACCTGTTTCAGCTTTATCAAGCAGGCGTTTCTTTTTATGAGCGGATTAGTGACCACGATCTCGACTGGTATTAAGTGATGAAGTCAATTGTCCTGCATCATCTAGCATAGCGCTAATGGTCAGATTGTAACTTGCTACGGCTAGTCTGCAGCTAGATTTGTTCCCAAATATAGGATCATGATTGTTTTGGTCTGTAATCTATACTTCTATACTGACATATAAAGCTGAAGAGTATGTTTGTTTGCTTGGACGTGTTAATCTCAGGAACTTACTGGTCCGATTTTAAAAACTCTTTTAGTGTTAGATAGCCCATTTATCGAGGAAGGCTATAGGCTATATATCATCATGCTAACATTGAATTTGTTTTTTTCTTCTTAATTTTACAAGGACGAATTCGCGGGCACAGCTAGTGTATCATAATACCGAAAGTTATTTAAGAAATTGTCAAAATATTTGGTGACGTTATCACACCGTAGTGACACCTCTGTATATCTTGTGACTTCCTAATCCTAAGCGATATAACTGGGTCAATTTTGTACTCTGCTAAGCATCCATTCCTTTATTTATTAGGGTAAGCAATGCGATCCACTTAGACTAACCCACAACCTGAGCAGTTATGTGGTACACTTTCATGGTATCACGCCTATAGATTTGTGTTTTAACATGGTAATTTAAATTAATATCTAAATTTTTTATTTTATTTTATAAAGGACTAACAGAATACAAAAGTATTCTAAAACTAGAATATAAAATTATACAATACACCAATTAAGTTGCCACTTTGAAAAATATACATAAATAAGAAGTTAGCGAACGTTAACCACTAATTTAAAGATTATAAACATGAAAAAAAAAACAATAAAATGAGTGAGCAAAAATCTAAACAGGAAACAATAAAATTACTAGCTTCATACAAAATAGTTTAAAATGTAATAGTGTTTTTAAATCGAAGGCATGTTAATTTAAAAATTTCAATATCTAGATGTTATGATATCTGTCTGTATAAAAGGTAATATTTTGAAAAAAAAAACAATGTATGAAAAACCTCACAAAGCTCAGTCTTTTGCTAGAATCATAATGGGATGTACCTAAGTTAAGCTAATTTTGAAAACATTATCTGTACCATTAATAGATTAATAGAACAATGATAGATTAACTTTATTTTTAACTTCTTGCACAATTGTAAGACTTATAAACTCATAGTCATGGTCATAACTACGCGATAATAAAATTAAGTTGCCATATTTTTGGAACTATTTCAATTTGATTTAAATAGGAATGCTTAAGCTATAACGAATATTTGGCAGGAATTTAAGCACAATTAAAATAACTCACCCAATGCGGTAATACCACTTTCTAAAACATTATCTCTACCATAACGAGTTACAGATATATCAATCAAAGCTTATCTCTTTTTTTCAACAACTTGCAGTTGTGATTTATAATGGCGTAGTCATGGTCATATTTAAGGCAGAAAAAAAAGGTTGCTAATGCGTCAGTCATGTTTGAAAGTGACCGGTAATGCTGTGGGCTAGATTTCTTTCCGGCGCAATTCCACACAGTTACTTTATAAGTGTGTTTTAATGTGGAATTATTTCCGATTCAGCGTTCTATAACCACAATGTGCTTTCCCTCGTTTTATACATTTGTGCGTATAAAAAATTAGAAGTGTCTCTCTGTAATTTCTTAACTACCGCCTCTTTGTAAACGACTATAATCTTAATATATAAAAAATCATTGTAACTAAGTATGACTCCAGTGAACTCCTTACCAAGTCAAGCAAACATTCATGAAAGTTGGTATTTAAGTGTAAATTGGTCCAACTTGAGAGAAAGGATAGTTTTTATTTTGAATAATGGCCGTTTTTTTTTAAATCAAACTTTGTCTTTTTGATCCTTCCTAAATCACTCGGCCACTACAATGCATGGCCGGGTCTGCTTGTGTTTTTTACTTTTTCGGTACTCAAACCACCACCGCCTGCGCAAAAATCCACAACTATGCGGTTTGCGAAGAATTTCGACTTTGCACAAAATCTCTGTGGAACCAGTTGCCAGCTCAGTTATTTCCGAAATAATCAATTAAGGCACCTTTGAGGGATAGTTTCGCTCAAAAATAAAGCACAATATATGTATTGAAAAATAAATCGACAGCAAAATATAAATGCTACATTTGTTACAGAAGCAAATGACTATAAACAGACACAGAAACTTTTGGATCAGCCTTTTTCGCAATGCAATGACACTAAAAGTGGTATTAGAAGCTTGACGGTACTATTAAAGTATGGGCACAATGTTTATTTCTTCCATTTTGACATTTAATACCACCAATAATGGTGCGTGACACACCCATCCATATCATCGGGTACCATACTGGGGTATATATAAAGACGGAGGAGTATGTTTCGCTTAGCGAGAGAGTACAATTCTCGAAAGAATCAAAAATTATTTCTTGAGAAACTTCTAAATATATATTAACATCTAATTTACTTATATGTTTGGGCGAAGCCATTTGCGCAAGATATTAAAAAATAATCTTTAGTACAGAGCATTTATATGAATCTGCTTTAATCGCGGATTAATAAATTTATCTTTAAATATCGCATATATTGTGATAACCCTATTAAATCTGTGACACATTGCAGCGAAGGCTAGCGATCTTGTCATGAAGCCAAAGACTGCTTCTGCACTTAACGATTACGTTACAAAGCCGGAATCGATTCGCAATGTCATATGAAGAAATGTATATATAACTAGAAGTTAGACTTTGTAAACAAAACTTTTATTATACACTAAAGTAGGAATTATGGTGATTTGAAATTACTTATGAAATAATAGTAGGTTGCCTCGGGGGTGTATCCTTTTTCCAAAACTTATAATGTTGTATGTAAAAGACGATTTTTTACTAATAAACATATAAATAGTATATTGTACTCTAAAACGGAATAGGTTATGAATTGATAATAATTATAATTTCATAGTAGCAGGTTATGAGCGGGATTAATTCTTTTTAATTTGCATATAAAGGATTACCTTTAAGTCACGTGAAACGATCTACGTTATCCTATACTAATATTGCGTACTAAATCTCTGTTAAACCAATAATCATTTAAAATTGCCTCATTTGATGATTGTAAGATTCGGCAGAATAGCTGTGTGTAAATAAAACGAAGATAATGAAATGGATTTTAGCCTCGATAAATGTTCAGTAATGACTTTTGGCCGAACTCGGGATCCATTGCGGCACGATAAAATGAAAATTGCGACTGATCTGAGGGCTTAAGGTCATTAGATCTTTGACACTAAAGTAACGTTTTCACGGGCATATAACGATCTTTGTAAACGCATCGTTTCGAAGGTTAAGACTTATAATACGCAACACTTTTCTATAATAAAACTGCTTTATCACAACATAAACAGAATTAACAACTTTCAAATATTATAGAATTATTAAGAAGGTAGACGAATACTGCTTTGAATCTTATGGAAGCGCATCAACGTTTACAATCAGGGACGCTGAAGAGATTGTGATGTGGATATGTATGCCTTAGTGGGAAGTCGTGGGAAGCATATGCCCAGAAAATAGGAGAGTGGTTTGAGAGTCTTTTCCCAGCGTTAGTACAATACAGTCTAGTCAAAAACAAAGAATCGTGTATCAAGTATCGTTTTTAGGGTTCCGTAGTATTCCGTAGTACTACAACGAACCCTTATAATCTATGCTATGTCCATCCGTCCGTCTGTCTGCCCCTAAGATGGTCCTCCCCCTAGGATTTCCAAACTATTAGACGTACAGGCTTGAAATTTTCCATGTTGATGGAACATGTTGGAAAGTCATTAGAAAAATTATTTTGAACGAAATTGGATAACAACTTTTGAAGTTATTTAACAAATACGTTTATAGCCTATCAGATACAGTTTATATTTTCATTCCGAAGATCACAACTTTAAACCTTTTTGTAAAATATTACACTCGAACTTATATCTTAGGTTATGTAAATTTGTTTTTGTTATATTTATATAATATTGTTATACTACAGATGAAAACCCTTAAATTTGTTCATAAACATTAATAGATCATTTGTTTCATGTTCTGTCAACAGATAGCGTTAGTGACGCTAACGTACTGCATTTATCGTATCCACATAGCCTATGGAGCCGTGACATTTTACATCCTTTTCTTAGGGTACTCAATTGCAGTATAATAGACCCTGCATTCGCTTCGTGGCTCTTCTTGGCGGACCACTAACGTGGTCCCAGATAAAAGCATTGATATCTCAATCCGCCTTTAATTAAAATTATCCCCGTCGCTCGACCGCACCGTCAACAACCCTTTATTACTATTGTAATTATATTTTACTAATTATTTTGATATGTCTTTATATTTAAAGACACATCAAAACATTTAGTAAATTGTGTCAAGACGCGTTTGTAATCATGTTCAGAAATACCGCGAGCCAACGCAATTAAAACGAAAAGCATATAACGACTCTATTTACAAACATTGTGATTTTGGCCCGGCAACAAGGTGCTCGCCTTCCTATCTAATATGTTAGTATTATATCCGTACAAGCTTCAACATACTGTCTGTTTTTGTCTCAAAGTCGGCAACGCATTTGCTGCCTTCTGGTGTCAATTTCGTAACATCCTACACCAGTAGTTTACGTAAGAAAATTCGTATTTCCAATAAGGACAGAATACCTGAGTCGCAGCATAAAGACACCACTCGCAGTATTTGATTTCCAAAGAGGTTCAGTCGAAATACCACTTTGTCTGGTACACAAAGGAAACGGATTGTACGCTCTTTTGTGTGTGGATTTTTCAATCTTTTGAAACTCTCTGTCACATGCAGAATACGGCTTCTATCAACGTTTAGTGGGAGAGATGGAAGTCACTGCGAAATCTGGTATAATAGTGTTTCTACTATAAAAATAACAATTCGACTGTATGTTAATTTATTACTCCGCCATTTATTAATCGATTTTGATTATTCTTTTCTATTTGGTAGACCGCATTTCAGGGGTAGTTTCATATAAATTTTACCAAAATCGGTCCAGCAGTTTTTGAGAAATCAACAAAATTCTAAAAATTTACATCGTTATACATCGATGATTCTTTCGTTTACTCCGAAACCTCATTTGTTACTAAAGCAGTGCGTTTAGCTGTCCTATCCATATCATTTATAGATATAATACATCTACTTTCCACTGAAAATTGATTTTTTTTTTGTCAAAAAGAAAGCCGCCTTCAAGAAGCACCAAGGAACTGAAAAGACAAAAATAATTAACAGTTTTACGATTGCTTAGCAGACACCTACTCTTGTATTGAAGTCGGCACCATATGCATCGGCTTAGTAGGGAACCTTCTTGATTTTGTACAGACTTCAACACTCGAGTAGGTGTCTACTAACTAATCGGTAGAGGCATCTAATTTTTTGTGTTTTAGTACCTTGGTGTTTCTTGAAGGCGATTTTATTTTTATTTAGAAATAATTTATATTAAAAGTATTATACATTCTTAAAAATCATATACATATACGGAACCGATTACAAAATTTTACCATCTGTTTATTACAGCCAAGTCAAAATTGTACCTCTTTCTCACATAAGACCAGCGTGAAGTGGCGGCAATGCTGTCGTCACCCTAAATGATGGTATTGTGGTCGCGTTTCGTTCGGTTTGGGAGAGTTCCCGGAGGCCCAAGACCCTCTTTAAAGGCCGGCAACGCATATTCCTTCTGGTGGTGCAGATGTCCAAGGGCATCAGTAGTCACTCAGATGAACTTGGCATATATATATAAAAAAAGAAATGGCATGATAGATCTTTGATTGGCAGATAAATGATGGAAATGTTAATATTTAAAAAAAAATTGGATTCCTTACGGAATAAATTAATCCTTTGAAATGTAACAAAATCATTGGATTCAATATGTGTGGTATACAATAAAAGAGCCACGCCGAATTTCTTTAACAAACTTAATTAAAACAATATTAGTCTTCAATCGTACGTTCAAACTTAAAAAAAATAGTCAAGAGCGAAGACGCGTTCGTTACTCCATAGAAGGAGTCTTAGAAGCTGACCGATAAATCTGAAAATAAACGTTGTCCATAATTGTATCGCATTATTCCTTTATTATAAACTCCTATAATATACACGATTTTTGGTGTAATGATGCCAAAGGAAAAAAAAATTGATTGAACTTAGATTTTTTAGCATTTTATTTATTTCTATATGATTAATAACATTACAAAACATAGATCAGTTTACTTCATTTATTCATTTACTTAATAAAATTTTAAAAGCTTACTGTGTAACTGGACAGTACTGAACTTCTTGTGCCGTATTGGCGAGGACATTGTACTTCCTTGCATCTGAAAATGAAATATTTTTCATGAAACGCGAACAAATAATCTATAGGTTTATATGGTTTGATTACCATATTAGCTTACAATCGGTTTGTTACCATTTTTTTTGTCAGATGCTCTTTGGGAGATTTGTGTGTATTGTTAGTTTGAGAATAATGTAAAATATATTCTAAGACTGAGTTGCATTGATAACGAAAAGAGGAAATGTTTCCTTTGTTTACCGTCAGAGCTGAGAAATATACCCTAATATGAATAAATGTTTCTAAAATAATCTTAAAAAGCATGCGAGAAAATAGGACGTTTAATTTTAATGGCTCGTTTGATTTCAATAATCTTTGTTACTGTGCAACTCATCCTTTGTTCTTGTATTACTTATTTATATTTTCACCAGCAACTTGCATTTGGTATCTAGTTTTAACTTATATTAAGTGAACCTATTTTCTTTAAAGACTGTCCGTAGTACTGCAGAACCTTTTAACTGTCATTAAAAATTAACGTTCAAAGTCCAGCCATCAAAAGACGTGCAAGTCTTTGGAACCTATTTGATTGCATAACGTGTAAAGTTGGGACATATTTTTAAGTAGAAAGCAAGCTGTTGTTTTTCATAGGTAAGTTTTTTTGAATTAATCCTTATTTATTTGTTAGTAAAGGTGTCTATAAGAGTTGTCATGATCTATAACATTTAGATATTATGAATATAAAACAGGAAAATGTAATAGTATCGTACAAAATACGTACAGCAAAATGCAATATAATGGAGTCAATATCGAATTGCACAAAGGCGCTCGCATCGATAGTGATGTGTGGTTTCTGACATGCTGACCCTGTGTCTCATATGAGTGGAATGGCAACCAATTACTAAGCGGAAATGTGTTAATTAAAAGCGAATACTCTTAATTTAGAAAAATCCATATTCATGTTGGACACGAAGGCCAAATGAATAAACGTAATACAGAAAAAAATAATCACAAATTAAAATGGCTCCTTTTAATTAGATTTATCTCTATAATCCTATTAAAATTACGATTTTGTACCTATTTATTTAGACATTACTTATAAAACAGTTTATAGAATTAATCGCGTGTAAATATATTTTTTGCATTATTATAAATGTTTTATGAAGTTAAAGTAGTACCACCTCTAGTTAGATTTTTTTTATATTACCTTTTTTTATTACACGTTCCTTCCTTTTATTTATTACAAATCCTTATAGAAAATAAATGTAAAAGCAATAAAGATATTTAAAGAAAACAATTGTTGCATTTTTTTAAACCTAATCCTTTAACCAGCCTAACATTAAAAAATGAATTATACCTGTTACATTATCACATTGTCTTTAAATTAAACGGTTATAAAATAATTTTAATAAATGACTCTTGATAAGCGCCAAGCGCGTTTTTGATAAAGATAATAACTTATGTAAGTATGGAAACAGCTGAAATAAATTAATACCTAAACCTGTAATAACAAATAATAATTAACGAACACGTGTTTTAGTCAAATTTTTTATATATTGTTAATTTCTATGGTAGTGTTTAATACTGATTATGAATAATATAATTCTTTATTATTATAGATAGAGGAAATGTATGTACATTAATCAAGGACAACATAGCTTTTTTCTTTAGGATATAAATTCATAAAATGTCCGAATAACTTCAATCCCATTGGCTTTCCTTGAGACCCCTTCTAACAAACAAACAAGCTTCTTAAGCAAACTGTATGGGTAAGGTTAATGTGAGGCATATATAAATATATTCTTAATTTTATTTTTAAGAAAATTTTAAAAATAAAATATAAAATCAAAAATATTTTTTGTTAATTGTTATTAAAATTGAAAAGAATTGTTTTTATTTAAAATACCTAATTTAACACATCGACGCCAACATCTTATCGGGTTCATCGCATAGGGCATTAAAGGTCCGGCTTAAGGCAACAGTTTTTTTATTACTTATGGCTAGAAGGCCAATCTGATTTTAAGTGGACATTCTTCATTCATAATCTCACGGGTATTCACATTATAAAATGTTCTAAGCGCATGTAACAAATAATAAGTAATCATGTTTCGTTATTATGTAAGTTGTAACGTTAAAGACAACATGACTATAGTTATCAAATAGTCAACTTTCTCAAAAACATAATTTGTCGTTCCTAAATCATTATTTATATTTTCAACTTTTGCTTTGCTCATAATTGCAACTTTTGCTTTGCGTAACAATCCGATATGACATTTGTATTAATAATATGAAATGTATTAAGTTAAAATATATAAAAGACAATTATTATAAGCGTCAATTAAATGCTTGAAATATGAACAGATAACTAATACCTAAATAGAAAAGTGTAGTATTGGAAATTTCACTGTGTGCATCAGTGAAAGTTTTTCTGTCAATATGTGTGTGTATTCCAAAAGATAAATGTTTGGGTGTTATTAATAGAATCGTAGAATTGTAGATATTAGTTATACACTTGTGATATGTTTTTATTTTGCCCGTAATTTATTGTTTCAGATCCTTGATTGCTAAATTTATGACTGTGGTTTATCTAGATTTTGGTTTTTCTTTGCAGAGAAAATATCTACTTAACACCTACTTACGAAAGTAGATAAATAAAAATTGAATAAGTGTAGGCAAATACTTTCATTTTTTAAATTTACAAACTAAAATTAAATTTGAAATTATTCAAAATTATCACGTAGATTGGCACCATAACAGTCCTACAAAATGAAAATTAGATTCTATTGTATTTAAAAACTTCACTGCTTGTTTTCAATGTAGGTAAAGTATACACATATATTGGAGAAAGCTATAGTTAGGAGGGACGCCGGCTCAAAGATATTCTAAGAGAAGATACAGAAGGTTATCATCAGGTAGAAGTTAAAGAATATACTAAGTTGACCAGACTATTAAATCTAACAGAAATTTGATAATCCAAAAAAAGTTGCTGGAATAAAGTATTTAATAATTTTAAAGAAGTTCCGAGCATCAGTTTGTAATATTTTAATATACCTCAATAAGTATACATTAATGAACATAGTTACGATTCCCCGAAAATAACTACAAACTTAAGTATTCCAAGGTAACACAGTCTACGAAACCAACTCTTTAATCAAATAAGTCTATAATTTAATTGTTACGTGTATATTTATAACTAACTTTAGAATACAATTTGGTAACATCAAACTTAAATGTCGACACTAAGGAACTTCTTGAAAACGGGGTCACATATATTTCTATCGCCAGTAAGTACATGAGCGTCTAAAATAATTATATTCGTTTCACAATACAGACTTGCGTCGTTAATACGCGACATAAAAAAGTCATCGTTAAAACGCCATATAGATATACACCTTTAATCCGAAGTATAGCATTCGTAGTACAATTAGCATTCAATAGTGCCCTTCGTAAAGTCCGGTAATGAAGGAATCACTGCGTCAACGACGGACGAATGTTTGAATAATCGTAGAATTAGTACGAAATACATAATCGTGTAAATTTCGCAGTAAAGCCAATCCGATGTTAAATTGCAAATTGAAAGAGTTATTTTGTAATATTTTAATGAGCTCATGATAAAACGCATTTTTTTGTAAAAATTATAAAGTAAATCTAATGTATATTAATTTTTAAATAAATTTATTTTATTATAACACGGGGTATATCGAACCTAGGGCGACTATGTTCATTTCTAATCTTGTCAGTTATTTTTTCTACTTGGGTAAGTCAAAAAGGTATACGAAAGTTTAACTATATGAAAATCTATGTTGAGGATTCTCTTTATAATTAGTAGTCTATAGTCTGAATTTGATTTTTTTAAAGAATGCTAGGAAAACCTTAAAGAAAAGAGCATACTCAGTCCTCAAAGGCCTTTGAACGGAGCACCTAACGGGTTTCAGTCCGCCCTTATACCGTTGAGATGTCGGGGCTTTAAACTTTTTATTGCATGCATTTGACCATTATATACGTTTGAACCTAAACTATCACTCGGAACAAAAAATAAAATATCGCAACTAATCTTCGGGGCCTCCGAAAAAGATGGCGCCAGACGGCTGCACCGATTTTGACGGAACATTGACTGTCAGAAAGCGGATTTTATAAAGAATAATGAACTACGTTATACTCATTTAAACAATTAGAGCTACGCGAAAAAAACAAATCCAAAAAATTTAACACAAAATTGATTTCAACATCATAGTTGATAGTCTTATGAAGTTTGAAAATTGATGTTACTAGGACAAATGCGTAAATAACTACAATTTAACTGCGAAAAAAAAAAAATACTTAATTCTATTTATAAAATTTACGTTGACGCTCGTTTGTATAAATCCTGCTGGTTGCGTCATTGCGCTATACATAAATAAGCTTTCGATTCTTACCGACGCCCATCTCCTCAGACGGCTAGCTGGGTCCTCGCTTAGCAGGAACATTTACTTACTTTAACTCTCGAAACCAAACGTCAAATGAGAACCTTCATACTATCCTTTTACACGACTTACTTGCCAAAAATTGCTAGCGCGAAAAAAATTGGAACTCGCCCGCATCGACTCAAGCACGAACCTTCTTTTGAAGTTCGGTTTCGAGAAGTTAATGAAAGTAACCTGTCGAGAAATGTTCGTACTACGGCTACATTAATTATAACAATATAATTAAATGTTTCGCGCAAAATAATGAAAATCAAAAGAACAAAATCATCGAATCAAACGCGGACGTACTAATACGGTAGACGGTAATAGTCAGAGGCCAGTATTTTGAAAAACCAAAACATGATTTAATTTAAATGTGATGAATATAAAGGGTGAGAGAAGATTGAAATGCTCTCCAGGACTCGGCGCAGTTCGCAACGATGATGTAGGCAATTTATCTACAAAAACATGAGTTGTTTTCGTTGCGATGTACTTTATGTTATAATTGGCTATACCAGAGGTTCCCAAACATTTTTTCTTATTGACCAATTTCAAAATTAAGCTTGTTCCGGTGGACCCCTACTACAGCTACATTTTTACCATAATCACCGAAGTCGCCAAAAATGTCAAGATTAGATATAACTACATAAACTTTCGTTGCGGCGGAATTGCAACTACGAATTAAATAGTTTTCGATAAAAAGTTTAGTTAATTATTGATTATTGATTAGTTAATTAATTATTGATTATTGATTAGTTAATTA
>JANCMC010029497.1:302570-347991 GCA_024363005.1 Charaxes varanes | reverse complement strand
ATTATTGATTAGTTAATTAATTCATTTGTTTTTCTGTGAGTGGATGTCAAGTAAAATATGGCCAAGAGTGTGCGAAGATACGTTTATAAAGAGCGATTCCGTATTTGATACGCAATAAAGGTATTCGTTAAATAACTTATTAAAGAAACAGAAAATCTATCATATGAAACCGAGCTTGTTTCGTATGACTATATTTATCCCCGTTTTTAGAGTTACTCTAGCATACTACTTTTAGGCACTAGTTCGCATCGCAACTTCAATACTTGCTATCCGATTACACCAGGGGTCGGGAACCTTTTGACAGGCAAGGGCCACCTCGTTAAGAAATTGGATGTTGGCGGGCCACTCGTGCAAAATAAATATTTGGAAATAGGTGTCGCGTTATCTATTTATAAAGTAAATATTATAAGCGTTATTAAAAATGCTGAATTTTAGTACATCACAACAAAATTTCGCGTTCGTGCAATGTTATTATAATGTATTTATAAAACAGTCGCGGACCACAAAGAGAGGGGTCGCGGGTTTGCTGCTACCCGCGGGACACGCGTTGCCGACCGCTGCCGTATACGACGGGGTTGATTGAAAAAAAAAAATCAGCTCCACTTCACATGTATGGGAGCCACCCCAAAAAAATTGTTATTACTTTAAAATGCCAAAAATAAAACCTAAACGCAGTACATAACTGTAATTGCAAATTTCATGCATTTGTGTTCAAAATTGTAGAATTTAGTTAGGGTGGACAGACGGACGGACAGACGAATAGAGTGTAACTATAAAAGTTCCTCGTAGGACTACGGAAAAAGTAAAGTTGACTAATCAACAAAGTAATTTACTGTTTTGACATCTACTCGGAAAAAAAGGAACTTTAATCAATTCTCACTTATTTCGTTAAGAAATCTTTCAAAATCCCCATTCGGAGTGGTGAAACAAAAAAAAAATATTATATCTTCTTGCGTTATTGTGTTATTAAATACGTATTTATTACACTCACTCACACTCACTAAAGTCCTAAGTTTGGGTGACCTTGACTTTGGCAGGTATACGACATTAAAGGTCTGACAAATTTAAATCTAATTACGCCATTGTATCTATCATGCAATAAGAAAAAATCATATATTTGACGTTACGAATATAATTAGAGGTACCGCCACGCTTGCAATTCTTTTAGTTTGCAGCCGAAATGCGCCGGCGCGGCCGGATACCAATATCTCTTTGTCACAAGCCCGGCGTGAAGAGGTGGCAATACTGTCGGGTCAAGTGATGGTATTGTTGTCGCGTTTCGTTCCGTTTGTGAGAGTTCCCGGTGGCCTAAACCTCTTTAAAAACCAGCAACGCATCGGCGAGTCTTCTGGTGGACGTCCATGGACGTCGGTATTCACTTAGGTGATGAAACGCCTGCTCGTTTGCCCCTTGTTATATAAAGAAAGGATAGACTCTTCAATTATACTTATATACAAGAACTTTTTGAACCTTTTCATTACTCCATCATCATCATATCAGCGTGGAGACTTCTACTGCTGAACATAAGCCTCCTCCATTAATCTCCACAAATGGTAACTTTACGTCGCTTGTATCCAGCGACTTCCTGCGACCCGGAGTGGATCGTCAATCCACCTGGTAGGTGGACGTGGACGCCTTTCATTTTCCTATACGTGGAAATAAAATATTTCAATCATTATATCTCAAAAATGGTAGCCCTTAGTAAAAAAGAATTCCTACAGTTTTTATAGACAATTATGTAATCTACAAGTTCTTAGCTGAACTACTTCACGATAAAACTCAACCGTTTAGCTGAAAATCGCGAAATAATCACTCGTGGCCTTCTTGTGAGCGATGATTTTTAATAATTTTCAGCTCTAATACAAAGTATAAAGTGTGCTTAGAAACAAAAATTTGCTTAAACATCTGAATTGAACTTTGATCATTAGCTGAAGATTATATTGGACTAACTAAACACAGAAACCAAAAATAATGAAAAAACTATTTACTGTCTTGGTAAATGTATTGCTAAGTACTTAAAAAATGTTATAATTTAAGACACAGGCTGTTTTATTTATAAAAGAAACCTTTCATTGTAAACAAATTTATTAAACCAAACAGAGTATATATACTGCAAAACAAAGGCAGTATCTACAGAGTTATATAAAAGAAACCAATATGACATGTAAGGCATAACAATGTTCTAATAGAAATAATTTATTCCATAGCAGTGTGGGCAGGACACCTCACCAGACCTTTTGTTTTACCATAAATCATGTAAGACAATATATGTCCGGTCCACTAGTAAGTGATAAATTAGAATAAATCTATATTGTAAGTATAAACTTTCTTGATCTTTTTTCCATTTCTTTTTAATGAAATAAAATTTAATATTGTTACACTCGGTGACAATATATATAGACTCTCTTATCGATTTACACTCTGCTGCACAAGACGTCTCCATTCTAAACTATTTAAAGTTTATTCGTCTCAACTAGAGAGCTTTATGCTGAATTTAATATACGTAAAACAAAGTCTAATTAATTAAAGTTACTTAACATATTAAATGTAAAAGATTGCTATAATCCAATACAAAATAGATGAAAACTGCATATTTAAATGATTATTCTTCATATTACATGTGCCTCAACGCACGTTTCGCTTCGACACCGAAGCATCATCAGGAGATAGACTCTACAAAGGTTATTGGTAAAGTTCACTTTGACCCTCATATTTATTCGCGGAATTAAGCAAAGTAGTTTAGTTTTTCATGCATTATATTTTACATTCAAAAATTTACATTTAAATGCGCAATCAGCAAACTCTGTGCCGGTAAATCTGGACGCCTACGTGAACCCGAGAAGAGATAAGCGTGTCGCTTGATATAAATTTATCGTTAATGCCGAATCAGCTGCAGCTGTGTTTATTACGCGTCTAGCTGTTACCCGCGATTTATTTATTTATTTACTTATGAACTATCAACAAAGTTATGTACAGCGTGTCTACAATAAAATGCATTCTAGTGTTTCGGCAGTATTAGCGGAACAAAAATAAAGGAATAATATAAAAGTGTTTTATTTTTAATTTTAAACAAATAATAATTAAAATTAAATAAACACGTTTTAATGTTGATTTGCAACCCTATACTTCAAGTTAAATGAAAAAAAAAAATACAACTAAAAATGATTTTTTGTTAAATTTCTTAATGACATAGAAATTGTCGAAAATTTGAGATTTTGAGATGGTTTACAATTAATTAATGTTTAATATCGAGTGCTCTAATTAAGGTGTCCATCTGTTTGGGTATACTGCGAATGATCTAACAAAAATGCATTTTGTTTTGTTTTTTTTTTTCATTAAACTTGAAGTATGAGGTTGCAAATTAATATTAAAACATGTTAGTTTAATTGTTGTTTCGTTTTCGTATTATATGTGACAAGCCGTTATAGATTTAAAATTCAAATAATTATCCCAGAAAATTCAAAGTCAAAATCGTATATTCATATAGACTTTTTTATAAGCATTTATGAACGTCATATGTATAATAATATTTTTTTAATATGTACTAATATATAAATTTCAATAGTTTGTTTGGTTGCTTGAACGCGTTAATCTCAGAAACTACTGGACCTAATTGAAAAATTCTTTCAGTGTTAGATAGCCCATTTATCAAGGAAGGGTATAGGCTGTATATCACGTTAAAATTGAACCTTTTACTTAACTAATTTTGCGCGGACAAAGTCGCGGGCACAGCTTGTCATTGAATAATTTGGTGATAAAATTTACAAGGGTTTCTCACGCCCTGCACCATCATACTAAAACATTTTCAGCAAATTATTAACAGCTAAGAGCTCTTCTAGGCAAATAAGGTTCGAAGCCTGTGGTCAAGAAACTATCCTGTGGATCCTGCTTAAACCTTTACATTAATTTATTAAAAGCTAAGTGGTAGTCTAGGAAAATAAGTTTGGAAGCCGGTGGTCTAGAAACTATCCTCTAGATCCTACTAAAATATTTTCAGTAAATTATTAACATCTGAGTGGTCTTCTAGGCAAATAAGGTTCGAAGCCAGTTGCCTAGAAAATATCCTCTGGATCCTGCTTAAACCTGTACATTAATTTATTCAAAGCTAAGTGGTAGTCTAGGAAAATAAGTTTGGAAGCCGGTGGTCTAAAAACTATTCTCTAGGTCCTACTAAAATATTATCACAAAATAAAATATGAAATAATATTTCATATAGATTGGACTGGCAATGACACTTGTTTGACATAAGTTAGATTGGTAATGAGAAAGAACATTTCAAAGGCAGGCCAGTCCGGGTCCTCATCTACAAAGACCTCAATTATCGGCCTTCGTCAGGAAATCTTTCGTTATAATACTTTATCACAAAATAAAATATGAAATAATATTTCATATAAATTGGACTGGCAATGACACTTGTTTGACATAAGTTAGATTTGTAATAAGAAGGAACATTTCAAAGGCAGGCCAGTTCGGGGTCCTCATCTACAAAGGCCTCAATTATCGGCCTTCGTCAGGAAATCTTTCGTTATAATACTTTATCACAAAATAAAATATGA
Organism: Charaxes varanes; assembly: GCA_024363005.1. NCBI lineage: Eukaryota > Metazoa > Arthropoda > Insecta > Lepidoptera > Nymphalidae > Charaxes > Charaxes varanes. The sequence continues at coordinate 343,435 of JANCMC010029497.1, read as the reverse complement.
AATAATATTTCAGATGTATTACCTATCTTATATTGTCGATATTGGAAAATACATGGGATTATTTAATAGCTAGGTGATGTCCGCGGATTTGTTTACGTTATTATATCAACAAATTAACATTTCATTAATTTAAACTTGGTAATTTAATGTTATATCCCGAATATTAACTATGACTTTCATCCTAAGAGAAAAGACGAGGTTTGGATTCTGAAGGGGGTTTCTTTTATTATTTATTTATGTATTAATTACATAAAACAAATGTCTATACTTCTAGCTATACTGTATATAAAGCAGAAGAGTTTGTTTGCTTGAACGCGCCAATCTCAGGAACTACTATTTGAAACATTCTTTCAGTGCTAGATAGCCCGTTTATCAAGGAAGGCTATAAGACTATACATCATCGTAATTTCAATGGCTGCGAAAATTGCGATGGAGTGCTCCAATTATAGGAATAACAATCCGCGAGTACTTATGACAATAGAAAAGATATTTCAATCTAAGAATCTTGATGAGTACGAGTGCTTTACCTAGATTAAAAAAAAATGCTTCTTAAGCATTTCAATTCTTTTACGTGAAAAGGGTTGTATTTTTTTTATTCTTTAAGCCTATAAATTTCACGTTGTAAATATTATCATAAGAATATTCAACCATGTAAAAAACTTTATAATGTTAAAGAGAGTTGTGAGAAATTTGCATTTAACCATATGCAAAGTTCTGGAATTTATAAAATAGCTGTACAAATATTTTTTTATTAGTATAAGGGCTCATACCAATTGTTAGTTAGGGCTCCCTTAAGTTTTGACATATAGCGTTTCTAGATAAATGGGCTATCTAAGACTGAAAGAATTTTTTAAATCGAACCAGTAGTTTCTAAGATTAGCGCGTTCAAGTAAACAAACAAACTCTTCAGTTTCATATGAATATGCTATTTCGTGCTACAATATGTTTTTAAAATACTATATTATCTTTTTTTGGCTACGGAATAAATGAATTACTATTATAAATATTTACTCTGTCAATTCTTCTAAAATGTCTTTACTCTGGTCAATGCCCGAAACCGATAAGGAATTGTATGTAGGTATTGCATGTATGTTTTGTGTGTGTGTGTGTATGATTCTTTACAAAAAAATAGAATTTCCCAATTGAGCGGTACAGAAAACGGGCCATGCTACGCCAGTTGTTAAGGCAACCTTTTAGGTGTTTTCCACATAATGTCAGAATATATTCAATGCTAGTCGATTCAAATAACGGTGCCTACGTTTTTAAAATTCTTCACAAAGAATTATTAATGATATATTCTTCTGAAAAATTAAATATCGTCTAATTAATTAAAAAGGATATTTTCCAGGACCAGAAAAACAACTATAATACTATGCAGATTTTTGTCATGTTACAATGGGCAAACGAGCAGGCAGTAAGTGACTGCCAACGCCCACGGACATATTCACAACCAGAAGGTAGCAGACGTTTCTGGCCTTTAAATTAGGGGTTTGGCCACTGAGAACTCTCACAAGCCGAACGGAACACGACAACAATACCATCACTTGATCAAAACTTTAGAATGATATTTAGCTAGCCTAGGCATGCTAGAAATACAGGCCTAGACTATAAATCCATCTTATATCACCGTCTCTCGGGTTGCCGTAGCTGCACTATGTTCAAGTACCGTTTCGGATTTTGAAGACTTCAAGAAGGTAGGGTCATTTTAGATAGGGATCCGATCGCACACGGACCCGATACCTTTCCTAAGGGACTCACCGATCCCGGGATTTTGTTTTTTATCACAATAAGATGCAAGATGGCAATACCACACATTGACACATTGGCATTTGTTAGCATTTGTTACTCACACATACAAATAAATCCCTTGACGACCTTGAAAGGACGACACGGCCCGTCCTAGACGGTCACATACCTAGGACTAATGAGCTATCGTTAAGATGATAGATCATAATCTTGTCCCGCCGTCTCCACAAATATTTAACAAAAGAATTTATATCACAGATTTGTACAAGACGAGAGAAAAACTCAACAAGCTAATACAAATTGATTCAAGCACGTTTACGTAACACACTTAAGTAAATAAATTGAGTAGTGCTCGTAAGAAACAGTTCTGTAATAAATGTTACGAGAAGTTATTATAAAAAAGGGTTGCCGTGGAACTCATTACATAGTGGAACTATTACTTGTTTCACAAATATATGTTACAATACAGTTTCCCCCAGAATCCCTGTTATATTGCGAACTAACGTTTTAGGTCCTCCGCATGAATTTTGGTGGAGCAAACTTTTTTCGTTTTCTTAATTTTTTCCTCTTACATATGGAGTAATAGAATCAAGTAACAAGATCGTTTTAAATACAGCATCCTTTAATACTCATCTATTCCACCGTTAATCATTAATTAGCGTTGAAATTAAATTGAATTTCTTTCATATTTGAAATATTATACGAGGTCTTAAAAGCTAAATCAAAGCTAAGATGTCAGTAGTGTCTATTGACATTTAGGCTTGCGCTCCAATAACGCTATAATCTATAAATTTAAATAAAATCGAAGGGTCTGTCTGTAACATGCCAATATATTTTTTAGTAATTGTATATGACTATATATAATATATATACGATACCTACAGCAAACACGCAGGTTTAAAAATTTTTGTCTGTCTGTTTGTTCTAGGAAATCTCCGAAACGGTTGGACCGTTATGTATGGAACTTTCACGGTTAAATACCTGATTTTATAAAGAATAACATAGGCTACTTTGCTTTTAGCTACATAATAAGGATTCCGCACAAAAATAAAAACCCTTAAAAGTTTACAAAATCACTGAATTCAAGCGCTAAGTCACGGGTTACAGTTACTTTTAAATGTTATTAAACACTAAACCCTCATTGGCACGACAGTTAAAAAAGCGTAGCAACGCTCGGTGTTGGCGCTCTTTCAGCATCGTCGATACGAAAATATACCGTATATGTATATATATCCTTCCTTCCTTTCTTCCTTCAGCCTTGTGGAGTCCACAGCTGGACTACTGTATGTATATATACAGCATTGAAAATAGATCATTGGTCGACCAAAAAGCGTCGCGTTATAATAGCGCTGTCATGTGATCACAAGTTGAGAGTTCATTTATTCTATTTGAACGTTTTTTAACGCGCCGTAAAAAAAAAAGCTCTTGTGCGAATGAGGGCTTAGTCGAACTAGACGCAGTTATGATCAAAATTTAACCTTATTTACAAAACAAAACATATTTACGGAGGAAAAATCAAAGACACTGGTTCTAATAGGGATTTTGAAAGATGTTCAAGGGACGCTAATCTTTCATAGTTTTTTTTTTTTTATAGTAAAGCGAATTTGGTGGACAGTTATACTTTAGATTCAGCAAGCCAAGCGTGAAGGTTGAAATGTTGTCAACGCAATCGCAATCCTATCTTATTTGAACAGCGGCGACATTCGTCTGGTTCGGTTCAAATTATAATAAATAATGTAACCAAGATAATTGATTCGTGTAAAAAGATCTCAAAAGTCGGTCATTTTTTCTGGAACTTTGCAATAAAATCAAGTGTGTTTTTCTGATCTGTGTTCGAAATGAACCTGTTTAAATAACAGTTATTGCGTTTTGTGCAGAAGAAACATTTAAAAAGTGCGTCGGCGTTTAAAATTAAGCGCGAAAAAGAAATAATTGATTTGTTGCTAAACGTTAATCTAAAATCAGCTTTCTAAAATAGTAATAATGCATTCACAATGTCTACTTAGATTAAGTTATATTCTGTTTGTAATATTAAGGTCTCTTTTTATTGAATATCATATTCGATTCAATTTGCGATTGTTTCTAATAAGCATTATTGACTTTGTCGTAACTTTAATTAACACATAATAATAATTTACGATATAAATGTCAGTGAAATACAAAAATTAGTTATTTTATTATTCTTAGAAATATAAATTAGATATTTAAGTAGAACATTTACAGTGAAGCCAGTAAATAAAGCAGAAGTAATACATCTATAAATATAAATAAGCAAAAATACATAGGACTATAATATGACATACGGACGGCTAAGGCGGACAACTTTATGCCTGTGTAGGTAATTGAAGCCTGTTATACGCAAATATTTTTATTTTTTTTAGAAATATATAAATACATGTCACACCCAGGCTCGAGGCGGGAATTGAACCCGTAATCCACGGAGCGAAAGGCAAGATTACTGTCAACTGCGCCAACGGTCCAATTTTAATTACATAATTTTCAAGCTTTCAAGATTTTAAGGATATTGAGAATACTAATCATAATTAGTCGGGAGGTAAATATTGACCTTAATTTGTTTTCCTGCTCTTTAAGGATAAAATTAGTGCTAGGCTTTGAGGAAGCACTATTTTGGACATATTGAAGCATTACTCCTTACTTAATATTATAAATATTAAAGTAACTATCTATTACGTTTTCACCCCTAAAGCGCTGAACCAATTTTGATGGATTTCGATATATAGATAGAATGGACTTTGGTGATAAACTAGTTTTTGTAGCGAAAATGAAATTTTAAAGGGGTAATATAGGGAAATATAAGGTATAGGTAATAAACTAGTTGTTGTCCACAAGTTCACTAGCGTAAAATTGGGTGAATAATTTTTGCGTGATGATATATAGCCTATAGCCTTCCTCGATAAATGGGCTATCTAACACTGAAAGAATTTTTCAAATCGGACCATTATATAACGAACAAATTTAGTGAGGTATACCTACAGATGATACATAACCCATATCTTTATATGATTTTGGTATACCGTAATCGAGTTTTTTTTTAAAATGTATATTAAAAGTATTTATTTTATTAACGAAGTAAATTTGTAAGTGTTACAAAAGCTGTCATATAGCTTACTTTTGTTTTATTTCGAGTAGAATACTTACAATTGTAATAAAAATCGGATACATAGGCTAGGTGAACACAATTTCCCGAAGTTTTTGCTAGAAATAACGATATACTTAAATTTTTATGATAAATAATTTTTTTTATTGATCTACATATCCTTATCAATAATTAAGGACGGATTGGATTTTTTCATCAGACTTCGACGTCACGCAGATAATGTGTAATAATCCCACAATCACTTCTAGCACTAATAGATGGCAAAAAGCTTAATATGTTTTTGTAACATTCTATTATCGAAATAAAAATTTTTTATCATTTGATATAACATAGACTATGTTATATCAAATGATAAAATTTTTTTATTATTTATAAATACTTATTTATAAATTCCGAATTGAAATTTAAAACAACAAACAATTTACGCCATGATTTCTAAAAAACAGTAGTTAATAATTTAATATGAAATCTCCATACCAATTCACCAATAAGAAATTTAATAATCCGCGTAGCACCGTAGCACAAGAAAATATTCCAAATTGAAAAAAAAAAACTGTTTCTGCAATTTAATGATTTTTCCAGAGGAGTTTTAAGGGGTAAATCCGAATTTGTAATACCCATTGGGAGCTATCGCCTAAATTACAGGTCCTTTATCAACTTTGACCATTAATCCAGCGGCGGGCGTGGAAGTGGATGATCTGAGAATGCGCTTTCTTCCTTTATACATCTATTATTTTTATTAATTTTTTAGGCATTAGACGGGGGCGGAGTCAAAGAAACCTTTTTTTTATACATTTTAAATAATATAGTAATAAATGAAGTTTCGATTTATTAAATATACCTAAGAATATTCAATAACATACATAAATGTTCAGTTATTTCAAAATTGAAGAAAATATTTTTTTTTGCTTTTAGAACTTCAACATCTATCGCGCAATATGTATACGTACCGTGGTTGTATTGTTTTAAATCAAAAGCAATGGCTGTGATTCACGATAAAAAGCCAATGAGCCTATTAAAAATACTGAAGATGCAAATGCCCCTACCTGGAATGAAATCGTTCAAGACGAATTAGAAATAAAGTTAGTAACACGAAAAGAAGTAGCTAATGAGATTAGGGGTCTAACCCCGATATAATCTTCTGGATACGATCTCATCACAGGGGAAGTCCTGCGCTATCATCCTCGAAAAGCAGAGATTAAGCTGACCATCATCAACGCTGCGTTCAGACTAAAGCACGTCCCAGACCTATGGAAAGTTGCAGAAGTAATTATGATTGCAAAGCCTGGAAAACTGCACATCAGGCATCGTCCTATAGACCTATTTCGCTACTGTCAATTTTATTGAAACTTTTCGAAAAACTATTTCTAAAACGGTTGAAACCTGTATTAGAAAAAAAAAATTATATATTAAATTCATTTTCTGCCGGTTTATTAAAAATCACTGTTTCATTATTTCATTAATTAAAACATATTAAATTAATGCTACTAATATTTCTACCATATGATATGGTTACTACATTTTTATACCCTGTACATTTACTCTTGAGACAAAATAAAAAAGGTTATTTTATGTGTCATCATCGTAAAGTTAGACAAAAATTAAAGTGCCAGAAACATTATTGAATTCACAAATATTTTTATGATTCCAATAAATAAAAATGCAGCTATTAAATATGTTAATTGGAATTTTAATTGTTTAAAATCCTTGTATTAATTTTTGCGAATATATTAAATAACCTGATAGAAATAGTGCCTTAAAAAGAACCTAAAATTGCTAAGGTGTTTAAACATAAGACAGTTCACAAATATTAAAGCTTGGCTGAAGTATCGCTTAACGCTGGAGGAATATGAATTCGTTTTGCATTTTAAAAAAAGTGGTAAGACCGTTTTTGATCAGCATTCTTTGTTATTCAATATTTTCAAACTGCCTTACAGCATCCATATAAAGTGCCCGCGACTCTATCCGCGTAAAATTGGGTAAAAAAATTAGATTAAATTTTAGAGTGGTAATATAGCCTTGCTCGATAAAGAGGTTATCTAACATTAAAAGAATTTTTCAAATTGGACTAGTAGTTCCTGAGATTATAACGTTCAGGTAAACAAACAAATAAACTTTTACTTTATATGTTATAGTATAGATATAGATTTAAAGTGTATGTTTGTAACGTTAAAATTAAATATCTATTATTAGATTTTTATCAAAATTATACTAAACGTACTAAAAAATTAAATAAATTTTAGATTTTGGTCATATTTAATCGCTGTCACAAAGTTCGTCAATATATATTAATACAAAATATGTTGTATTTTCTTTTGCATTTTCTATAAATCGACATCACAAAAATCATCGCGTGTTTTAAATAATAAAAGCAGTGGTAAATAATAAAAATAATAGAAAAGTACACAAGACATACATTTATAGTTCTGTCCATACAATTCACGTTATAGTGAAAACTAGTTATTCATTGAAGTATGCTCTATCTCTATCTTAACAGCGGGTAATGGTAGAGACAAAAAATCCACCCGTCAATTGCGATCGTACTTGTTTCCCCGCTTATCAGAGCGGAGTGGGAAGTCTCACAAACCGAATGAAACGCGACAACAACACCATCACTAGACGTGACAGCATTGCCGCCACTTCACGCCGATCTCATGTGATGAAAGAGGTACTGGTACCCGGACGCGCCGGCCTAATTCGGCTACAAGCATGGCGCTACCTCTAATTAAATGCGATATGGGTATTTGTTAAATACCTGCAAAAGTTGTTGTCCGATTTCGATCAAAATAATTTTCTTAATGAGTTTTTATTATTTCCTATCAACATTGAAAATTTCAGGTTCCTATATCTAACAGTTCGGAAATGCTAGAGGGGACCACGTTGCGGACAGACAAACAGACAGACAGAGCGCAACGATAAGGATTCTATGTAGGACTACGGAACCCTAAGAAATGAAATGTCGGCCCAGAAATAGAACAAAACCGTCTCGAAACATTCGGTAACGTCTACTACATTTTCGGCCACTCTTGGTTCAGTTCTTAATGTTTTAATATTTAGCTTTAGTTTATATTTGCTATTCAATATGTTGGAAAAAAAACTGCCTATTTAATAATTGGTATTGGTAAAAAAAATTGTTAACTTAGTAATTGGTATTGCTAAAAAATTGGTAACTTAGTAATTGGCATTGCTAAAAAAAATTGGTAACTTAGTAATTGGCATTGCTAAAAAAAATTGGTAACTTAGTAATTGGTATTGCTAAAAAAAAATTGGTATTGGTAAAAAAAGGGTAACTTAGTGTATAAGATTAAGTTCTATTTTGGGTGTAGATTTGGTTTACATTCATTATTATATTAATTAGTTAGTTTTTTTAGACAATAGTCTAAAACTGGTGTTACAAATAATATCAAAACATGTTCATTTAATTATTGTTTCATCAACTATTATTTAGTCGAGTCGAGTCGAATCGAGTCACTGGATAAAAAGCGTCTGGTCGTTCGATGCATGTGTAAGTTTTACGGCTTTTCCGATATTTATTTTCTATTTATTTCAATTTATACCTATGTCAATGCTTTATGAGAAGCATTAATAAATAAATAGAACAACTTTCTATTATTTATATGCATGCAATGTAGCGAACCGGAATTATTTTCCTTTGAAACAATGCCGTCTAAGGATTACGCAAAAAATATAATTTGACCATTTTCTCAAGCCGATGTAGCTAAAACCATCACGCGCTCCATTTAGCGAAGACCGGACTTATTGGAGGAAGACCATCACGCGTGTTTTATCAGCGAGGAGCCAAGATCCTCGGTAATGAGGGAACGACTGCAGAAGAAGAAAGTGGTAGAGACTTAATGTTAGTATAGTACTGTTCTTTATTAAATTTTTTATTGCTGGTCGTAACTTTATTACTGTGTAGAATCTATTTGGGCATATTAAAAAAAAACCTTTATAAAATAACAATTCCTTGCAATTATTGAAAGTTATTTCGTTTCGAATTCCTACAAGAAAGATCCCTACTTCAATTATTTCCAGCGGCTCGGAAAATTGAAAAATTCCACATTAGTTCAGCAGTATCTGATTCACTGACTTCAAATGCAGCTATATCCTACATTGTCGATCCTCGTCGATCTTCATACATCTTGATAATTGACTACTGCGAGATGAGAAATTTCTTGATTGCAGCTGCGAATCATAGGCTATTAAAAATGTTATACAAGATAGTTTAATATATTTTAAGATGTTATGTTATGTTATATTGGGTGGGGGCCCGCATGTCGGATGCACCTCGACCCTGTGGGATCTTTTGTGCTCGCCCCCTCCCTTTGTTCTCTCAGCTGCAGTGCTCGAAGATCCAAGTGAGTAGTTCCAGGATCGCCCGCAGCTTGAAGGAATCGTTGTCCTCTGGCCTTGGATAGGCTATGCCGAAGAGATTCATTCTTATTCTGGCCAGACCATCGCATTCGCACAATAGGTGCATCATCGTCTCTCTCTCTCTCTCTCTCTCTCTCTATATATATATATACACGTTGTTCCACCTTTTATGATAATGTTTAGAATGTTATAGATGGTCTTACATATATGAAGCATCGTCTAAATTAAACTAAATTTCGGTTTGAAGTAAGGCTGTGGTTATCGTTAAAATTGGTGGAGCAATTTTCCGTTTTAATCAATTGACTTTTAATTAATCGAAATATAATTTCACTGCAATATTTATAGTGTAAGTGAGGGAGATCGTGGCCCAATCAGTCATCGGCATTTGTGTTGATCGCTAGATTAAATAACTGTTGCTGCGACGGATGACAGATGGGTGACCCATTCTAAAACTGGTTTATATTTAATATCCGACCTCCTCCGTGTTTCGGGAGACACGTAAAACAGTGGGAGCCAGTTCATGACGCTGAGTGATATTATACCTGAGGTTGCAGAGAAGGTGGGGGTTCCGACGACATATAGCAATTGGTCATCTTAACTCGCCCCACTGCCACATCCTTTGCAATCTAATCGGATCCTGGTACTAGATCGGGATAACGTTGGGAAGAAGATATTTTTTTGTAACAGGGGCTTATAAGTTTAAGAGATAAACATGTACATCTAAAGGACTACCAATACCCAATGACAAGTGCACTACTAGAAAATAAATTATATAATAAAAAAAATCTCAGTACCTTAATATACAAGATGATTGGTGTATGGTTCTGTAATGCGTATTTTATACTCGTTTGAGCTATCAATTATGAATTTTATAAAATGTGATGCGTTCTGCCAAGCGAAAGCGGGATTGAAAAGTTACTAATTGAATTTTGAACTAATTGAAACGAATTTCAACGTTTCGATATTTTTTGAGATGATATATATTTAAACTTGTTTTAATTGCTTTTTGGTCTCATTAATATATTATTATTTTACCTTGCACAACCACTGTTGATACGGTTTGTAGGAACGCAGCCTTACTATGTCTTATTGCATGCCGTTACTCGCTAAATAATTGCTCACCATTTTACTCGTCGCCTATAAGAAATGACACTTAAATGTTAGGCTGAGAGTTCAGAAAAACTATATTCAAGACCATTACGACCAAATAATCGGTACTACGGGTTCAAGAACTGACATATTTTTTAGAATTAATAAAAACTTCGAATGCCACTTAGCGTACGTTGGAAAATTTCCAATGCAATGCGGTAACCGGCGTCTGGATCCTGAACCAGAAATAAAATTTATTCAGATTGCGTTATAAGGCAAATGTAAGTCGGATAAATGTGGAGATTATATTACTCGGTTGCAAATGTACAAGTAGCTTTAAGTTGTTTTTTTTTTTTAGTTAATATACCTAGCTCGAATCCGAAGTTAATAGTGCTATCGTAACATACAATACAACATACGTTGTAATGTATGTTACGATATACACTGCAAGGACTGTAAGCTGAGACGTCAATTTTATATACTGTAAAGGTGTTCCTTTTTGTTTGCTATACTGGTCACAGTTTAAAACGGAACGCAGTTCAGTATACTGACATCCCAATTCGATTTTTCAATTTTACAAAATCAAAATTTAACAAACCCACGTTCGTCTTTTCCCACGATTTTTTAGTAATATGATAGTGTTCACTTGTTAAATTTAACTGTTATATTTTTAACAATAGACGCTCTGTTTTTGATTGATCACGTGACACGTACCTCAGTACGTGACACTATAGCACGAAAGCGTCAATGCTACCAGTACTAAAATGACGACTATGTATGACGTCATATCTTTCCATAAGGTACTCCGGCAGTATACTGGTGTATACCGAAACGAATTTATCACCAGTGCGATCACTGAGCTGTGCTCGCAGTGTATATCAGAACATACCCATAATTTCAGAATACCAATCCATTTGCGTAATCTGTATGTATAGTAATAAAATGGATGAATAAAAGTAAAAATTCAGTAAAACAAAACTTCGAAGCTCTACAGAATCTAGAACTTAAAATAATACATTGAGTACATTTTTATAAAAGTTGCACTTTCTAAGATGAAAGTTTTTAATCTCTTTTAACCTCTTTCCTGCTACAAACCATTTTTTATGCTAAGCTATCTGTTCTACGTTTAGGTATAGGAAAAACAATTCTATAGTAAAGTAACCACCAGAATTTATCAATGCACGGATTTTTGCTTGGTGTTTATGTAAGTGTCCATTTATAGAAAAAAAGTCACGCCTAAAAGCGAAAATTATCTATTAAATAAACATATTATACCAAGGCTTACTTATAAACCATTATATTATACGTAATGTATAATAATAAAAAAATATGTATAAGTTGAAGTACCTATAAGTTTTTTTTTCTCCATGGCCAGTATACTAAGCATGGAGTGAAGCACGTAGACACGACGCAATATCTCTGCATACCTTTCAGCCATGGGCGCAACAACGTGTCATTGCTAAGTGCTAGTGTAATATGGAAGTGATCTCGCATGGTGTGTATGTGATCAAATTATGATAGGCAGTAATATATTACATCAGACAATGGTCCTCTTCGCTAAGGAGGTAATAAAAAAGGAAAAATGACATCGAGAGACCAAGGCCAGAGCTAGTAGTAGATAATTTAACTAGGGAGTCTGAATAGCCTTAGGATAAAATAATATAAAATAAAATCTTAATATAAAATCTGCCAAAGGATAAAGGTAATACTGTCGCTGATTTCAGTCAAGCAATCATCTGTGAGACGGCGTGTCGCGTGATTTTTTAATATCATTATAATTCAGAGCGTTATCCTTATCTTGCGGTATTTTGGCTAAATTTTGCGTGCATATTGGCTAGGGTCAACATCTATTTTTCATACTCCTAAGTGATAAGGGTGGCCCACGCGGCCGGAGTTGCGGGGCGCAGCTAGTATTTTATAATAGTTGTTACCCGCGACTTTGCCCGCGTAAAATTAGGCGTTAAAATTTTGGCGTGATGATATATAGTCTATAGCCTTCTTCGATAAATGGGCTATCTAACACTGAATGAATTTTTCAAATCGGATCAGTAGTTACTGAGATTAGCGCGTTCAAGCAAACAAACAAACTTTTCAGCTATACAGCTGAAGATTTTGTTTGTTAATATATAAATAATAGTATAGAAGTATAGATGCGAGTTTGCACTCGTCACATCTATGTATTAACGTTAACTATTCTTTTATTTTAGCGTGATGACATATTCTTTTATTTTAGCGTGATGACGTATTCTTTTATTTTAGCGTGATGACGTATTCTTTTATTTTAGCGTGATGACATATCCTTATTCGATAAATGGGCTATCTAACACTGAAATAATTTTTCAAATCGGACCAGTAGTTCCTGAGATAAGCGCATTCGAGCAAATAAACAAACCAACAAATTCTTTAGCTTTATATATTAGTACAGACATTTTTTTTGGCATTCAGTAACATAAGAAAATGCGTCTATTAATTTTTTTTTTTTAAATAGTACTGCGTCATATATGTCGTGTAATGTTATGCAAAAATGCATTTTTTTTATGTTAGAAGGGGGCAGACGAGCTGGCGGCAGGCACCGAAGTGCCATCCTTGGCCCGCACACCTGCATGTTTCAGTCCCAAGTTACTCGTTAACTCGAGGGTCCGACTCAAAATAAACAACGTAGATATAAGAAATATTAGACAGGGGTGAAAAAATCTGTCGGCTGTTCTTTTCTTTCTTTTTATTTTCTTTTTATTCATAAGAATATTAAGAATACACTGTGGTACCCTACTAAGCCATATAAGTAAGCTAACTTACATATATATATAGCTTACGATGGCCACGTGGCAAACATAACTATTTATTTATTTATTTTATTTAAACTTAATTGCACACATAGGAAAAAATACAATGGTAAAAAAAATATATTGCAATTTGAGTACAAAGTGCGCAAAGGCGGCCTTATCGCTTAAAGCGATCTCTGACAGACAACTTCAGTGTTAGATAGCCCATTTATCGAGGAGGGATATAGGCTATATATCGTCACGGTAAAGTTGAATTTCTTTTTCTAATTTTACGCGGACGAAGCCGCAGGCTCAGCTAGTAATTCTTCATACTTGTTAACTCCATATGGGTCATCCTTATGTTACGTCACACACCAATGGAGGGCGAGGTTTTCGCCAAAATGTGATATATTAGCACAAAAGCCAAGGAAGGTCACAAGTGTTGTGATGTCACATGTCAAAATTGAAAATTTTTGTCTTAAATTAACATATCTGTATAAATTCATATATAAAGCCGAAGAGTTTGTTTGTTTGCTTGAACGCGCTAATCTCACGAACTACTGGTCTGATTTGAAAAATTCTTTCAGTGTTAGAAAGCCAGAGCTATAATTATGAACTGAATTAGGCAAGCGGTTGCAATTTTCACATTTTTAAATAATACTAATAAAAAAATATGATTCCTTTTGCATATATTTTAGTAGTTTTTGTTTTTTAGTGTATTGTACGACACAAAACAAAAGTTTTTTTGATAATAGTGTAATTTGTAAAGCAAATAATTTAAAAGATGATATGCTTTACAATTTAACATTACTAGTTCAATTCAAAATACGTTTATTAACTTAGGGTTTTTGCAAACATTTGTAAAAGTTATTTCTTAGCATTATGGAATATGAAATGTTTATTTATTTAAAAGATGTGTAATATTTTAGTGAAAAAAAGTTGAAAATCGAGAACATCCCGCAAGAAACTTAGTCGGGTAATTTTTTTGCAAAAACAGATTTTCAGTAGGTTCCGTGTGGTGGTCGCCAGCTATTCTAATAATATTTAATTATAAGAGATTAATAAACATAAGAAGGGGCTATTTTTAAACGTATTTAAATTATATAAATATTTATAATAGAATTAATCTGATTATACAGAATTATATTCCTATATATTAATAGCGGACACGGCAGATGCTGTCCTGTACGAACGTTGAGTTACTTAGTACATTCTATGATCCTATAACTGTTCCCGTTTCCTTTCCCGTTCCATAATGTTTCACTATTTAAGCGTTAATGGTTTAAACACGAAATATAGATCTATGCTGTCGCGGGCTTTTTTGTAGAACTATTTAAGATAAACATTTCCTTCATACACTATATACGTGTAACTCTAACTGGTCTCTACGCGACCAGTTATTATGTAAGCAAATAACGAAGCTACCATGCATTATTCATTGTTTATCTACGCCAGTTCTGCGGCGAATATTTGTGATATCAACTCCATAGTTGCCGGCGAACCTTTTGCTGATGTTTAAAACAAATTTCATTAAGACATCTCTATAGCAATTGTTAAGTACAACGTGTTAATAGCAACTAGTACGTTCTGCAGCAAATATTCGTGTTAACAACTATATAGTTGCCGGCAAACCTTTTGCTATTGGTTAAAATAAATTGCATTAATACATCTCCATAACAACTGTTAAGTACTAAGCGATCGTGGCAACTTGTACGTTCTGCGGCGAATATAGGTGTTATCAACTCTATAGTTGCCGGGAAACCTTTTACCCAGTGACTAGGAAAACATGAGATATGAGGATATACCGTACGCTTAGTTATAAACTGACCAACAAGTTTTAAGTCTAAATTGAGGCACTGATACAGGCAGCTTCGTTTCAACGTTCTCTATCAGCCAATCAAAGAATTATTGCAATATATTCATCCAATACTGAGACACAGTTATTTTTATTTTTTACCAAAAAAAATATTTTGGGTAAAAACAAAAAAATAATAAAATACGCCGTCTTTATCGAATTATAATCGGAATAAGACGTAAATGATAAAACCTATTTTGCGACTTCCCAAAAATCAACTTTTTTTAAGTTAGGTCAGTTTAGGATTAAGCATTCTATATGAGATAGTAAATATTGAAAGAACTATTGCTTCTGTTGATGGGAAATATGTATGTATTTTTTATACTTCAACAAAAAATATTCGTGTATTACAGGCGTCTGTTACCTATAACACAGGCATTAAGTTATCTACCTTAAGAACAGACATCAGTGTGTCATATAGTCCTGTATATATATTTATGTTGTGTTATTTATGTAGTGAGAATATTACGCAAGGCTCATAGTATTCGTCATAAAAATGTATTCACTGAAGAAGAAATTTAAAATGCCAGACTTTAGATTTTATTTATACATATGTATATTTATATTATAATATTTAGTATATGGTACAAAAAAAAACAAATAGAGGAAGAAAAAACTACGAGGTAATATAAAAAACGTTAGAAAAGATTTCTCTCATGGAGTGGTTAGGGCGTCCGACCGTGGAAGCCCGCAGCATTTCCAAACTATTAGACGTAGAGACTTGAAATTTTCCATGTTGATAGAACATGCTAAAAACTCATTAGGAAAATTTATTTAAACTAAATCGGACAACAGCTTTTGAAGTTATTTAACAAATACGTTTATAACGTATCAGATACGGAAGCCTTCCATATAAGCCTGTCTTGACACGCTCTCGGCCATTTTTATTTGACCGTAAAGAACCCAAAAGATATATCTGAACTTGGCAAAGTACGTGCTTTCGTAATACAACTTTGGGTTGATTCGGAGCAGGACACCTTGTCTCCCTTAGGGCAACGACCGCTGTGCCCTTGTGCCTCAATCTCTTATAACGCCTAGCATTTACGTAATGTGATGGTCCGCTTGGAATACAGAGGATACGACTTAACTAAAATTAAAAAATTATTTTTAATTATAATTTTAAATCATTTAAATTTAAAAGAAAAAAATAAAAAAGAAGGTCCTCGACTATCGTGTCTCACCACTAAACCGGTATATTAATACATGAAGAGAAAATGTTCGGTACCATTTTAAGAAAATTGCGCGGCCAGAGTATGAAATTTGGCACAAATATTGTATATATAGCGGGTGTGCGAATGCAAATATTTGTTTAAAAAAAGCAATATTGATATATTAAATTATTAAAATAAAACCTCACGCACACCAATGTGCGATTCACGTGATTTACACACACTTGTATACCTTAACTATAAGATGTGTCAAAGAGTAAAATATTAATTGTCACAAATTATAATGTCGTACAAAAGATTTTTCAATCACAAATCTAAAGGTTTGTGGCCGTATTTAGACCGCGAGGCTATCGCTAGTTTTTCTTTAATTCCTGAAGCAAGGTCTTTTCCATTTTTTTATTAATATAGCGATGATTGCAATTAATAACGTATTTTCAGAAACCTGGAATGTTTGAGTGCCAAATGGGTGATTCGATCAATGTTCATGGCAATGAGCAAAATATCATAGATGAAATGATTGCAGCACAAAAAGACACTCAGAAAGTAAGATTTTAATAATGTACCTTTTATCTTTCCATGGGCTGTTGTTTTATGGGCTCTTAGTAAACCTAGATTTTAATTCGAATATTTTAAATATTGATGATTTTTTTGGTAATTACCTGTATACCGCGACTTCGTCCGCGTGAACTTAGAGATTTTGTTAAATTTTGATTGTACTTGCTTTTTTGAGCGAAACCCTAATTATTTTTCTACAACTAAGAACCCTTTGTTATCTGCCCGTTAAAGTCCCATTGAAATCAACCCAACCGTTTCCGAAATTAAACAGAATTTACAGATAGTTCTGGGTAATTAGACAGAACAAACAGATAGTTCTGGGCAATTTCAGACAACCGCCAAAAATATTTCTTATTGCGTTTTTGTTATATTCATCGTAATGTATATAGTCATAAGCAGTTAATAAAATAATATATTTTGGACGTTATGACACTTGAATTAATTTATTTATGATTAATACAACCAATTATAAACCTGTTTCATTTATTTTGAGTTCGTAGTTTGCTATATAATGCTACGTAAAAATGACAGCCATGTCCAAATGATTTTAGAAATATAGTTTTTACCCGTATAAAGGGGATTGTGCAGTAAAATACACAACTGCACTAAGCCACCAAAATAACCTTATCGTGCATCGCTATCAACTTTCAACACAGAATATTGTATCTAAGAATCCGTTATTTAACGATGATTTCTTATTTGACTTTGCTAGCTCCCGGCCTATGTAGATGATTTTAAAGCTGTCTGCTATTTGACCTTTAAAAACGCTTTAAAAAAAGGCAAATTTAATGAATAACTTTTTTTTAAATTTTGAATCGACTTTGGCAGGGCTTAGAAGGCGGCAGTTCGTGCGGCAGCGTGGTAAGCGAATCGTCCGCCACGCTGGTGCACTCGCCGCGTCCGCACCCGCGCGACGCATTCTACTCTTCGGACTCTGATGACTCGTGACACATTTCTATTCGTTTATTTATATATATTTTAACAGGATTAAAGATTTCTTTGATGTTGCTGATCTTTTATTACTTAGTTTTGTAATCTGTGTTTCACATTAGTAGGCTGTGTTGTCGTTGTTAATAATAATTTCCAAGTTGTTACAAGAGTAAACAAGCATCAATTCACTTAAAGTGAATCCTGATGCCCATAGAGAACTGTACTAAAAGACCATTTATGAAGATTTTTTTTTTAAATCATATAAAAAAAAACGGTCCCGGCAAACGTCTTGTCAGATGTTTTTATTTTATTTTATGAAAAACAAATGGCTACATAAAAATAGGTTAATTATAATGTACAGTCATTATGTAATAATATTTTTAAGAAATAAAACTTAAAATATCCAAAAACAAGTTTTATCCGAGAAATCTGATACCGTTTTATACTTTATTTAATCCCGCTCAAACTCATCTGACGTTTAATTATTCCCGCCTAAAAAGCTTTTTTAATTTGACAGTTGGCCAAGGCTCATACCGTCACATATTTATACTCTGACGAAAGGTCTACTTATTAATCCCATCTATTAGAAGTATTATTACAGAGTAGCAACCAACTCTGTATCTTTTAGATAAATTTGAGTTTTCTTTAATTTCGTTTTTCTTAAACTTTATAATAAAACGAAACAGAAGTCAAATATTTCTATATAAAAGACGATTTTGAGTTAAAAATGAATCATACCTGATTTAGGCCACATAAAGACGGCAGCTCCACCTTTTCATACAAGTTCAATTGTCTTTTTATACAATCTACAAACCCATATTTCAAGGGATATATGCACAAAATTTTATTCAAGTTGCTCCAGCAGTTTAGAAGTAGGGTTGTAGGACAAAGGCTACAGTAGATTTATATTTATTAATTAACATAACAGCATTATTAAGATAACAAGAGGCAAACAGGGTAGCGGTTAGCTCTCTATCTTAAAATTTACTTTCATATATTACCAAAATCTCTGATTCAATATAAAATCCAAAATTAATTATTGATACATTCTAACAATGCTTTTCAAATATTTGCCGTCTATTTTTCAGAAGGCACATAACACACACACACAGTTATATTATTAGTGGTCAGTACAGATTGTAGGTATCCAGGATGACTTCCAACAACAGTTGGCCATCTTAATTTGCCCTACAGCCTCATCATCTGCAAATTAAGGGGACCATGGTACTAGACTGGGATAACACTAGGAAGAAAAAGAAGATGTAATGATATTACTACTATTATATTTTTATTATATACATAATAACTTAGCTCTTCTCATTGATCTCAACATTCTTTTGTTGTAATTTAGCTATCATCACTTTTTCTTTGGCTTCCATTCGAGCTTGCCTCTCCAATTTCTTTTGTTCTTTCTCCCTCTTAGCCAACATCTCTTGGAATCTTTCATCTCTAGGATCCAAAGTAAAACCAAAATGTCTTCTTACTTCCTCAACAAGGCGTTCTTTCTTATGCTGTAGATAAATTTTACATTAATATAGCTAGTTTTAAATCCACCACTACTGGCTGTAACATGGAATAGAACTATTATAATTAATTTACAATTAAGATTTTACAACCCTTACAAAAAATTATTTGATTAAGGGTTAAGTGAATTCACTTAACCCTTAATCAAATATTTTTTTTTTATATTATTCCTAAACTCTTTTATAAAAAAAATTATCTTGAGTAGCATATTTATAAAGAAACTTGCACTAAATAAATAAATCACTGCATGTATTAAAAATAATTGAAAGAAGAATAGGAAATTCAATTTTTTTTCACAATTTATTCTGAATGTATTTAATTTTAATGTATTTAATTAAGGGCCGGCAGCACAACTGCCGGCCCTTAATGACGAGTTTAGGCCACCGGGAAGTCTCACAAACCGAACGAAACGCGACAACAACACCATCAATCTTTTGAATAATTTAAAACAATTAAATAAAACATCTAAGGAATAACATTGTAAATGTTTACTAGGCACTGCAGAAAATAGGTATTTATGTAATTTATTAGACAAGTTATAGAACTATCCTATTATTATACTTTTTTCTTTTTTTTTGTAACATGAAAAACTATAATTGATTCTTTTGCTATACAATATTTATTGAAAAACAAATTGATAGGAACCTGAAGTTATTCCTGACTCCATCCACAAAAATTTTATAGATTCAATTTTTTTTTTGTGGATGTTTACTAACTACCTCTATCAAATTGCAAGTATGTGACTTCCTTATTCTGACCCTGTCACAAATTCGTTCTTAGCGAACATTTACTAGCTATAATCTTCCTCCCTGACATATATCAGTAAGAAGCGATATGACAATGTTAGTCGTATGTATAGTAAAAAAGCGTGGGCAATTATGTAAGATATACAGATATATAAGATATCTTTTTATTATATTTTCTTTGATATGTAAATACTCGATTGTCACCTGAGATGTCCGATAAACAATCAAAGCAACTTTTTTTTTTAAATTTTTTCAGCTTTATTTTATTGTTTTTATGATCTATGCTTTGGTGTAGTTTTTCAAAGTGAAGTTTGTTTATTGTTATTGGTTAAGCAAGCAAGGTAAATAAATGATTATTATAAGAAATAAATAAACCTCTTGTTGAAAATCGGTAGAAAAATGACGATTGGTCATTTCACAAACAACATACGATGTGCGCGGTTTTCCTCTCTGTCGGTCACGTTCATGACCTAGATTTATTTAATATAAAAGTACCTTCTTTCAAAGTTAAACTCAGGAAACAGATACTTTTGCAAAAAAATAAAAGTTAAATTAAAAGTTTAATTAAGTAGATTTATCTTTATAATTGCTCTTAACTTGTTTATTGTATGCTTTATAGTGGAAACTTTATTGACATAAGAACTATTATTTTTTGTACAGCTATTTATTTTAAGTATGTTGTTTGTTTCCCAAATATTAATAAAATAAAAAATAAAATAAAATATATGTAACAGTAACCCAACCTTCGGGCAGGACATCGTCTGCTGCGTCCATAGTTTTTAATAAAATTAAAACGAAAAATAAACGTAACTGCAATACACATATAAATAAATGTATGTGTGTAATTATTTATTTAAAATTTTCTACGACGTTCTAGAGGTTTTTCTAGCGAATATTTACTCTCTCCTGTGTCTCTTTTGAAAATTTCATCGTGTTCATTGGCCGTTGTTTCTCATGATGTTTTTATTGCTTGTTTCCGTTGCTCGCAGAGTTTAAGTTCAAGGTATTTTTATGTTTTTTATTTAATTTTAAAATTTTAAACGTTCTGAAGTAGCAAGAATTTGTCATTTATATATACTTCTAAAACTTGTATTAACTGGTTAAAAAGAAATAAGGAGTCTTCTTAATAGAATGCGAATGCGCGATACAGTCGAACTTGGTTCCTACGAACGTGCAAACAAACATATTGATGTCTAAGAAGTGTCCTAATTGAAGTTTGACGCGATCGCGCGAATTCAGCCAGAAGCAAAGTAGTTTAGCTTCTCATGCATGTCATGGATTTCCGCAAAGTAACGCCTGATTCTATCAATTATTTAAAAAGAGTGTTATTCAAGTCGTTGCAGGCGATCGGAAGTTATACGCGTACTTACATTTGAGCGATTTATTCTTATTTACAAAAAGAAGAAGAAGAGGAAGAGGAAGAAGAAGAAGAAGAAGCAGATAGTAGTGAATTATTCAAAGAGAAGTGTGCGGGACCCCGGGCCAAATGTAGTATTAAATAATTGTGTACGCAAGCTATAAGTTGGCTTCCGAGAGAAGTTGCAAACCGGATTTCGAAGTAAAACTTTTCCTCGCACCAACTCACTCATTTACCGTGAAGCGACAACAATATCGCCAGCTGCAGAAACTTTGAAGCTTATATAGACTTTTCGCCATTTTTTTGCGTATACTACATGTTATGGAGTAGCATGTGTTGCTACTGAGAAAGTCTACAAATCCGAGGACAAATAAACTCAATTTGCGTAGGAAAATGGAAGCAGTGCGTTTAATTTTTTTAAGGTCAAAAAAATCAATAAATAACTAACCCTTGGCTATCCTCATTTGTACGATGTTGAGATTTTACCCAATATAGTGTAAAAGCTAAATTAAATTAATTATTTATGTATATATGACATCGCGTGCTGCTCAAATTGTCTATTGTTAGAAATCGACTACAAGAGGCTATTTTGTACTCATTTATCAAATTCCATAGATTGTAACAGGCAATAGATGACTTTTGTGTCATTGGACAACGTTTATTAAACAACGTCTGCCTGAAATCGCCTGCCAACAATATCATCAAGCCGCCAAAGATGTTGTTATTTCGCCGAAGATCCTTCAGTGTGAAGTTAAGTGCTTCAAGTGATTTCTTATGTGCCATTGTGTACTCATCCCAAACAATAAGCTTGCATTGCATCAACAATTTTCCTATTGCACTGGATCGGGAAATATTGCATGTTGGAGTATCAATTGTATTTAAATTGAGTGGCAACTTAAGCGCAGAATGTGCAGTAAGACCGCCATCTAGAAAAATCGCCACAATTCCAGATGATGCTAACGCCAAAGCTATGTCACATTTGATCGAATAGTGGCCAAAATCAATGAAATGACAAATGTTTTCCCTGTTCCTCCAGGTGCGTCCAGGAAGAATAGACCTAAGACGGTACCTAAAGTTTTTGCTTCACGTATTATGTGTAGGTATAATGTTTTAGACACTCTATCCAAGCACAAAGCGCAGTTTATATGTTTGTCGTTAAATTACAACATTCGATGGGATTTCTAAAGGAACACTCTGGAATCAATTTGACGAAGCGACTGTTTGCTTTGCTTTCGAACTGATTCGACTGGCAATGTCGTAATGCTTGATATCTGTCGACTTAAGAGTTCCTGTGGCAACATTTATGAAACATAATATAATATAAATGTTGCCTGCATTTAGTTTTCTATATCTGAATTGTATTGTCTTTTTTTATATATATTTCATCTTAAGAATTAAATAATTAATAATAAAACTAGAGATCGCCTGCTCTTCGAAATTCGGCCACACTTTACGTAGGAGCCAGCGACATCACCGTCCATCACCAATTTTGCATAAGAACGTAGCGAGCACTAAACTAGCCGTGGATGACGCCAGGCAGCAGTCGGTCGTCTTGAGTCACCCCTAGCCACATCCTCTGCATTTTAAGCGGACCCTGGTACTAAAATGGGATTAAGAAAGGTAAATTAATAAGTAATCATAATTAATTAATTAAATTAATTAATTGATTTATTATTAATTAATTAATTGATTAATTAACTATTAATTAATTTGGCCCGACGATTTGGATACCTTTGCGGGGAAGTTATGGATGAGATTGGCCCAGGAAAGAGAAAGGTGGATCAAGAAGGGGGAGGCCTTTGCTCAGTAGTGGGACACCACAGGCTAAGAAAAAAAGTTTTCTTCTATTCTACGAGTTGGCGGTGTGATTTATGTTTAATATCTAAAAGTACCCTCACATGTTCAGTAGTTTGTTTTTTTTTTGTGGATTTATTGTTGTAATAAATAGCTTTCTGTATTTTTAACCGACTTAAAAAAAGGAAGAGGTTATCCATTTCACTTTATATTTTTTTATTTTGTATGTATATTGGCCGAGGATCGCGATATATAGAGGGGATTAGAAGAGGTCTTTGCTCAGCAGTATGACACAGATGGCTCATAATAATAATAAATAATAATAATAATGTATGTTACGCGATGACTTCTCTCATACTTAACATTTAATTGGTGTACGGATTTAAGTCCCGTCCCCAAATAATGAAAGTCAAGTTCTTTATATATCATAAGGATTTTATTCTATAAATCAATACATTATGATAATGCAACCAATATGCTGCTATAACAAAATTTAACTACTTTAGTAGCCATTTTAATTATTTACTCTAGTATGTACTTCTATTTTTATTATTCTTTTTTTTTTTAATTAACCTATTGTGTCCCATTGCTCGGCAAAGGCCTTCTTGATCCATCTTCCTCTTTCCTGGGCTACTCTCAACCACAATTATAAATATATCCAATTTATAATTCTTTATTTTTATATTTTTTTAACAATCAGGCTTGTTTGCAGAAAGAAAGGAAAATATGTGCAATACTGTAATCCGAATCTAATACCGCAAACACCGCGGTCATACCACAATACTGAACGGATTTTCTGACGTGTCCCAACGCACGTTTCGCATATAGTAATAATATTGATTTGATAACTTCATTAATAGTGGAGTGCCGTAAGATATAAAAATTGCAAAAGCTCTGAATCCAGGGCCAGTCAATGAATTTTATTATAAAATTTTGAAACGTATTTTTAACGATATATATAAAAAAATGTGTAAACGTTTGTAAAACTTTTACAGCTTGTTAATTATAATTTTTTAATGTTAAAAAATCATAATTTATGTAACGTAGTCGTTTTATGGGTATAATTTGACGCGTGGAAGTCCATTTTCAGTATTAAATTATAATTTTGAAGATATTTGCAGAATACTAAATGCCCTGTTTTATTCGTCTTTCTTTGTCTATTAAATAATTAGAAAATTAAGATCGCTTAAATCTATGTTCTTAACTTTTTTTTGACTTATACTTGATAGCTATTCTGTTATTGCAACGAAGTTGTTACAGCGCGCTAGGCAGCTTCACATGAAAAAAAACAACTAATACATGCAATGCATACGTTTAGGCTTCGTAAAATCAACTCTATATTTATGTGTTCACTTTTATAATAAACTTCCATGTCATATTCGAGAGATGTCCTTAAATAAATTTAAAACCTTTATTAAAGAGTCATTCAAACATGCTATTATAATGTAAAGAATTATTTTAATGATGAAAAGTTTGAGAGTAAATTGGTCTAACCGTTTCTGCATTATTGTGAAATAGCGATAATAAAAAAATCCAACTAAGTTTGTTTATATATGTATGTGTGTCATACAATAATAATAGACATAACGACAGTAATCAGAAAGCCTAATGAACTTCCAAACAGATGTTTCAAAGGGTTTGCGAGTTTTTTGTTTTAAGTTAATTTTGCATTAAAAATATAGGTGATTATGATCTGGAAATATCTTTTTTATCGTTGTTTATATTTGAATAGCTTCGCTTTTTGCAAATAGCTTATTCTATTAAAATTCGCATATAAAATAATACTAAATACTTCGTAATACAAGTATTTTGTTGGATTGGTTAGTTGTTTTTTTTTTCATTTTTTCCGTAAGATTTTTAAAGGTTGATCTATTCGATTTTGAGACTATTTTGTAAGAAAGATCTACCAAGACTGTCGATATATCAATAATTTGAAAAGAACCTAGATTAGTAGCAATGATGTCGTACGTTCCCTGAAAGTGCAGGTTCGAGCAGGCATTAAGTTGTCTACCTTAGGAACAGACGTCCGTGTGTCATATAGTCCTGTATATATTTATTTATTTATTGAAGTGTTAACAACATATAAGGAAAAGTGTGGTTAGAATCAAAAGAAGGAAATATCTGGAGTTTTCGTTTCTGCGACCTAAAAACAGCTACATACACAATACCTTCACATCAATAAAAACTAAAATTTTGGGCTTCTCTAGTTCGAACTAAAATAAACCTGACTTGTGAAACCACAGGTTATGATGATGAAACTCTATCTTTATATTTACAGCCTCAATAGCTCAACGGTATAAGGTACGGACTGAAATCCGCAAGGTACCAGGTTC
Source organism: Charaxes varanes (assembly GCA_024363005.1). Classification (NCBI taxonomy): domain Eukaryota; kingdom Metazoa; phylum Arthropoda; class Insecta; order Lepidoptera; family Nymphalidae; genus Charaxes; species Charaxes varanes. Next base: position 318,083 of record JANCMC010029497.1, on the reverse strand, counting down.
AAACCCCACCGCCGTTGGGGTATTGTCGCACCCACTCCTAATACAAGCTAACGATGGGCACTATCCCACTCTTAACTAGTTCTCTTTTTACGTCATCGTTTCCTGCTAGCGCGGTTATACTAAAAATAAAACATTTTTAATTTTAAGAAGAGAAAATGTTAAGATATTGAAATTATGATTCCTCTCCAATGTTAATAAATGCGGTATATTTTTGTAAATAACGTTCTATGCGTATATTGAATAGATAAATTGGTTGCTAAGAGAAATACTATCCTTGGAAACTAGCTATATTAAATCAATAACAAAAAAGACTTAGGCACATCAAAGCATTAGTTTTTCTTCTGAAACATTTCAAGATGTCTTCTAACAAGGATGGTGATTATCTTTCCTTCGGTGACAAAAATTACGGACTGACCACCATGGAAAATTGGGATAAACATATATAAATTAAAGAGCTATTAAATATTCTTATCCTGGCTCTAAAGCAGCTCTTAGCGGATGTCTACCAATAAGTTAAGCAGGTTTACCTCTCTGCCAAATTTAATCTTTTTACATCCTGCGGTTTTCGAAATTTTGTATTAAGTCACCTTTCGCTTTTATATGAACTAATATATAAAGCTGAAAAGTTTGTTCGTTTACTTGAACTCCCTAATCTCAGGAACTGCTGGTCCGATTTGAAAAATTCTTTCAGTGTTAGATAGCCCATTTGTCGAGGAAGGCTGTACATAGGCTATACATCATAACGCTAAATGTTTTCAACTAATTTTACGTAGACAAAGTCGCGGGTATATATATAAACACGCCTCTGGAATGCACTACCAGATAATTTATTCTACATAAAAGAAACAATAGTTATGGTATAAGAAAAGAAGAAGCAAATAACATATTAAATATGTTAATGAAATAAAAACAACTCTTAAAATTAAACTGTTGGATTAAATTTTCTTTCAGGTTACATCTAACATACTATAAAATGACATCAAATATACTTACAATGAAAACTAAAAACCAAAATAATTATTATCTTACCTCTGAATAACTCCTGTAACTGATTGATTATAGTTACTAGTAATGGGATTACCAAGTGGCTTCACAAGGCCACGAATTACAACATATGGAATCACATGGCTGGGATATTTATTAATTTCTTTGTTTAAAGTTGAGTCTATATCTAGTACAGGCGCTGACTGAAATAAAAAACAAGGTAAAATTCTTTAGTTAAGGAACTAAAAAGTAAAATAATTAGTACTTTCATACGATTACGTACTAGACACTTACTCATGTGTTGAAGAAACTTTGTGGCTTGGTACCGATTTCAACGCATCAGTAGGTGTCTAGTAAGTAAACGTAAGAAAGTACTAATTATTTTTGGCGTTGTAGTTCCTTAGAGTGTTTAGAAGGAGACTTTCTTTTTATTTAAAAATACTTCATTTCATGAAAGCATAGACAAAACAATTAAGTAAAAGAATAAATAATGAGTTAAACAAAAGAGGGACTCTTCATTTTTAGTATTTTTTGGATTGCTCCCTTTATTAAAACTTTTTCAAAGTATTTCAGCGTTCATTTTTAACGCTATTAATTTTAATATTCTATTCAGTAAGTGGTTCTCTGGATGATAATGAACCAAAATCTCATTAAAAAATTGGTGGAGAGGTAGAGACTAAAACGGTTGATATAAGTCTGAAATAGGTTAAGGTAAGGAACATATCTCATTTCAAACTGCACCATATTTTAACAGCGTATATAAAGTTTTTATAAGACACCACATGCATTCAAGGAACTTTGGAATTGAAACTTATGTTATTAGGTGAACTGTAAGAATTTTTCCTATTTTTGTGATTTATAAATTTCGTTCCCGAATTATTCTATTTCACAAAATATTGATTCTTCCATGCCTTTTAGCCTCGAAGCAAATGTTTTAGTCGAAGCAAATCTACTCCAGTTTCTATCAAACTACGTATACTTTCTTTTAAATCATTTCCTTCTTCAAATATCTTTTTTGCACTCGATAGAGATGTAACTCAAATTTTAACAACAATAATGAAAAACAACCAAAATAAATCGCTTACGGTAGAGGGAACAAAATATTATTCAATAATTTAATATAATATTTGATTAACAAATATTAATTACAATTATAAAATTTGGGATTCAATTGAAAAAATAATTAATTTATACTCTTAGTAAGTACAAATAGCATGTTGGGATATACGAAGTCAATGATATATGAAAAAAATTCAATGAGATTAGGTTCGATTCTGGCCTTAAGTCTGAGTATATTATGTATATAACTATGTATTTAACTCCTTAAAAATATGCTTATATATCAGTACACCTAAGTGACTACCGGCGCCTATGTACATCTGCACCACCAGAAGGCTATGCAGATGCGTTATCCGCCTTTAAAGAGGGGTTTAGACCACCGGGAACTCTGACAAACCGAATGAAACGCGACAACAATACCATCACTGGACGTTATAAAAGCATTGACTTGACTTCACGCCAATCTTATGTGGGGAAAGAGGTACTCATGCAACCGTGGCGCTACTTCTAATTAAAATTCTAATCATTCAAATTTCTCTAGGGTTCAGAAGACACTGTTCACAGACATTTAAGATTCCTATTTGAACGTGAAAACAAATGGATAGAGGAGAGACTGAAAGAGAGCGAGGAAACCGAAGAAGCCGAAGACTTGACAATCCTTATGGGAGAGGGAGAAATTGAGAAACCTCAAATAAAGTTGTTCAAGCGAATGAAATTGCTTATTGTTTATCATTCGATAAAGACAGTGAGTATTTATTAAAACTTTAAATTAACTAGCGGACTGGCAGACGTTGGCCTGCTTAGTCTTACGATTGAAATTGAATATCACAACGAATTTGGATATTTATAAAATTGAAATGAAATATAATTGAAAAATGCCCCCGAATTCTAAATCTCTTATATCTTCTAAGATATTCATTTTAATGATATGGTGTAAAGGGATATTTTGATCTGCAGAAAATGTACGTGAAACGTACATATCTAGCGTATTTAATTTGATAAGGATTAATACCGTATTTTTGAAAATAGCTTCGTAAATAGTTCATTTCTTTTTTGTAGCATGTAAGATATAAAAATGGTTACTGTAGGTTAGTTAAACTTAGGTAACAGACATATGACGTCGTTGATTTTTTATACATCTTTATAAGATATGAAATGAAATGAAAATTTATTAGAAAACTGTTTACAGGAACAAATGTAACTTAAAATTAGGATAACGGTGACAACTAAAAAAGTTAAAATTGCGTATCAGTTGTCACGCCCACCTCCAGAAAATTAGAGCTAAAACAATGTTCCAGCGAAACATGATTTGTTAATAAAAGTTATACTTAATAAATTACTTGAACCTTATAAATTTAATTCTTAAAAACTAATTGTGAGATTATGTATATACAATTCCGCACTACATTACTTTGCTCTATCTCGCGAGGTTCAGCTAGCGCCTGAAATATACGCGCATAAAAATACGTTTTTTTATAACGTCACGTTACAAATCATTGAAATTTTCTGCTGTTATGTTTTATAATATATACATATGTATTATAGATATAAACCTTTTCCTTGAATTACTCTGTTTCTTAGTGAAAACTGCTTTAAAATCTGTTGCGTAGTTTAAAAGATCTACGCGTACAAGGGCGGGGAGCGACATAATTTTTAGGGTTCCGTGTACACTATGTAATGATAATGTCTTCAAATATACATAAATTATTATAAACACATACGTTAAATTAACGTATCTTCGTAGCGCATGTTCGAAGATTGGCGAGCCCTTACCGCACGGCCGCCGTCGCTGATCGGCAAACTGGATGTCCACGGTCCTCTGTCGGAGCACATGGAGCAGTTGCGAATAAGCCTCGACAAAATCTGGAGAATATGTGCATATGCCAAAGACAATCAAAGTGTTAGTGCAGTACTTCCTTTTGAATTTAAAGCGCAGAAGCAGCTTTACATTTACACACAAAAATGCAAATATTTTCTTTTGTATTGCAAGGAGCAAACGGACTGTCGGTTCAATTGACTACCGACATCTATGGACATCATACCACCTGAACACAGCTCAGCTAACAGATGATAGGCACTTAAGTGCTTGCTGCCTGCTCCTTTCCCCTTGTAACATGAAAAAAGACTTCATCAGCGTGAAATTAATCCTGCAAAAACCCTTAGACCTCCTTAATCTGACCCTATCAAAGGAGCCGTTCTTAGCGGATGTCTATTGCCTCTACTTTAAACTATATCCATGCCAAATTACATCTATGTACGTGCCGCCCTTTTCGAGATTTCGATATAGGTGGCCTTTCATTTATAATATATATTATGTTACATAGGGCAAATGAGCAGGCAGTTCACTTAAGTGACTACAGACGCCCATGGACTTCTGCATGACCAAGAACCCTTTGATGACGAGTTTAGGGTACCGGGAAGTCTCACAAACTGAACGAAAAGTGACAGTTATACCATCCCTCGATGTGACAGCATTGCCGCCACTTTACGCCGATCTTATGTGATAAAGAGGTACTGGTACTCGGACACGCGGGCATACTTCGTCTGCAGACCAAAAGAACTATAAGTGTGGTGCTACCTATATACATTTACCTAACATCAGATAGACAGGTGACAACCCTGCACTAAATCAGTGCCAAAAGCATCCTGAGCGTGAAGTTGTTTGCTATGTGCTCGCGACGCGCGCCAATCCGTATGAATTAATCAACGCAAGAGAATTACTGGCCTAGGTCGCGTTTCCTTTCACGACACATGCATGAAAAGTCATCAAATCAGTGTTGCTATATTCAAATGTCAATTACTATTATGTAAAAAAAAAAGTGTGGGTTTTATGAAACCACGCTGCTAGTGAGTCCTTTTGGAGCCACGGGCATCGCCATATTTTTATTACAGCTCTAATGCGACATTCGATAGATGGTCAATAAAAATTGAGGTGATGAAAGAAAGCATCACAGAAAGATTACTTAGTAAGTTAGCATATTGTTAGATAAATGTACATGGTATTCGCAACCCCGGAGTGCAAAGCAGGATCACTGGTAAGTGCACCAAAGGGTTGGTCAAGGTATGTTTATATAGATAACACTTTTTATAATTCTTATAAACTATTTCATTTCAGGACACCGTGACCTCATCAGCAGTCAGCATTTCAGTTGATAGTTAGGTCAATAAGCTCTTGTTGCGACCGAGTGACAGATGGGTGACCCATTCTAACACTGGTTTATATTAGATCCGGTAAAACAGTGGGACCCGATTTATGGCACTGAGTTTGAAAGATATTAAATACAAACCAATGTCAGAATGAGTCATGCTACTATCACCCGGTCGTAGCAAGAGCTGCTCAACCTGGCAATAGACTCAAATACCGACCACTGATTAGACCACGACCTCACCTCTGTTTCGGTAATGTTTATTGTCTACAATTGAAGTTATTAAAAAAAAACTTTTATCGTGTATCAGATAGATAGCGTTCCTTGACACCATAGCGCGTTCAAGCAAACAAACGAACTCTTCAGCTTCTTATATTATGTATGTAACTAGTTGTAACCTGCTATTTTGTTCGCGTAAAATTAGGCAATTTTTTTAGCGTGATATGGAATATATAGCCTTCTTCGATAAATGGGCTATCTAACACTGAAATAATTTTTCAAAAAGCAAGCAAACAAACGAACAAACAAACAAACTCTTCAGATTTATATATTAGTATAGATATGAAGAATTAAGTACACATGATGAGTATCAGTCATAATGTTTTTATCATTAATCAACACGTTAATTAATCTGACATTTTAACTAGTCATATCAACTTATCATTTCATCAAATTTCATACCGTCCTGTCCCCTTTCGTATTATTGATCACACGCTCAAAGATAAATAGAATTTGCGAATTAGAAGAAGGGCGTCTGATATTCCTCGCGAAACGTAACTCTGTTACGGATAGGTTAGAACCGCAAGAACAATCGCCCTGGCCGCTTCACAGTTTTTTTTTTTGTTTTAATACAAAAATCCTGGTATTTCTGTGTGTAGGATGTTAAGATTATTGTCAAAATGTTCCAAAATGTCCTATTGTAGTATTGACAACTCGAAAATTTTACAAAAGGGCAAACAACAACTTCGAGAGAGAAAAAAAGTGAAAATGTGCATTTTTGTCAGTATACGTCAGTATGTAGTCACCACAATATGAAATACGTGCTATTAAGGCGTTTGGGTAGAATAATAAATCATTTCCCTACGTTGATTATAATTAATTAACTAATAGCTCTAACCCCTATTTCACTTTCTTTAAGTATCCTTTTAGCGACAAAAATTAGCCTATATCCTTGTCCAAGTCCAATCTATCTCTACAGTCTATATCAGGGCTCGGCAACGTTTTAAGTCGGAAGAGTCAAATATAACAATTTACGAAATTTCAAAGATTTTAGAGTGCCACAAAAATCTTTCTTTCCAACAATACATAGTACTCGCGTAAATAAAGTTTTTTGTTTATAAAAATAACTTATTCATAAAAAAAATATATATTTATTTATATAAAAATAGTGATTTTCTTTGTCAACCAATACATATTATATTTTTGTATAGAACTAAAGAGCCGCGTGTGGCTCGTGAGCCGCAAGTTGTCGACCCCTGACTTTTGATGAATTTCGGTATAGACACTTAACCTAGCGATCGACTCAAATGCCGGCCACTGATTAGGCTGCGAACTCTTCATAAGCTATTCAACAACATGTTTTAAAATTAGTTTTTATTCATAATGATTTTAACTGTTTTAAATAATAATTGGGCAATGTTTACCTATTATAAGTGGTTAAACGGAACGGCAATCTATACTTACCTTTTATACAATTAAGATAAAAGCGACTGTTTGGTTAACAGCTAATCGTTTAAAGCATTTAATTCAGGATACAAAAACGTTAAGCAAAACGCGTTAAAATATAAAAATGTTAAGCGACAGATTGATCATTAATATCCAGTGTTGAAACAGCGCTAAGAAATAACTTTTTGCCTACAGCAGATTTCATAAACACAAGTGGGCAAATAAAGTCATGAATTATAATAATATAACGTGTTAAAAATATCATTCTATTATAAACTCACCACTCTCAAATAACAGAGATGTAAATTCCAAACCAACTTATCCAGAAGTAGCTTCTTTATTGACATTGCGCAATATACAACTCTTATAATTTTCTTTTCCTCTCAGACGTTCTTTTGGGAACCTCGTTCAATCGCCAAAAAGCACCTTTTTAATGCCAAGCCCTTCTTTTATACTCGATAATATTTTACATCAATCTCAGATTGGTTAAAATAGTAACCAATCAAAATAATATCTTTACCGGAAGTAAAATGTCATTAGTTGAACTTAGAATACAAGTTTGCCGAAATAACAACCAAATTGCTCAAATTAATTTAAGAAATTCATTAATATTAAAATATGTCCATGGGCGCCGGTAGGCACTTCGGTGCCTGCTGCCTGCTCGTTTGCCCCCTTGTAACATAAAAAAAAAATTAATTCATTAATTTTTTACATAAATATAATCGTAAAAAAAAATGTGCGATAGATTATTTATTTCTATTTATTTCTAAAAGTGAAAAAGCTATTTCTGTGGAATAACCTCACTATTACATCACACTAAACATATCTTTTGAATATTCCTATTAAAAAATATACATTATAGCTGCTTCCCGCGATTTCGTCCGCATAAAGTTAAACTTGCGAGAGCTCATAAACTTAAACTTTTTCTCATAACTCTTGCCCTATCGAAAAATCCGTTTTTAGCGAAAATGTACTAACTATAAGCTACCTTCTTGCAATCTTTGTACGAGTATAAGCAAGTTTCATTTCTGTATTATTTCTGTAGTATAGTTATCGTATAGTGTAATGCTCAAAAAATAAACGATTTCATTTCATTTCATTTTCATTTCTATCTACAAAATCTTCAGCTATTATCTATCTATCTATTTGATACCTCTAAGCGAGCGATTCTTGTATATAAATAGATATAATTTGGAAAGAACTCGGAAACGGCTCCAACGATTGTCCTGAAAAAAACAGTTTTTAAAAATGTTACATTTTTAAAAACCGCCATCTTAACCTAGCAAAAGCTGAGTCATCCAGTTACTATATTATCTGCTGAATTTTCATTTAAATTACTTAATCCTTTTCAGACTTGCTTATCATTATATTAGGTAAATTTTACCCATTTTATTTATATACTTCGCTCGTAAGCCGCACTGCTTCAGTGTTATATAGCGAAGCATTGTAATAACTTATACGTTCACACAATTGGACTTCTTTTACTTTTGTCTGAGCTAATATTAGGCGCACCCTATTTCCTTCCACTTCCCTCCATCACATCTTCTCCTTTCTCTACCCCCTCTTCCTCCATTGTATACGTATACGTAAAACGCGAATTTGTCTGCGTTAAAGTATAGGTTAATTTCAAGGGTTTTCAATGATTTTTTTATTGTGTAGAAGTTTGTTTTGCTAAAATTAAAGGCAGATATGAAAATATGTTGTCAACATATTCAATTTGTATTGCGGTTGATATATAATACGACTATGAGCCCCGCGCTGGCGCTGCGTTCCATAACCATGATTTTTTTTTGAATTGAGTTTGAATATAATTGTAAATTTTTACTTAAATAATAGAAAGTTTTAAAGGTTGTGTAAAGGGTTTATAATATTGTATTTATTTTTAATATTACGACTTTTTTTTAAACTATAGTAGTTTTGCAAAATTATCAATACATAGCTACTCTCAAATTATCCATAGAGAGAGAATATGGAGTTATCTTTTTATTTATAGAAAAGAAGTATTTCAAGTTTAAAATAACTTCGCTAGCATTTTATATAGACTGCGTTATTATTTTCGTTACTGCAAAAGGGTGTAATTGACGAAAGAGCACGTTTAACATTTTTTTTTACTGACCTTGTGCCGCGTGAAAAATGAGCAAAAGATGCAAAAGCACCACTGACTTGAACTGGTTCCATGAATCGTGTTACTAGGTTTTTTAAAATACTTCGATGATATTATCAGATAAGAATTATATTTGGAAGATTGTAGTTTATAACAAAATAAACATTTGACAGCCTTTTATAGGGTTCCGTAGTACTACAAGGAACCCTTATAATTTCCAAACTATTAGACGTAGAGATTTGAAATTTTCCATGTTGATAGAACACGCTAAAAAGTCATTAGAAAAATTATTTTGAACGAAATCGGACAGCAAATTTTGAAGTTATGTAACAAATACGTTTATTGAGTATCAGATACGGAACCCCACGCTTATATAAAAATATAAGCTTGTCTTGACACGCTCTTGGCCATTTTATTTATGCTTAACATTCTTCTCAAAATTACGCTAAGAGTTCCCCCCTCTACACCCGGTTCAAACCCCACCGCCGTTGGGGTATTGTCGCACCCACTCCTAATACAAGCTTTTAATTTAAGTTTAGTAGCAGGGAAAAAGGGAATATTAGATATACCTAAAAAGTATTCCTAATATTATTTAAAAAAAAAGAAGAAGTGGAAAATAGCTAGTGTTATACAAAAGGGTTTTTTAAGACACATTTAAGAGTACAAAAATTTAGTTTGTAAACTTTGTATCATGAGAAACTAAACTACTTTGCTTTAATCCGCAAATGAAATTTCCAAGAAAGTTCATTCGCAGATTAATGCAAAGTAGTTTAGTTTCTCATGCATGTCATGGATTTCCGCAAAGTAACGCTTGATTCTATCAACTTTGTACCAATTAACTGGTGAGAGTGAATAGTTTGCTTGAACGCGCTAATCTCAGGAACTACTGGTCCGATTTGAAAAATTATTTCTGTGTTAGATAGCCCATTTATAAGGAAGGCTATAGGCTATATATCATCACGCTAAAATTGCATCTTTTTATTATTATATAATTTTAGGCAGACGAAGTCATGGGCACAGCTAGTATTTAATACAGCAACACTTAACTTGTTTAGTACATGACTAGATTGGATAATAATGTGTACTTAATAACAGGAAATAGGTACCATAATTTCTATAGAAACTAAATATTAAACCTTACATACCATCGCACCTAAGGAAAACGACCGCGTGTAAACGAGAGCGCGGAATAGAGAGGCACTATCGGCCTAAACGTTCAGAGTTGTCACAAAAATTTTCGCTCGTAATTCAATTAACAAATGTTTATCATTTAGCAAAATTACTGGGCTCAATCAAGTTACCCGTGGTACGACTGGAACACAAACAAACCGACAAGTCGCAGTAAAAGCGAGGTCAGTAAGTTATTAAACGGAATGCATTTAATCAAGCTAAACCTTCATTTGAAACAAAGTCGCCAAGTTCTTGGTTACAAGATTATAAAAGTTAAACCCTGTCTTGAAATATAAACCAGATTCTTTTTGGAAACGAAAATGATAGCTTAAAAAAATCTATTTCATAAGTACCTTAAGTTAATAGTATAATTGTTATGCAAAATGGTAAGCATGTATTATCTAATGTTCTAACATTAGTTAAAACTTATGTACTAAAAAAATAACTTAAAGTAAGACCTTCATTGCGCGTGCAGGAAACATTGCTGGTGCCAACTACAACCTGGGTGACAATCAAGTAGTGTGGGCCACTGGATGGGGAGCAACCTCTGTAAGTTTTAATTTAAGTTAAATAACTTAGTAAGTATCAGTTATATTTCGTATATTTTTTTGGAGCTAGTTCAAAAAACCCAAAGCTTAGCTAAATTCAAGAAAACATTATTTGTACAATACGTAATCGACCGAATTTGTATTAAAAACAAACAATTAGTTTTACGTTTCCCTTAGTCCTTATGTAAGCGTGAGAGGAACCGTTTTTATACTGTATTTATTTTTAATAACGTCAGTGGCATGGACCTGGATCGGAGCAACTGCGTCAAGTCCAAATATGGACTATCAACCAGGCCATCTGCAGGGACACTAGTTGCAGTCAGTCTTAAACTAGGGTTCCTGGCGTTTTAAGTTGTTTCGTTTGAAAGCAATGGACTTTATAATTCTACTTAAGGGCGCTATTGCTAAGCGTTTGGCTATTTGCCTTTTCACAGTACTTTAGAACGTGTAAATTGGCTTTAAATATCGTCTTTAAAGATTAATGTTTATACTTATTATAAAAAAACGGCTTTTAAACTCACGCGTATGTTATATTAGGATTGCCCGACTAGTTTCGAACCTATCCGTTTATATAATTAGTATGAATTCCGCTCACGAAAGTCTAACTTGTAAAATTAATCTTCTTATTTTTATTACGAAATGGACGAATGAATGATCTACGCGAAATAATTGTTTTTTTCGTAGGGAAGGCCGTGCTGTAAGTGGCCTTCTACTTTAGAACATCAAATATTTATATAATAAACGAAGTTTAAATTCAAAATTGCTACGTCTGACCTGAAAATTCACTTCTATCCTTATATATGTAGATTGGATCAACAGAAATTTTAAAAGTATATTATAAGCTTTCTCACCACTTCTTTTTTTCAAAGTATCATTTTATCCTTTTTATCTCAAGATAAATATTTATTAAAAAAACGGAAGACGCTTTTTAATTGTTTTTATGACACAGAAGAATTTATAATCAGAAAGTATGGAAACCTTTTTACACGCGTTCTAAAGATAACGTCTGAACATATGATATGTTCACTGCGGGAGCCAGATGTAGCGCAAAGTGTTTGTACGTTTTTGTCCTTGAAGACTCCAAAGTCTATAATGGAATAGAAACGTTTTTATTGTGGCAATGTTGTTGGAATATTGCAGAAGTCATTGCTAAAGATTACACACAGTTTATCCTCAATTTTTTATTTAACATCACAAAATTTAATAATTATTATTATTATACTGTATAATTATACAATAAACTTTTTTTTTTAATTTTATCATTTGAAAAAGACATAAGTTTAATATTTTTTACAATAAAAAATCTTTTTTTTATATTAAAAACAATACATGGATAAATACTTTAGTGCATACATGAAAGAAAAAGTGTAATAATAAAGTACATTTGATTAAAAAAAAACAGTTATAGTGCAAAGGCGGTCTTATTGCTAATAGCAATCTCTAACAGACATCCTCCATGGGAAAGAAATAAATGAATAACAAAAATGACGAAGTAAACTTGAATGAAATACGATATTTCTTTTCATTTATCCACCTATCAACACTGATTACAGCCGCCAGTGATTGATTCATCAATTTTGAGTTTGTAATCGTAGCGTCAGTCACCCCAATCAATGCGACTCCATTTGACAAGGTTCTTTACAGTATATAATTAAACATTCATTTGTTTACAAAATAAATGATAGAAATCTGCATGTTTAAATTTTAATTGTAGCTAATATAAGCTTGTTTTTTAAAGCATTAAAGTTTTTTTAAGTCATAACAATAATGTTAATAACAGTTATTTTGCGAATAGAAAACCTTCACGGCTAATAACATATGCGTGGTAAAATTTGGTGGTTTCTAATGAAATCGCTAAATATAATGTTAAAAAAAAATCATAGTTTTAAAATCGGAAAAAATAAAGATTTTTTGTGTGACTCAATAAATTAACAAACTAAAAAATTATTGAGCTCTTGTCAGCAAATTGACGCATGAAGTTATACATAATACGAACATTCTAATTATTAATTGAATTTAATTACTTGTTCGTGTCGATTATTAAAACCATTGTAAATTTAAAAGATTATTTCGTATATTTATCACGTAAGTAAAATATTAAATGCTATTACATTTAATAAATTCAATAAACACTAAAAAAATTAAAAAAATCCAATGCTTTATTGTACATATATAAACTTTGTTAAAAAAATATGAGCTCGAAAAATCCAACAGTTTTTATGAAACGTGTAGGACGGCGAGCAATTAAGTATTCATCTGAAAATTTGCGTATTACTCATTCTACGTACAGTTTTATTATCCACGCATGTTATAAATAATGTAGAAATAAGATCATTGAAGCGATCTATAACAGCAGTTTATAGCAGTATAAATAAGAGATATATAAATATATAATCTTTGAAGTTGTCGCTGTGTCTTTGTGCACAGCCACAGAGTATATTTGTGTTTCATATAGGAAATAGGAATGGAATGTTTATTTTTTTATTTTACTCTTTGAAAGTCGAACCGGCTTTTTCGACTAGCCTAGAAGATAAGAACTAATTTTATTTGATATTTCATAGGAGTTCATCTTAAATCAAATTGTAGTATCAAATATTTTGAGAAGACAAAAAAGTAAGTTATTTGAATTACATACATATTCAATATCAGAGACTTTTCACCACGTCAACGTCATAAGGGAAACGAATATATGTCTTCCAATATGTGAATAAAAGCGTCGATGAAATAAGAATAGAAGGCAGGGTCACTGCCCACTGCGCCAACGGGCCATCAATGGAGAAAGAGAAAAGATAATCCTCGGGATCCCAGGAATGCAGGATTCTCTTTTGATGGATAAGTATGAAAACCATTACAAAATCTCAGAGGATGTCACAAAACCCTGGCACTGATATGGTTCCTTCCTCTGCACTTGCTCTCACTGTGACTCCATGGAATGCTGAGCAATTCGTGCTCTCTCAGTAATAAATCCCAGTCGTGTATCTTAAATTTAAACACACGGTGCACATTTATAATGACTTTAATTTGTGTTACACACTACACTCAAGACCTGCATACTTCTTAGCCATTATATAAATGACTTTAACCTCAACGTGTTTCTAAAATGCCAAAACCATTAAACGGTATATATGCTTTGCTTTATTCTCATTTAAAAATAAAATTGACATTATAACATTAAATTCGAAATAAAAAAATCCCTGATACTCCACTCGGGTATGTTCGTTGAATCCAGTAAATTTATCCCCTACGCCATAACACCCATCCGTTCTTCTAATATCCAATTTTGTAATACGCAAATCAAACCTTTTCATTTGATACTCCACACGTATATATTGTCTTCCTATCGTTTATTTGAGTTCCCCACTTTAACTCCCCACAACTTTTAAACGGCTCAACCGATTTTCATAAAACATGTCTAAGAACACTGGCACATAAGTCACCTTTAGTACAAAAAAAATCGAAATTGAAATCGCTTCATCCGTTCGGAAAATATAATGCCACAGACAGACACACACACACACACACACACACACACACACACACACACACACACACAAAGGCGCGCGCGCACACGCACACCTCTCTTTTTGCGTCGGGGGTTAATAAAGATCATAAATTAATGTCTTGCGATGACTGAACTCCCAATGAAGTTTCTAATCTTAGAAGTCATAATTAATTGAAGTTCGCGCGATTGCATTCGTCTTCAATTAGGACACTTCTTAGACATCAATATGTTTGATCGTACGAACTGAGTTCGCTAGCAACGAGCATTCGCGTTTTATACACGCTAGACATAATTTGTCGCATAAAACTATGAACTTTTATATGTGACTTCTGTGAGTAGAATAATACAATAAAGAGAGCTTTTGTATCTTACGCGATTTGATCGCATTAAAAGGGAAAACGAGATAAGTGTTTTGTTCCATTACCAAAGCATGGGTGCCTTTGAATTGTTCGTCATTTTTAACGAACACGCAATTATTGTCACAAAAGTGGCAATCGAGAGCGTGTTTCGTTTGACAAATAACGAGGCGACATTGTAGCCTGAAATAACAAAATCGATCGCCATTCGTCTAGCCAGACGCCATCCATATTTCGGAAGGTTGTAATAGTCGATTATTCTATTTCTTTAAATATATTTCAAGGTGCAAACGTCCAGGCAGTTCACCTAAATGCCTTCTAACGTCCATAGACATCTGCATCACCAGATGCGTTGCCATCCTTTAAAGAGGTGTTTGGCCCTCCGGAAACTTCACAAACGGAATATTGAAAATTATAGCTTAAATAATATCTTAATAATTAATTAAGAAATATTTAAAATGATCCTTTTTAAACAATTTATGAATAAATATCATTCTCTACATTTTACATGATATTAATATAATAATAAAAGTTAAGTATTGGTAAGCGCTTTTTAATGTGAAAGATGCTTGCTTTGTCTTCGCAGACTACAATAGGGCTTATCCCGTCTAATATTGAAAAATAAAGTAGGACACTTTTTGCTATCCCTTCAGAAGAACGGGTAATTGAAAAATTTTTTGTTAGGATCAAATTTTTAGTAGAAAGACTGAAAACTATATATTTATGTATGAATTCAAGTGATAACTTAATCCCAATTTATTTACACTTATTTGTCGGTTGAGCATTCTGCATTATTAATGCTTTATTAATGCTTTAATTATTTTTATTGATCAGCATACGGTGTCCCCTAGCTGGGCAAAGACCTACTTCCTCTTAAACCATTCTTTCCTATCCTGCGTTAGTCGAATCTGCGTCTTTCCCGCACGGACATCCAAGTCAACTGGCCACCTCTTTCTCGGTCGTCGGCGGCCTTTGGTGG
>JANCMC010029497.1:227678-302470 GCA_024363005.1 Charaxes varanes | reverse complement strand
TCGAATCTGCGTCTTTCCCGCACGGACATCCAAGTCAACTGGCCACCTCTTTCTCGGTCGTCGGCGGCCTTTGGTGGGAGAACATAATGTCTTAATATGTCTGAATAAAGTTTCTTTCTTTCTTTCGAATATTGGCCCACCTTTGCAGGTCCATTCTTGTCACATGCCCAGCCCATTCCCACTTCAGCTTAATAATTAAATTGAATAATATAATTTCCTTTATTCCGCCCTATAATACACCTCAGAATAATTAGTCGCAATACTTAATATGTACATTTCGAGTGCCTCAATAGCCCAATGTTAGAAGAGATAGACAGAAATCCACAAGGTACCCGGTTCAAACTCCAACGCCGCCGGGGTTGTCCCAACCACTTAAGACAAGCGTTACATTTAAGCTTAATAGGAAGGAAAACGGGAATACCTAATAGGCGATTTTACGTAATAACGCCGAATTAGGCCGATCGTGCCTCTCTACCGCTTTTTCCGCTCTCTCGCTTACACACTCAGCTCAGGCGGAACGTGACAATGAGTCATGCTTTTTCGTGCGTGCAGCCGGCATTCATCGAATTATAAGACGTTATCGCTTCAAAAAATTCTGAAGCCTCGACGTGTTGCAATATCGGCACAGTTAGTTCGCCTCGTTAGAGCTTAGTTTTTAAGCAACGGTTCGGCTTACTGTTGCGAATCATAATTACGGCTGTGCCAAGTGTTTCGTGAACGTTATTCTGCATTACTTCATCTGACACATGTATCATTTCTGGCACATATATCATTTAAATAAACATAATCTAAAAAATGTAGTATATAGTTGCTGGAGTGTTTAAACGAGTTCTTGAGTGGAGAAATCGACGCCCCCACCAAATAATACGGCAAAATCACTTTCCTGTAATTGTTTTATTGCATATTCTAATACATATACATCTGTCTGTAAGTTTTTTATACTTTTTTCGTTGTGTATAGTAAAGTTTTTTAAAATATGGTTTTTATTCAGTTTGGTTACTTTTTCCAATAACGCATATATACATACTTTTTCTTCAAAGTTGTTGTTTGCACTCTAATTTAAAGTTTTTGAGTTGTCAATACTACAAAAAGACATTTTGAAGCATTTCGACGCTATTGTTAAGATTGTATACACACACATATACATGTATTTCTGTTTAAAAAAAAACCGCGAAGCGTCTACTTCTAACCTATTCAATATCACTCATTAGAGTGCAAAAAAACAACTTCGAGGCGTGCTTTAAGCCGAAAATAAAAAAATATCAATAATAAAAACAATTCTTAGCGCAGTGCCGTAAAATTAGATTTATTCAAAACGATATATTACTAATAGTTGCGTATCTAATAAATTAAACAGACAGCGTTTAGGATCGTTGTGTGAAGTATGAGGTTTATTAATATCTTTCAATTTACATCCTTAATGAAAATCCTGCACTTTTCCGACAAACATCCACCATACAAAACGGAACCAGTTTCCCTCTGTAGTCCTCTTCTCTGACGGAAGTCGGAACAAGTGTCATTTTCGTCGATCGAACATTTAAAGACCGATACTTTACCGATACAAAATATGAATTCAACGGCAAACCGGTATTTAATAAAAGCGAAAAACGAAGGTTTTTCTGTATAATTAATACCTTAGAAGTTATGAGAGATTTAAAATGTGGGGGGAGGGAGAGCGGCCGGCGGGCGGTGTGATAAGCGGCCAAAACATGGCGCTATGTGGTTCGATATTTAAGAGCCGCACCTCCTGAGAGGTCATGGCGACGTCACCCGTTGCGTATAGAAAGAAAGAAAGAAAGAAAAAAAGAAAGAAAGAAAGAAAGAAAAAAAGAAAGAAAGAAAAAGCATTTATTTCAACCGAGATACTACAAACAGCTTAAGAAAATATATAATAAGAGCAGTTAAAAAAATAACAATACTTACTAACTTAAAATCTACACTACTTACTAACTTAACTAAACTGTCAACACTACCTCGTGAAAAGGGTGTAAAGCTCAGTTTTAAGCGTGATAAGGCTGTTGAAGTGAAAATTAATGTGAGCTACACGAGAGCAAAATCTTTGCATTCGAATTCCTCACCATGCTCAGGATTCTATATTTGAATCACTCGCTACGCTCGAAATTCAGTCTTAGAATGCCTCGCTCGCTTAGTCCGGACTTAAAATGTCCAGATTTCGCAGCAAAAATCAATTTTGCTCACTTGTTGCAAAATAACTATTTTTGTCTTTAGTGACAGAATATTTTTTCATAAAAAAGTAATGTTTCTTTCTTTAAGAAAAAACGATTTAAAATTATCAGAACTGGACCAAATTGTAATGGGACCACAACGAAAGTACCGGCTTTCAAATAAAAGAGAATCATGAAAATCGGTTCACCCAGTCGAAAGTTCCGTGGTAGCAAACATATGGAATTAAGGACATCAGGACCAATGTAATCACGTTACTAGTCTAGTCGTATTTGGGTCACGGGGAAATCTATCTTATTCTATATATAAAAAAATTAAATCTTTTATTCATATAGCCTTTTTTATAAGAGGTTATAAAAAAGTCTACGTGAATAAAAGATCTTGACTTTATATTAATGCGAGGAACGTCAAGACGAACATCCTTACTAGAAAGCGGAAACGAGACAAACAGAAAATCAAATAGTTATTTAAAAAAATGCTCGCTATCTAAAATTAACAAGTGCTTTACAGAATGCCAATGTCAATAAAGAAATTTTTAATTTGTTTTTGATAATAAATAAAGGTGAGATATTATTTCGATTAGAATTGATAGAACAATCGCTGGCTAACGTATATATATATAATACTATATCTTACGCAAAACAGACACTTTAGTATCTATTTGACATAATCTGTTTCACCCTCCGCCTTATTCCCTTATTGTATCCCTTATCTTCAACATATTAATACATCACAAAGACGAGCACGCTCGAGGATTCCTCATAAACATTCAAATTAATATCAGAGCCATCCTCGTGGAACTTAATCCGGCAGAACAATAACGTTGTTAACGTTTCATCGGTCTCGGTTAGTACGCCTACAATATTTAGTGCCGCTTAATTAATTAAATTAAGCCATCCGTTAGCAGTAGACGTTGTTATGATTAATACTGTTAACGTGGCATCAGAGTGCACAACCTTTGAGCTAGACTGGGAATTCATATTACATTAGTAAAACAACCCTAAAATAGCGCGGTAAGAATGTTAATGTTGAATGCTATTCATAAATCAAATAAATTAAAGATAAATCAAGCGATACAAAATAGCAATCTGAGCGAAGACATCACTTCTTGTCAAACAAATTTTCGTTGCTTTCGTACGCTCCAATCACACTCAGGTAAAGCTGTTTTTGATTAGCAAGAGTTTTTTTTTGTTAAATAATTTTTACAACACGGGCTAAAGTGTAAGATAATATAATTTTTCTTTCTTTCCCTCTTTGTTTCTTATTTCTCTTTAATAGTTCCCTTTTGGCAAGTCGTTACGTCATACTAAACGTGATAGTGGGAGCGTTTTGGCACTAATGCGGACTTATAAAAATGGGAAATTATCCTGATGAAAGTTTGATTTTCGCTAGTCATGATAATGCAATAAATGCATACCATTTCAACATAACTTCATGGAGATTAATTCTTGTACTTTTTAAAAATAGACTTTATATAGTCGACGAGGAAAATTTTTTCAAATTAATCCAAAAAAACTTTTCTGTCAATTGATAAGCTTTACAAATAAATAAATAAATAAGACTATATGACTTTTATATATATGTCTTTTCCTGTATCACAGTTTCTTTTAACTAGCACAGGAATAAGCATCCTAACTCAATTGTACCAAACGTAACAGTTTCTTAAAATAAATAAGTAAATAAATAAATAAAATGACACACAGATGTAAGTTCCTAAGGTAGAAAACTTAATGCCTGTATTATAGGTAACAGCCGCCTGTACATAACACTGTACATACACTAAAAAAACGTAATAATATCGACATTAATATAAACACACACTTCAATTTATATGTATAGATATATACTTTATAAAATTAATATATTTTTTAAAAATATCTAAAAATAATATATATTTTTTAAATTTATTATTATAAAATTTATGTTATTTCTAACTTTTTATTGTTTTGTTATTTTAGTGACGTAAAATTAACTCTACTTTATTGCTACTATTATTCTTTGCGTTCTTTTTTTTATTATTATTTATTGTTTATTTCCAGATATTACAAATATTGTATTTAGAAAGATTCTAATTCTAAGTTTGTGTTTTTATCTTTGTACCCTCTCTTGCCTCTAAATTTTTGCAAACAGTTTTTCTAGCCTTGTTATTTCTAGCGTGTTGTATGGGTAGCTGCACAAAGTTTTTAGGATTCTGTACGAAAATTATATAAACACGGTTTTGATATATCATTTCTGAGTATATACAGTGTTTGATTTACTTTTCTTGAGAGTTTCTTTTTAAATCGAATCAATCTTTAACAAAAATACTGCAGTTTGTTCAGCTTTTTACTTTTTAAAAAGATAAACAAACAATCATAAACAACGTTCAGAAACGACGCGATCAAAGGAGTGAAACAAGTAAAATCTATATCTATACTAATATATAAAGCTGAATAGTTTGTTAGTTTGTTTACTTGAACGCGCTAATCTCAGGAACTACTGTACCTTTTAATTAGAGGTAGCGCCATGCTTGTAGCCGAATTGGGCCGGCGCGTCCGGGTACCAGTACCTCTTTCTCACATTTGTTACAGTAGTTTTTTTACATTCACAACTTCATTATGTGCTGTTGTCGTTTGTCTAAAGGGAGCTACTGAAAATCGGCTTCAGAGTTTTTACTCTGATTTAAGCTGGGTTTCAGAGAAATTGCAACACTATATCTTGTTTAGTATTAATTAGTGTTTTTACTTTTTGTTTCTGTGTATGAAAAAGACCTAAGTTTTTAGATATTTTATTGGTTTTTATGTCTGAATAAAGTTTCTTTCTTCCTTTCTTTCAAAAATGCATTTATTCTTCTTCTTCCTATACTTAAATAAAAATAAGTCTTTCTATATCTATCAACTAATTATATGTGAAGGCGCTTGACAATTTGTACCTTATCATATAAAAAAATCACTCTAGTTAAGAATTCGATACATTTCGTGGTACTAAATAAATATATAGGACTATATGACACATGTACGTCTGTGCCTAAGATAGACATCTTTTTACCTGTGTTATAGGTACCAGCCGCCTGTTAAACACAAATATATGTATTTTTGGAAATATATACATATAGATAATACATCCATAGGCGGGAATCGAACCCACGACCCGCGGAGCGGAAGGCACGGTGAGTGCTTATTGCGCCAACGGGCCAATCGGAGATAGGTGACCTTTCACAGCCACTAACCGTGGAACCGCAACTTGAGTGTGCAATAAGTTGAGAGATGCTAATGTCCAACCACAGGAAGTCCCGTAGTGACCTTACACGTTATCCACGTGAGTGCCACCTTAGTTAATACATTATTAATTTTAAAACGGTCCAAAAGACCTTGTAATTTGAATAAACGTTATAATGAATGGGACCCATTACATGAATAAAGTATTAATTATAATTTGTAACACTGCCCTAATTTCGAAATGAAAACAAAACTTTGAAAAATTATCCGGAGATATGATAATATATAAGTTTTATATTTGTTATCTTTCAATTACAATTGTTTAAATAAAAGAGCTTTGTTTTTTGACTATGGCGATACTCTCTATTCTTTTTTTAGCGGAAATTTAAGTTTGAATGACTCCGATAGACTTGGGGATATACTATATACTAGTATAGACTAGATATAAGTATAGATTAGATACTAGTATAGACTTGATCTAGTATAGATTAGATACCAGTATAGACTAGATTCTAGAATAGACTAGATACTAGTTTAGACTGTATATTAGTAGAAGGTTGTAAAGATGCTAATTCTTCTGGTGGCGCAAGTTTTCCGAATCAGTGGTGGCTTTTAAAATATTTCACGATTCAAAAGTGCTTGTAAAAGACAATTTTAATAAAACTTCATTTCATTTTTGAAGGTCAGAGTATTTCAAAAATAGACTTAGGGCTACTGTGATCATCTACTAGTAAAGTTTCCAGGCAAGAAGAAGAAAAAAACTGACTTTTATCACTGAGCTATCGAGGGTTCGGAGCTAGTTTCAATACTGTGGTATATGCAGAATTTAGGCTACCCCTAAATGTAGCTGGTCGGCGACGCGTGAAGCAATAAATAAGGAGATGTCGCGTGGTAATATATAGCTATGGGCCTGGCTTATTGCTCTCCGTGGGGGGGTTTACGATTAATAGTCCGTACATTGATATTATGTAGCCGGCATTTGAATAGATTCTTAGGTTAAGCAGATCTAACCGCAGCCGGGTTATAGATGGGTGACCCATTCTAACACTGGTTTTGAAATATCCTACTTCCTTCGTGTTTCGGAAGTCACTTAAAGCCCGATCGAAGTCACTAAATGATATTAGGCTATCGAGTTATTTTAGCTGTCATCAAGTAACGTGACAAAATTTACGTAACACACCACTTAAGATAGTAATATGCAGATTGTTTAAATTTGAATACTCTTATTTAAATGAGTGCTATCTAATAATTTCTAGACTTTTAGCGTCTTCTAAGTTATGTCTAGCTTACGTAATTTGTAAAAACTAGCAGACCCAGCAGACGCTGTCCTGCCCGAACGTGAACATCCATAAAAATATAAGATACATACCAACTACAGCGCCATCTGTTCGGCTGATTAGTGAATCTAAACCATCCAGGCCACCCAAACGCATACAAAAAGATTCTTGCCCCTTCTTTATTAATGTTCTATATCCAGAACAGCGCCAATCCTGTATTAGGAATGGGGAGATTTATTTACTCCTTAATTATTTACTCCTTTTTGTAATGTTGCAAATTCCTATTTTGTACTATAATTCGTTCATGTTACTACCATTCGTGGATACATGAGGTGGCCTCTGAAAACCAGAGGTAGGAATGGGAAAATATTACCCATTCCTACAAAGGCTGAGAGGTTACACCTTTTTTTGGGCCATCACACTGCACATACTAACATTACATGTATAAGCAAGTTTTGTTTCTTTATTATTTATAGTAGTATAGTTATCGTATAGTGTAATGCTCAAAAAATAAACGATTTCATTTCAGATTGAACCAGGCCACACAAGAATTTCATTCCATCCTTGTAACCATTAAGCTATCGGGGCTAAACGCTTATGTTACATTTCCTATTTAAAATGATATAATTACTTGATAATCATTATCAATCAAACAGAATTCAAACCTGCAGTCTGTTATTTCATAACCACATAGATTATGCAATGCGCAACGAATGCATATAGCCGGTTACTTAACCGCATGTATGTAAAACTAGGTGTTGTTTGTAACTTCGTTCGTATTTACAAATCGGAAAATTAAATATACACCAATAATAGTTTCATAAAGATGATAAAGTACGTATATAAATATATAAAACCGATTGGTCACCTAATAAGAAATCTCGAAACCAGCGGGACGTATAAAGATAGTATTGGGCGAGAAGGTGGTTTATAGTTCGTGGACGTCAACTAAGAAGAGTTTTTTCTTTAGGGCTAGATGAAGGACGTGGAAGAGCTAGTTTAATTACACTAGAATTCGCGGGAAACGGCTAGTTTTTTTTATATAGAATAATAAGCAAAAGGGCAAACGGGCAACGGTTCACCTGAGTGTATGCCGACGCCCATGGTCCCACCTATTTGTCAAAATTTACTAATTATGTACGGAATGCAAGGACATACTTGCGTGGACGCACGTTCATAGTCCGTTTTTCCTTCACACTTTTGTCCTGGCTTAGGACAAAAGTGTGAAGACAGGCATAAACACCCATTTCACCCATCACTTATTCGCTTATTTGTTTAATAAGTATATGAACTGAATTATTAATTTTATTTATTACTGCTAACTGACAGCCGTTATTAAATATTTTTTTATAACTGAGCATGTTTTTTTCGCTGGGAAATGCGTTTAATAAGTTATCGAACAGTAAATTAAACACAAACCGTAAGGCCACATTTCGTCTAATTATAAGGCAGTTTGGTCAAAACTTAAATACCTACTTTTATTACATAATTATATAGAGGGTACCCAGTACCCTCCTTAAGTGTTCTAAGTGTCTCACCAGTCACATTGTGTACACAAGAAAAAAATACAATATTTTTTTAAGCATACGTTCTTGATGGAAATCGATGTCTCAGCGAAGTAAGAAATAAAGTTACTTTATTCAACTTCAACGGGTTTTTTAAAGAAAAGAAAAAACGTTTATAGTATTTATTGCTTTATCTGAAGAGGATATTTATTATTAAACGATTGCATCGTCACGATTCTTCCTTACTGAGCAAACGAGCAGATGTATGTAATATAATCTTTTTTAGGGAAATATTTCAGGGTTCCGATGTGAAATGGCTTAAACTTTCCGTTTAAGGCTTTCTTTTTTTTATTTCACGTCTGTTCCTAAGGTAACCAACTTAATGTCTGTGTTATAGGTAACATACGCCTGTTATACACAAACATTTATTTATTTAAAAATATATATATTCATACATATAAATAGAACACCCAGACCCGAGGCGGGAATTGAACCTTGTGTTGCCGTAATCGTAGTTGGATATGACGATGCTGTCAGTCGGGTTCCTGTCAATAATGGAAATGTATTACATCGCTTTTATGGTAAAAGTGTAAGCAATGATAAACAAGATGATCTGGTTATATAGGATCTAACAAGTTGTAGCAAATTGTTAGATCCTATATATTGATATTATATTAAATCTCTTTTATATTAAAAGTGTGGCTGGATAGAATTAGATTGCGATGATCTGATCACTAACAAGTTGTACACATTAAAGCTTCTATAAATTTTAATATAAAAACAAAATTTAAAGAAATTCGGAGAGTAAAAGTACACAATAAGGTATGGCATTCAGTAAAGATATTTATCAGTGGATACGACAGAATTATCAGCGTAATACGAGATACAAGCGGTGACAAATGCCGGTGTGCGGTAAATCTAAAACGGTGCTATCATACACTGGTGATGTAATTACTGTTAAAATTTTTATGTATGCTTGGATTAAAAATAAAAAAAAGTTTGGACTTAATATAAAAGACAAAAAATATATATTAGATTTTAATTTAATAAATCTAAAATACCAAGAATGAAATCAGTTCTAAACGGGAAATTATTTATTAGTTTGAAATTAGCTTAACAGTTGTAAAAGCAAATAATTTGTAGAAAGCAAATTGACTAGGCGATATTTTTCATTCCAAAGAGCCGGATAATTTTTAATGAATGCTTTCCTAACGTTTCCACTATGTTGCATTGAGTGGACCAATAAAACAAATAAAACCACTTAAAATATATCAGAACTATATTATGATAGATTATATAGGTTAAGCTCCCGCAACAAGATTGCTTGGTTCATCTGTTAAGTTTTGAATGAACTAAGTATGAAATTAAAGCTATTTTTAATTAAATATATTTTCTCTTTACGAAGATATAGAGCTCAGATTTTGATCGCTCGATTTTTTTTCTAAAACGATAAGACTATATCACTCTATTACTTACACGAAATCAGGATAATGTGCATACGATATCAAAAGTAATTAAAGAGAAGATTCAATTAATTTGAAAATATTTAAGAAGATATACATATATCGATTAAATAAAGATAAATATACAATTCTTTATTGTATATTTATCATAAGCTTTTACTATGAAATAAAAAATATTAATTTGACAATACGAATTTAAATAAGTATTTTTATAAATATCCAATAGTCTTCCTGGATAAATGGGCTAACACTGGAAGAATTTTTCAAATCGGAGTTCCAGAGTTTAGCGCGTCAAACGAACAAACTCTTTAGCTTTATATATTAGTATAGATGTAGATGTATTAAATAAGCAATGGATAAAAAAATAAAACCTTACGCACACCAATGCCAAACAATTTACTCACACATGTATATAATTTTGCATTATTCGATAGTTTCAAAGCGCAGTCATAGCAACCGTGACAATAATACAATAATGTATTTTGTTAATTTTGACATTAAATATGATTAAATTATCAAAAGATCGAAAGTCAAAAAGCTCTTATTTGAATAAAAATTTTGTACATAGCTTTAAATAAGAATTATGGTATGCTATGTCTTTTCTCCTGAATAAATCATCGCCCGTGGGACAAGTAGATAATGCGTGTTACTTTGGCGAATTTGCTTTTCGAAATTTAAAGAAATATGAATATTATTCCCAATGCTCTCTTCAAGAAACACCCAAAAGTTTTCTGATGTTATACATTTTATATCCATTAAGGCATCGTCCAAATTGTTATTGTTATTATAATTTAAAGTTGTTATTAAGAGTTTCATTTATTCTTTTAATTTTAATTGAAATAAACACAATGTAACAAAATATTAACTTGTAAGTTTATTTTCTCTGTTAAGGTAATTTTTATACGAGTGTTATTTAATAAAAAGCTATTTTGCCCTTTCCTACTTAATTCATTATAGCAGTTAAAAAAACTTCATATTGCAAAATTTATATGTCGTAAAAGCTGATCTTTATAATACAATATCACGCATTTTATATAACTTATTTAAAGACTAGCTGCCCGCGTCGGCTTCGCATTGGTCATTATCGAAGTTTTGGCACGGAACCCTAATTCTGTCGCCTATGTTCATCAGGGATAGTATAGGATTTTAATACTGAAAGAATTTTTCAAATCGGTCCAGTAGTTTTGGACCTTATTTAATGCAAACAAACAACCAAATCTTTTCTCTTCATGATATTGGTATAGATAATGAATTGCACGAAAAAACGCGGTGCATCTTCATAGTGTTCCATGACCACGACCACTCTGCGAAGAGTGAACGAATAAGAAGAAGAATTAAGATATAGTTAAGTGCTTGAGCGTATCCATTTAAAAATAAATAAATTATTATTATTATTATAAATCAAACTTACTCTTCGCTAGCTTCGGGCGTCTCTGGAATGGTGACGTTAGACTTTGACAATTGTTTGCTGTTCATCAGCTCACTCGAGTCGTTTAGTAGCTCTTGTTCCTGGAATTTAATGATAATCTATACTAATATATAAAGCTGAAGAGTTTGTTTGTTTGTTTACATGAACGCGCTAATCTCAGGAACTACTGGTCCGATTTGAAAAATCTCTTCAGTGTCAGATAGCCCATGTATCGATGGAGGCCATAGGCTACGATATACATATATAAATATATCTCGCTAAAATTTGTCACCTAATTTTTCGCGGACGAAGTCGCTGGTAAAAACTAGTGCAATATTAAGGATGCAATGATGATGGTATTATTGGTAACATCTTATTATTATGATATTACGATGGCGCTGCATTCAATAAAGGATAAAACTTGGAAAATCGTGTCCAGTTTTACTTGAAGTTAAAAATGGTTAATGAATTCTGTTTCCATTTATATATATAGAATGGACAGTTATAGATTTATAAATTTTATTGTGTTAATTAGGTTAAGATACAGTTTTATATAATTTTACTAATGATAGATTAAGATACTATTTGTCCATAAGTTAGTATGGACAAATAGTGACAACTATGGATGATAATCCGAAATGACGGAATTTATTATTATTATAATGTTAAACAGAATCGTCAAATTCTAATCGTTCTATCGTATTTAATGATAGCCGAATTTCGTGCAATCTCTACTCTCTAGTTATTTAAATATTATCCCGTGCCGTGCCGCCTTAAAGTAAGACTTGATTTCTATATGGCAGTATTATTTCTACGAGAACGATAGTTTTCCTGTAATTATTAACACTATAACTATTCGTATCCTAGGTTACGTTACAACAATATTATACAAAATATTAATAATTATAATATTATGTTATGGTTTAAAATTTTTCAAAGAAAAACAGAAATCAAGTCTTATTCTAATTTAAAGAAAGAGCGAAAGATAAAAGTAAAATTTAAACCTTAGTACCTAAAATAAATACTTCGCATAATCGCCATTTTACAACCGCAATTTAGACAGTTCTTTTTTTCATAACATATCACATTCATAACATGACTATATAAAGAGTATGATATAGAATATATGTTCATATTAAGTTGTCTACCTTAGGAACAGACTTCCGTGTGTCATATAGTCCTGTATATATTTATTTATTATTTATTATTATATTTAGGGAGTTTTAATTTAGGGTAAATAGCGCTTCTAATTTCTTTGTTATTATAAAAACTAATGATATTCAATCTAATAAAATAGATATTACAACAAATATCGAATTAAAAGAAATAATTTCCCATTCCAAAAATAAAACTGCTTCATTCGTAATAAAATAAATTATTATAAAAAAATTAATTAACATAAAAAATAAAAAAATAAAAAAAATCCTATAAAACAAACAGAAATTTAATTAGTAACTTAAAATAAATATAACATATATTGTTATCTTATTATATCTTTCTGATCGTGCAGATGTCCATGGTCGTGTGGCCTAAACTCGTCATTAAGGGCTGGCAGCGCATCTGCTGGCTTTCTGGTCGTGCAGATGTCCATGGGCGCCGGTTGGCACTTCGATGCCTGCTGCCTGCTCGTTTGCCCGTTTGTAACATAAAAAAAATCTAAAATGAAATGGAACGGGAACGAAGAATAATGTTATAGGATAATATAATGTAGCAAATATTAAGTAATTCAACGTTCGGGTAGGACAGCATCTGCCGGGTCCGCTAGTACTTCGTGTTAGTCCCGCTAAAACTCGAAAATGGCCTAACGGATGTAAAAATCTCTTTGTTTCATTTAATTCTCCTTATATTAGGGAAGGCTTAAAAGAAAATAAAGAAGGATGTCGAAATATTATTTAACAATACTAAAAAATGCTGATTTTTCGATACTTCATAATACTTCAAATAGGTTACATTCCTACTAGACTTTTTGACTGACGTGCTATGTAAAATAATTATTTCATAAAACATTCAATCAGTGTAACGTTTTATGGGAAAGACGATTGGTTCCTTGGAAAATAAGAGATGAGCTTAATTTCAAGCAAGGCAACGTCTGTCAGGTCTACTAGTAATAAATAATATAAAATTATAAAATATCTTTCAAAATAAGATTTTAACAGCAAATGTTAGCAATACTATATCCATATTTGAGTGTATTACCGATGAAATTGGCTGAAACCAGTCAAAATCACAGCCGGTCATCTGATTCGAAATGGATACGAATGATTTCCCTCGCGCACCAAATTTGACGGCACCAAATTGATAAACTGTATTCAGTTTAATGGAAAATAGCTTTTCTCTTCATTTCTTAATGGGTTTGTAAATATTTTCCTTTCGCAATCTATTTGAATGATTCTTACCCTTCTATAGAAGTTTTATTTGATTGTTAATAACATATTTTTAATGAATAGCATTCGCCCATAATAGAGAAGGTCGCTGCGTAATGAGTGGTCGGCATTTCTGTCGATGGCTAAATTACTTAGGTCTTGCTGCGACCGGGTAATAGATGGGTGACTCATTCTAACACTGGTATATATTGTATATACGACCTCTGGAGTGTTTCGGACAGCACGTAAAACAGTGGGCCCCGTTTAATGTCCCCACTGAATGACATTTGTCGTGAGGTTTTAAAGAAGAAGGGTTCCGAGGTTGACATCAGATAACATTCGGTAACATTAACTCGCCACATCTCCTATAATTTAAACGTACCCTGATATTAGACCGGGTTAACGCTAGGAAAAAGAAGCATTTTCCCGTAATCAGTACTGGATTTTTGTCATGTCTCAACGCAAGTTACGGTCCATTAGGAGAAACGCTACAGTTGACAGCTCCGGTGTTTGCGCACAGATACTACCTTCAAGAAAAGACCATATTCAATTGTCAAAGTCCAGAAAGTTGTCTGTAAGCATCCTCTGTGACTGTCCAACCATATTCCTCTAGCGTTATAGTGCACTGGGGGAGCATACTCTGTCCCCAGGAGGAATTAGGGCGCTCACACCTTAAGCCATTGCAGGGTTTATGTACTCTGCTGGTCTTGAGGATAAGCTATAAGCTGACGCAGTTACAATAGATTTTATTGGTCACAGTAACTACAAGTCCTTTGGCCCAGCCTCAAAAAAAAGATGAGAAGTCTCTTCAAATACTGCCCTAATATTTATAACGTTATTTGCTTACTTAGGACTTATAATTTATAGTAGGTTATGCGGTGAGGCAAAACATCATGTTCATCGCAATTTTCGAACTTTTGAGACATGTGTATTACTAACCACGGAGAGAGAATGGATAAAGTATCAAATACCCCTCTCTCATGAGAATGGAGGCTTTACCCGTGGATTGGGATATTGATACGCTGTTACATAACCGATTTATTTTAAACTAGTGCATTAACGAGCTAAATTAAGCACTTGATGAGGAAATCTGTTATTTTCATCAGAGCGCCAGGAGAAATTCAATTACTTTTGATTTCCGCAATTAACGCTTAATCCTATAAAGTATTTGATTACTTAACTTTAAGCAACTTTATCGAAACTTACGATAAATCGATACTTAATTGGATCGATGTGTTAATGAATTTTAAAACATGGCTATACTTAAATATATCCATATTAATGCAATATCTGATATATAAAATGACAACAATCTCGTGTCATAGTGTTTGTTGACAAACTTCTCCGAAATGGCTTGACCGATTCTTGTGAAAATTTTTGAACATATTTGTTAGGTTTGAGAATAGATCGTATTTTAAACCCCTAAATTATAAGGGTAGTCCACGTGGACGAAGTCGCTGGGTGCAGCTATCTAATATATAAAATTCTCGAGACAAATTGTTTGTTACCAAATTCCTCCGAAACGGCTTGACCAATTCTTATGAAATGTTTTATGCATATTTTGTATGTTTGAAAATCGGTCGTAAACTACTCTTTAAACCCCTAAGTGATAAGAGTGGCCCACGCGGGCGAAATTATATAATTCAGCTCTACTACATGCTTTCCTATGAGTAGTAATCTTTTACTAATATCTAACATCGCATTTTTGATAATACTATGCAATGCACGTTTAATTTTACGTAAGAAAATGTGTCGTAAGAGTCTTATCTCGATCCGAGAACACATTTGAGTCACTTCGTACCGCCCTAATTTCCCAGGGTGTGTTTTCTTTTATCCCCGGAGGTTTTATGTATCGTAATGGTAAGAACATAGCATATGAATTAGTTCTTTCCATTTGCTGTTTCTTTTTTCTCACGCCGAATTCTATTTAAATCGAATGCTTAGAAATCAATGTTTGTAATATCCATCAATTGTGATTAGACCCTATCAACTTAAATTTGTATTCATAAGTAAGCTATAAAAGTATAAGGTCACTTATCACGAAATGTCGAAAACGTATGAAATTTGGCAGAGAGATAGTTTATGGTTAGTTTTTATTTATAATAGATAACCGCGAAGAAAGAATTTTTCAATGGAACCAATATAAGGAGGTATATGAACTCTCGGAAGTTTAATTTAGCGGGAGAAGACAGGGGAATCACCTAGAATAATATATGTAACATATCCGCCACTAGACTGTAACTGCTGTTTGGCGTCATATTAAATTTAAGAACAAAAAAAAAACTTATTATAAAAATACTTACAGCCTATATTACCCACTGCAGGGCAAAGGCTTCCAAACCCTCTTTCTGTATGAAATAAATAGCTATATTAAAATTATATGCAAGAGCTCATAAGAGTTATGTTTATGTGTATTTATATACAATGTATTTTTAAAAGGTTCTGTTAGGATTGGTTACTACGGTAACTCAACGAGGTAACAATTTTTAATAAAGCGAATGAACTATTATGGTTTCCATATATTTAACTTAACTAATTTTATTTTTTTTGGTTTTTCCAGGACCTTACAATATGAATGCTTTTAAAAGACGAGAGTAAAGATTCGTTAAAGGCAGACTACGCATCGGCACTTCTTATGTTGCAGGTTCCATCGCCGACGGTGACCACTCATCATCAGGTGGTCTAAGGTTTTAAGAAATATTAATTATTGAAATTTTGCTTACATTTTGTGTAAAAGTCGCTAGGAGACATTACCTGTCAGACAGGTATTTTGATTTTATTTTAACTTCATATAATAATTAAATTATTGAGAAATTCAAATAAGCATCAAGGATTTTCCCGTTTAACCGAATATGAACCTTATGATAATTTAGTGTCGCATACGCTGCAGCATCCATCATGCATCTGAGCGTAATTAAATTCAAATCTCAACATAATCAACGAGCCGCAATCAATCGTTGAAATTACGGTCAAAACTACTGGATTACCTTAATTACTACTTTAATTAAGTCTTTTCGAAATCGTAAAAATAAGTAAGATTGTGACACTTTATTTAACTTTTATCTTAAATTTGCATGTATAGTCGACCAAGAAATTGGTTTGCCACGCTAAGGTCGAATGTCGTTTGCATTTCAATTAGTTAAAAGGCTCATTTTTGCTTGTTATACATTACCTTAATTTCTAACAATAACCCATAACAAAATTTTCTTAAAGTAGGAACTGTCATCCGAAATGGTTAAGCACTTTCTTGGTCGACTATACTGTATAGAATGGAAATAAATACTTAATTATTTTTTAGTTTAAAACTTTTCTTGCTTTTTTATACGCAAAATGTATTCCAGTATGTATCTTAAGTTTGTGAACTTGTTTAGACGCGTTGGATTTTTTTTGAGATGGCAAAACACCACTGCACTCGCGAAATTATTTACCGTTACCAACTCCTCTATATATTTGAGTTTTCACTTCTGTCGGCATTCCAGCATTGTCACTGTCTTTCGTTTTAATCATTTAAAAATGATTCGAAAAATATAAAGCAGATACAGGAATACACAGATTGTCATTTTCAGTTATATGCTTAAAAGAAAACGTCATTTTAAAACCCTGTCCAACCCGAAATCATCAAACCATTAAAAGTTCTAGTTTATATAAATATGATCGTTAACACGATCGCACGAGATAAGATCTCGATTGGGATTTTATTGGAGATGTCGATGGCACTGATAAAGATCTCGATTCTCGCGCGGCCGTCGGGAAGCCTGACATCTTGGTATAACTGCTTTATTAATCACTTCAATGTTATTTCCCTGGAAGCGTTAATTCGCGTATAGCTTCTTAATAGGTGGTTTACTAGCTTTTCTCGCGACTTCAAAAGATATATAGGAAGGAAAAAATGTATTCTATCAATTGTATGAATTAAATGGACACAAACATCGAATAAGACAAGAAGGAAAAATCGATACCCTTGAAGTAAACAATTAATAAAAGAAACAATTTAGGAAATGCTAAAATCCGAACGATGGACGGTTTTGCTCATGACTTTGAATAACAGAGCAGAGGTAAGTAATTGTAAGACCTCACGATTGGTATTTTATAGTAGACTAGTGGACCCGGCTGACACTGGCCTGCCTGAACGTTGGGTTACTTACTATTTACTACTTTCTATTATCTTATAATATTATTTTCGTTCGCATCCCTAACCCTAATCCCTTTTCCGTTCCCGCTCTCTTTCCGTTTCCTTTCCTACCATTTTCTCTTAACAAGAAATTTTTACTTTACATATAATTAATATCGTGGTTAATTATTCCTAAATTTTCGAATTTTTCGCACCATTTTCTCATTTTTTTTTTCATAAGAATGTTTTCCTGATAAAAACAGACAACAAAATAAAATTTGCGAAATGAGACCAGCCGTTCACGCGTGATGCTGTAACCAAGGGAAATTGGGATTCATTTTTATATACACAGATACACAGATACACAGATGTAGATGTTCTTGATAAAGATCTCGAATCTCGCGCGACCGTTGGGAAGCTTGATGTAACAGTTTTTTTAATACATTCTATGTTAATTCTTTGTTCTGCTAGTTTAAGCTTCGACTTCGAGTCTGTTTTAAATGGGTTATTTTACGAGCAGTCATCCATATTTTTTTTTATTATAGTTTTGTGAAAACCTAATTGGTGAAAACCTTTTTTTAATGAATTAAAAACTATTTTTTCTTTTTGCCTAATATGCTTCTGTACAGATATTAGTATTAATGACGAAAAAAATGTCCAGTAAGATATAATTGATTTAATTACGCTCTCAGCAAAATTGACTAACCCAAGTATATTAATAAGGCTATTAATTAAAATACAAGAAACGACGAACTTTTTCGACCATTTTCGGAACGTAATTAAGGAGTATTCGAAAATAAAATAAATCGACAAAAAACTGTTGTAATAATGAGTTTTAACAATTTTTGCGGCACTATATCCAGTTGTCTTAAATACATCTGCACAACAGTTTCCAAAAAATAATCATTAATTTAGTTGTTGCAATACAGATTTTTTTTTAATATTTTGTAGCAATGACACTTTGTTATTTCTGTAAATTCAATTATTAACATCATTGTCAACCTATTTTGACCCACTGTTCGGTAGATATATGTATTTGTAAATTGCTTTATCAAATTCCAAAGAACACAAAAGTAAAACACACAAAGTGAGCAATCAGTGGACACTCTATCATCAGTAAAATAGCTTTGTTTGTATTGTTGTCAAATAACAGTCAGGGAGATAGCTAAAACAATAGTGTCAGGTGTATGAGTCAAGTCACTGGTGACATAAATCTATGAAGATATACCTGAGTTGGCGCCGAGTTGGGCGCCAGAAAAGGTGCCTGCGAATTCCGCAAATGCTCCGTCTGTTACTCATTACACACCATCTAATATACTCGCAAGGAAATCGCACATGGAAGAATTTTTTTGTAAAACGTTTAAAAAAAATGTAATTTTTTTTATTTAAAAAAATACATTTTTTTTCTAATATGAGATTTAAGATCCACCGGATAGGTATTGAAATGACCTTTAATACCGTATCAAAACATATATGTATTTTTAAGTAAAAAAAATAACAATGTTTTACAAAAACATGTGTCTTGTGGGATTTCATTGTATTCGAGTGTGTATTAACTTTTTTCCTTCAAAAGAATGCTACAAACACTATTAAGGTATGCCTAAAGTGTTCAGAGTTTTCTTTTGAAAAAAAACATAATGCAAATATATTTAAGATATATGTATGTATAATACTGTCGCTTCTAGTCCAGCTATGTAATACTAGCTGTTAAACGCAACTTCGTCCGCGTTTGTAGTATAAAAATGAAGTACTGTCATATAAGCTTACGGAAGGCCTTAAACCTTTCAATCCGGCCGTATCGCAGAATCCGATAGCATAAAGCAAGTTTGACTCTGCCTTAACCCCAAATTTTGTATGTTTTTATCACATATAAACACCACATTTCAAATTCTATTTACCGTGTGTTGTAACACTTATTAATTACCGAAAAATATACTACTATGCATGTAACTTAAAGTACAAAAAAATATTAATTATAAGTTAGGAAATAAATTATAATGTTCATCACTTGATATGCGGTTGGTACTAACAAAAAACAACACTATTTTCCGTGGTATAATTGTGTTGTCGGCAACATCAAAGAGCTTCTTGAATGTCAAACTGTTCATTTTATTTGATGATAAATGACTGTGCATTACAATAAAGTAAATTAAATGTACTCATTTTTTATGAAAACTACTTATTTCTTGTGTTATAATTTTATGACTTCTTGACATTTATTAAGTTTTTTAAGACTCTTCTAATAACGTATTTAAGTTTAATTTATTTAAATTAAAGAAATATAAGAAAAATTTATCGCACAACATTAAAAATTGTTAGATAATTAAGACGAGCTCATAAAGCCAATTTGAATAACGTACTTTTTTGAATTCGAATAAAAATGGATTATAAATTCGATATTAGGTTTTTTGCATGAATATTTCGAATTAAATCTCAAAATCACAGCTGCATCGATTTTTTTTTTATGTATTCGTTTAATATATTTATATTAAATAAATTTAGAACTTGGACTTTCGTGAGCGGAAATCATGCTTATTATAAAACCGATTTTAAACTCACGCGTATGTTTTATCTGAATTGAGAAGTCAGATTCATTGGAAGATTTGGAACTGAGAAATTTTTCGACAAGGGTAGTTTGAAGAGTAATCTAACAAAATGATTTACCGGTTTTTTCTGACAACTCTAAATAGTGACTGTTTTCCTACCTTTAAAAAACCAAAAGGAGGATAATATTTTTTAAATGACCAGAAACGCATCCCTCCTGCAGCTCAGATCGTCTGTATTCACTCCTGACTGTATTCACTCCTGACTGTATTCACTCTTGACTATATTCACTCCTCGCTGTATTCACTCCTCACTGTATTCACTCCTCGCTGTATTCACTCACCTATTATTATTAGTATTGATTAAAAAACACAGATCTTTCTTAACATGATGCAATAATCCAATAAGTAGGTATAAACACAATATTTAACCTTTTCAATTAGACTCAAAAAATGTCTACCTCGACAAAATCTAGATTTATAAAATAAAAAGATAAGCTAGGCCGATTTATCTCTTTTAATATGAGGCAATAATAAGATATTGAGACAGTATTTAACCTAGATATTTAACCTATAGATCTTTATAGACTAATTAAAAAATTAGTCTATAAAGATCTATATCTTGATAAATCTAGAATTATCAAATAATAAAAACAGGATTTGCCCTCGTGAGATATTTACCTCATATCCGTTTTATTACCTTAAATTATAATCAATTCTGGGTCATAAATATAAATAAAGTCATTTATCTGATACAAATTCATAAATAATTCTAGGACGATTGACCTCTTGTAATATGATGCAAAAGTTCATCATGAACACAGTATTTTACATTTTCAATTAGTCTTAGAACATATCTATCTTGTTAAGTCTAGATTCATCAAAATTAATAAAAGCAGAACTTGCCCTCGTGAGACTTTTATCTCTTAATTCTAAGTTCATCCGTTACATTACTTCATATTCTAATTAATTCTGGGTCACAAATATAAATAATGACGTCGTTTAACTGCTAAGAACTCTTCAAAAATTCAACGCGCTCTTGTTATATGTAAATCACGTAATGTATATTTATTTTGGAAGATGTTAATGTTATTACATTATATATTTGATTTTATTATTCACCAATGTCAAGCCGGTATAAAAAAGTTTTAATAGCTCACGAATAACAATTTAATTATCGATGTTATTCTTTTTGGATGTCTGTCGAATATTTTTATGAAATTGCATACGGATTTATTTACTTGAAACAGACCTTAAGAAATAACTCTTATAAGTTTGGTTGGCTGATTTCTTTAATTTCTTGTGAAAGGCACGCTATAACAGTTTTTTATATAAAAACAAGCTATACCCCGCAACTTTGTCCGCCACCCAGCACCCACTACCACCACCCTTTGGGCCACCCTTGTCCCTTACAATAACGGGTTTAGAAAGTTGATTTCTTTTCGTGGTTTTTTTTTAATCGATCGCAATTGCAACGACGTCGTTTTTGTGAGAAGCCGTAATATTTGGATACCATGATTTGACATTATCAAAAAAGAAAAGAAATTTTATTTTAATCGATGTCATGGATAGTTGCTAATCAAAAAGAATCTCAATTATAATCGCATTAAACGTAAAAGTTAAGCTGTGTCGGAGTTTCCAAAAGGAAAGAAATAAAAATTCATGCACATGCCAAAATCAACCTTAAATGGATGCTTCAGAATCCATATTCATCATACAATTTCCTGAAATGAAGTCTAGAGTTCAATACACGTAACAGACATTATAAATATCTAACAGTTTACTAACAACGCCCTTAAGTATTGCTATACAAAAAAAGTATATAAAAGTACGTACTTACCCCGACTTAAAATTAAAATTTACCCTACGTCCGTTGAAACAACGTTGTCAATCGCTTATCTACGTACTGACTATACACATATGATATTATTAATATTGCATTAAATAATGGTGCAACCTAAAAGCAATCTTAAACAGCGTTAATTAGTAAACAAATTACTTTAATCCGATTTATTTAACTTTGTACATGGTATATTTGTTTAAATTTACACTATTGTCACATTGGTAGCGTTACGCTGATATGCGAGTTGTGAATCGATTATAATCACGAATTAAATCGATGCTTATTTATTTACCCGAAATCGATAAGGTGAACCGCCATATTAACCAGATTTCATAATAAAAATACTTAAGTTAATAGTAGATTGTTGCACCGAGCGCAAAGTGAGTTGTTAATGCACGAATGTTATGTCGGTGCCTTAACACGAGCGCATTAATTACTCACTTCAGCAAGGTGCGTAATCTGCTTTACATTCAACTACATCGCTGTCTATTTGCAAATTGTCCGTCAGTGCAACAGTAAACTTGGCGATTCACAGCGCTATTGCCTTACACGTAACTTAAAACAAGTAAAATCATTCATATGATTTTATTTAATTAACTTAACTCATTATTACTTCAATTTGCAAACATCAAAAAAAGAATTACAAAAAAAAAACCGAAATTTTTAGAAACGCACACAACTTGTTCCATTTTTAACTAAACGAAAACGTTTTGTTTTTGCAACAATAACAATTCTAAAAACTTTTAAAATTCGTTTAAAATTTTATTTTGTATCAAAAATTACCCAAACATCCAATGGAAAGAATGAAAAAGTCACAAAACGTTTCGCATTGTTAAAAAAAAAAGAAAAACCGTTTTGATTTTGCACCACATAAGTGACAAAATTCTTTCAAGTTTAAAAATATTTAGTTTTTGCATTAATTTAATAACTGTAGGTAATTTGTTCGAAAATTTTGCTAATATTTTCTAGTATTTTAAACAATAATACACTATTATGTGTTTTAGGTAATGTGTTTTTTTTATCATTATTATTTTATTAAGCTCATAATGCGTATGTTATAAATTTCACTGTACGCAATAATTTTTATATGGTATTATAAATATTGCAGGTTTACGATACGATGCTTTAAATTTTCCACAAACAATAGAAAAATATCGACTTATAAAGTAACACGGTGGCAAAATTTTAATAGAAAATTTTTAGACAAAACTTTTTATTGTATTTTTTATACTTAAAAATGTCCAGCTTCTGATTAGTATTCCCTTTACTAACTTCTGCTTCCTAGCGTCATCCAGGTCTAGTACCAGGTACAGACCTACATAAAGATATACATGTTTTGATTCGTCATATTTTTGAAAACCTACCCCTGGTTGGGAAAATTTTGGCCACAGAGAAGGACCAGCAAGTGACTCCTTGGGTACTTTTTTCAATTTTTTTCTCGTTTTCTTCCTACCGTTATCCGAGTACAGTACCAGGGTCCGCTTAGATTGCAGATGTGGCTGTGGGAGGAGTTAGGATGACCGACTGCCGCCTGAGGTCATCCCCGGAACCCCCACAATCTCACGACTAATGAGTGACACTAATCGGGCCCACTGTTTTAGGTGCCTTCCGAAACACGGAGGAGGTCGGATATTTGAAAATTTGGATCGTGTTAGAGTGGGTCACCCATCCGACCCAACCCACCCGACTAGCCGCATTCCCGTTTCTAGCTAAGTAAGCATTATAAAGCTTGTTAGAAGTGGATGCGACGCGGCGGATATAACACGTACACTCCTATCGTTGAATTACATTTTAACAGTTAATAATATACACTTGGGTGCAATAAAATTGATATACGATACCTATTTAAAAAAAAAAAACCAAGCTATTTTTTTTTCTGTATGTCTATTTGTTCCGGGTTATCCCCGAAACGGCTGGACCGATGTCGACGAGACTTTCACTGGCATACGCTGATATTGCAAGTAGCGACGTAGGCTACTTCAGTTGGAAAATTAATTAGGGTTCCGCAGAAGAGAACAAAAACCCTCAAAATTTTGCGGAATAGCTGAACTCACGCGTACGACGTCGCGGGGCGAACCTAGCATATAATACGTATTATGAGCTTAATATTTATCATTAATCTTAGGTGGGTACGATTGACAGTATTAACGCGGACATCTCCTTTCTTAATACTTTCACTAATTAATAATTTCAAATAACTTTCGATCGTTCAACCGGGTCACTAGATCATCTTAGGGGTCATCCATAAATTACGTCACACTAATTTTACAATTTTTTGACCCAATCCCTGTCCCTCTCACACTTCCGAAACCACCTATCTCTTCCTGTGACGTCGCATACTTTACAAAGAAATAATGTAAAGAAAACGGCAAATTCAATTTTCTATTACAATATTTAAATTTTGATTTGTGACGTCACAAGGCTCTTGATCCCCCCCCCCCCCCCACGCCGACCCCACCCCTCCCACCCCCTCCGCCCCCCCCCCCCCCCCCCTCCCCCGCCCCTATATATGAGATAGATAAAACTTATCAAAGACTTATCAGGCCTTTAAACTTTGTTGAAACAAAGGAAGTTAAATGAATTGCGAAATATAGGATGACTTTAAAAAAATAACGATAGGCCTTTTTATTTTTTATTAGCTGTGCCCGCGACTTCGTCCGCGTAAAATTAGACTAAAAAGATAAATTAAATTTTAGCGTGATGATATATAGCCTATAATCTTCCTCGATAAATCGGCTATTTAACATTCAAATAATTTTTCAAATCAGACCAGTAGTTCCTAAGATTACAGCGTTCAAGCAAACAAACAAACTCTTCAGCTTAATATATTAGTATAGATATTACAAGTTGCAAACGAGCATACGGTTCATCGCTTAAATGACTTCCGCCAACTTTGTCTTGATTAGATGTCAATACATCCACAGATAACAAAACACTAAAGTATACATTTATAACAATACCTATTACAGCCATGTGTGTAACGAAGTAGAAACTTCGTTATACATTTTCGTTTCATAAAATCAAATTCACAGCGAGCGCGACCAAGAGAAGTTGACCTTCAAGAATACTCATATTTATTATATATTATTTTACATATACTATGTCATTCTAAGACATACAATATCTGTATATAAGCATATAAAGAGACAAAACAAAAGTATGTGACCCACCCTTATCATTCTTATAACTCTTGTTCATTCGTTCATCGCAATAAACACACGACTTTTACGCGAAAGCGGTTTCAATTTCATGACCGACTGAAGAGAAACGAAATATCAATATGGAGCTTTCGGGTTGCAGCATTACACCGATTTTCCCTTGTATTCATTCGCGGATTAAAGCAAAGTAGTTTAGTTTCTCAAACATGTCATGGATTTCCGCAAAGTAACGCCTGATTCTATCAATTATCTACCTATATTGATTTACTCTGAAGAAATATAGAAATCATCAAGGATTTTAAGCCAGTTCTGTTTTAGCGTGAGTTTAGGTCACAAGACTTGTTTAGATTAACCAAAAGTATTGAGCTTGAAATCTATTGCTATTATACTAAAGAATTTCTTTTATTTATTTATTTATTTAAAATTAACAATATATTTTGAACATTAAAAAAGAGCCGTTAAACCACATAAGGTTTGTCTCGGCACTTCGGACATTCACAAACATGCATATTAAAGTCTATTCTATTCTATTCTATTCTATTCTATTCTATT
This sequence comes from Charaxes varanes, assembly GCA_024363005.1. Classification (NCBI taxonomy): domain Eukaryota; kingdom Metazoa; phylum Arthropoda; class Insecta; order Lepidoptera; family Nymphalidae; genus Charaxes; species Charaxes varanes. The sequence continues at coordinate 276,866 of JANCMC010029497.1, read as the reverse complement.
CTATTCTATTCTATTCTATTCTATTCTATTCTATTCTTTTCTGTTCTATTCTATTCTGTTCTATTCTATTCTATTCTACTCAATCCTATCCTATCCTATCTTATTTTCTATTCCATTCCATTCTATTCCTATTATGAAGCAAAGTTTTAACAATTGCTAAATAAAAATCCCTTATTTGGCATCAGCTGTGCGCTATTTTACCATCGGAGCCCCACGTCCGAGATTGTTATCGTCAGCCTACGTCAGCTGAGCTCCACATTTCGAGACAGCTTGGTTTTTAGTTCAACAAGCCATTCGGGTCGATTGGAGTGAGTCGTACCTCGCGCCCTCGTGACCCAAATTTCCACAGCCGACGTTCTAACATTAGCCTGATAACCCCTGAGGTTAATCTGAAATATAATGAAACATTATTGGATGAAATGAATGTCATTGTAAACGCATACTTTATATATCTTAATTTTAAAAATCTATCTTACTCGCACAGCATTCCACATCAGCTAATATATTTTAAATTATGAATTAAATTAACTACATAATTTATTTTAATTGCACATGGAATAACTAGGTAAAAAATAACTAAGATCTCACTTCCCTGTTTATATTTATTAAATTATTTTTATGTAATTTTACTCAATCAACAAAAAAAAAATCACAATTTATTAAAATTCCTTAACAATGAGTTTGTGCAACATAACACATTTAACCAAACTAAATTAAAGCCATTTCTGATGAGTTTGTCCAGGAGCTATCAATTTTTTCAGGTTGTAACATATTTAACAATTTCTCACATATTTGTCTAAAATAGAAAACATGATTTTTTTTTAATAACTTTCAAAAAACATAATATGGATTTGATTAAATATTATTATTGGTGTGAACTGATATTTAAAATCAAATTGAAATAATTTTTGTTTACAATATGAAAATAAATTATACCAAAACAATTATTTTAGACGTTTGTCTAGATATATAGATTAATATGAAGGAATAGTTATATAGATTAATATGAAGGAATAGTAAAATTATTATTAGTTTTTTTTTTATATTTATTAAGCATGGGAATATGAAACAATATCAAAACCTGATATCTTCCTCTGATTTTTCGGAAATTCCTTGTAAAATTTCTCCAACAGCCTTTATAACTATAAAAGTTAATGAGGTAACAACCCTCAGCTCATTTTTAGTGACTTCCATCGATGCCTTGACGTGATTTGAAATTATTTTGTGCATTAAGAATAAATGCCTTAATCAACAATTAATTTAAAAAAAATCAAAAAACATGGCAGACATGTCGACACCTGTTTAATCTGGTGGGTAATCTCATGCAATGTGTTTACTTATGAGAGCGGAAGATAAGAGTTTTTTAACAAACTAGTTTAAGTAAACTCTGCACGTGGTCTGCTATCTTAGTTGAGACAGTTTAAGTAAAATAATAATTACTGAGACATATTACTTAACACAGCTTAAGTAAAATATTAATTTTATTCAAAAAATTTATTTTACTTAAACTATATGCTATGTTCTTTAAAAAATAACAATTAAATATAAATTTAATTGATGATGGTTTTTCGTTTTGAGTTTTGTAATATAAATTTTAATTAAATTATTTTTTTTTTGTTATAATAATAATTTATATTCAAAATCTACTTGGATAAAACATTTATTCCAAAAAAAAAACATTCGGTAATAAAACAGTTATTTAATGTTTTAATTAGATTAAACATGAAACAACAATTAAACAAAAATTCTTGATATTAATTAGCAACACCATACTAAAAGCTTAATGAAAAAAAAACTACACTAAACAAAATGCATTTTCCTTAGACCATTCGCAGCACGCCCAAGCGGATGGAAACCTTAATCAAAGCACAGGCTAGAAACACTCGATATTAAACATTCATTTAATTAATTGTAACGATTTCTTCCACACAACCTTTGGGACAAGAGATTATCGAACCAATAGTAGGTGGTGTATTAAGTATTAATATAATGCTAATATAATCTAGTAAACTTATCTTTATATTACCCACGAATTCGTCCGCGTTAAATAAGGTCAAAATTTTAGCGTGATGATATATAGCCCATAGCCTTCCTCGATACGTTCCATACATATCTAACGCTGAAAGAATTTTTCAAATCGGACCAGTAGTTCCTGAGATTAGCGAGTTCAAGCAAATAAACAAATAAACTCTTTTGCTCTATATTTTCTTATATATAAAATTCTAGTGTCACTCTCGTGTCACAATGTTAGCTACCGTACTCCTCCGAAGCGGCTTGACCGATTTTTATGAAATTTTATATTCGTACAAGGCAGTCCGTATTTTAGATTTATAAAAATCTACAACAAAATATCAATTACATATAATAAAAGAAGATAGTGAAAAACTTACCTAGGTTTAATAAAAAAATTTTAAGGTTAGCTAATACTACAATGTTTTTTAAACATTCAAGAGTTCCTATTAGCTTAGAACCTTAGACCTCAATATGTTAATATTAAAAAAATAGTTCTTGACATCTAAAGATGTTTTTAATTATAAATAATTTAATGTAATATTTATGTATTACATATGAAATTATTACCTGTATAATTTAATCTAATTTAAATTTATCTTGTTTATTTTAATTTGAATATTAATTTTGACAATATTATTTCTTCTAGTTTAAATGAGTTTGGTTTATATTTCTGATTTTATTGAAAATAAATTAAGAGTATTAGGGGATACTTAAAGAAATTAAGAGTTAATTCTTTAAATATCCCCTATATTTAAAGAAGTGACTCTTAAAAACACGGAAGTTATTTAACTAGGAATTTGAGTCAGGTAATTTAGTTAGGTATGTCTCCTGTAATTGTACGATTACGTGAGAATGAAATAAAATTTAGCTCAGAATTAGTTGATACCCCAAATCAGTACTAAATCTTTATAATAGCTTCATTTGAATGATCAAGTAGTACGGCCGGGGACTTTGCGTAGCTGTGCAAAGTTTTGTAGCAATTTGTAGTTTTCAAGGACAAAAATGTAAGAATACTTTGCGCTATATCTAAAAAGTATTCCTAATATTCTTTTTAAAAAAAAATGAATATATATAATACATCGAGGCTCGAGGCAAGGAGGGCAATCCTATATATAATTAAGACTGTGTTTTGTCCATTAAAGAATTGAATTTTCTTCAGTTTACTCACGGGATCGACGTGCACCATCTTCTTCCGTTTCCGGTCCCACCGGAGCTGCGCGCGGCGCTGCCTCAGTCCCTGGTCGCAGTCCCCGCGCAGCTCCAGCTCCGCGGACGAGGCATTTGCAGCGAAGTTCACCGCCATTCTACATATCACGTACAGACATACATATTAGAGGTGTTAAGGATATTCACATCCGCATCCGCAAAAGCTGATAATTCGCATTAATTAGATATCTTCCGCATTCGCATCCGCATCAAATGAATGCAGAGCTTTAACGAATGCAGATTCAATATTACTATTTATTAAATATAATTCATCCCATTTTAACTATTAAGTAAAGTTTTTTTTTAATCTAACTCTAGGCTTTTTTACATTAGGATCTTAAACTATGATAAAAAATACAAAGTATGATAAAGAATAAAACATATTAAAATTAAAACGGTCCTCATTTATTTAAGTACAAAAATAAATAGAATGACAGCCTATTCAAAAATGACAAATTTCCTCAAACAATTTTCTACTAATACTAATGTCAAACGTAGAGTACAATTTCGATTGAAGAAATTAGGTCCTTTGTAATAACTTGACTGTCGGTTGTCAATTTTCAGTATGGTTATACTGAAAATTGAAATATTTAATATTAATCCTTTGATCCATATCCGGATCCGCGGATGTATCTCTAATAATCCGTATCCGCGTTCGCATCCGCAGAAGTATATTGTATCCGTAAAAACCCTAATACATATTCAAATTCAAGGGATAATCTGATAAAATACATAATAGCTGGAAAATAGTCATTGATATACATACCCAGCTTCAGTATGTTGATCGCTGGCGAAATGAGAAATGTAGTTTTCGTCTCGCTGTACCGTTTTTTTCTTCTTGGATTTTGTTGTGGTTTCTTTTTTGGCATTTGCATCGGTAAGATCCATTGATTCATCGTCCTAATACAAAAAGAAGAAAATAGATATTAATAAAAAATAACGACAAATAGAGTAAATAAGCAGTATATTTCTAGAAAAATACACTATAATTCTATATAAATATATATTATTTACATATATTTCTTACCGGTCGGTTTCGACAATCTCGTGTTTTCTGCACCATTTTTCCGTGCACCCGTCTCTTTGCTTTCATTGCCAAATACATCGGGGAGTCGTTTTTACCGACAAGTTCAAGGATTGTCTGTAAAAAATTGTTTTTATAAATATGAGTATCGCCACTTAGAAATCAAAGTAATTTGATATACAACGATTTTGTATTTATTAGCTTGATCTAAAACCATACGATTGAGTAGACTAGACTTAAAAAGTGGCGACTGATTTGTGGTAACACTTCAAACTGTAAGATTTAAGATTAGACTCGACAGAATCGAACTCGATTATTTTCGTAAACAGTTCTGCTTGCTTGGGAGTAGTTTGTGAAAAAAAATCTTATATATAAAATTCTCGTGTCACAATGTTAGTTACTATACGAAACGTCTTGAACGATTTTTATAAAATTTTATATGTACATATATCTAGTAGGTCTGAGAAATCGGCAACTATTATCTTTTATACTTCTAACTAATAAGGGTGGCCCACGTGGACAGAGTCGTAGGGTGCAACTAGTATAATAAGTTACGTCAACAACCGCGTAGAGACACTGTGACATCAAATCGAATTTTCTTTATTTGTGAAATAACGGTATTTTAAGTGGACAACGTTTATTTTTGACATCATGCGCGGTCGACGGTGCTTTGATTACTTTCTTGGGCTAACCACACACCCTGTTTCCGCCATTATTTGGACCAATTGCTACAAGTATTTAATCTGTCCCCATTTGACCGAACACCAACTAGGTTATAGACAGTCTATAAAACTGAATGCTGGTATAACACAACGCTTGAGATTTACCGCACTACAGTATACTAGTTCGACTGTCCAGCACTAATTGGCGGTCGACGGTGCTTTGATTACTTTCTTGGGCTAACCACACACCCTGTTTCCGCCATCATTTGGACCAATTACTACAAGTATTTAATCTGTCCTCATTTGACCGAACACCAACTAGGTTATAGACAGTCTATAAAACTGAATGCTGGTATAACACAACGTTTGAGATTTACCGCACTACGGTGTACTAGTTCGACTGTCCAGCGCTAATTGGCGGTCGGCGGTCCTTTGATTACTTTCTTGGGCTAACCGCACACCCTGTTTCCGCCATCATTTGGACCAATTACTACAAGTATTTAATCTGTCCTCATTTGACTGAACACCAACTAGGTTACTTACATACAGTTTAATAAACTGAATGTCGGTAGAACACAACGTTTGAGATTTTACCGCACTACGGTATACTAGTTCGACTGTCCAGCACTAATTGGCGGTCGGTGGTGCTTTGATCACTTTCTTGGCCAACCACACACCCCGTCTACGTCATTATTTGGACTAATTGCTGTGTTTTCAATCTGTCCTCATTTGACCTAATAACAATTAGGTTATATCTATACTAATACATAAATGAAGCTGAAGAGTTTGTTTGAACGCACTAATTTCAGGAATTACATGTCCGATTTGAAAAATTCTTTCAGTGTTAGATAAGTCATTTATCGAGGTAGGTTATAGGCTATCTATCATAACATAAGGCCAATAGGAACGGAGCACCAATGAAAAATGTTTTAAAATCGGGGGTTCTTTTTCCCATTTGAAACCTTCCTCTGCGTGCGCTGCGTAAACGGTTAAAGTTTTGCAAAAGTCATGTATGACAAAATTGTTCTCCTTTAAAAGTTCTAAATAAAAGTCCGCAACAGCATATGTCTATCTTTTAAGGCTAGCTCAGTATAACCTTTTTTTTGTGCTAATCAAATTTGTTATATAATAATGCATTATTTGTGAAGGTTTTTTTTATAAACATAATATTAAAACGCATCCAAAAACTATTTTTAAACCTGTAAGTAATAAGAGTGGCACACGCGGACGAACTCGCGGGGTACAGGTAGTACAATCTGTAAAACTGAATGTTGGTTTAACACAACGGTCTAGATTATATTGCACTACACTATAATTAATAGACATAAAAACATAAAAGAAACAGCACTGATACTTACAAGAGAAAGCTCATATTGTTGTGTATTTAAATTACTAAAATAAAAAAACTATCTTTCACTAATATAGCACCAAACCATTAAATAGGTTATTTATTTAGCAATTTTAGTGGTGTTTAACTTGTCAGTCACTTACTTTTTAATTTGACTGACAGCTAAGAGATTACAATGATACAAATGTAAAAACAAAACTCCTTAAAAAATATTCTTATATTAAAATTAAATCAACAAAGTAATTTTTTTTAATTTGATAATATTTTACAACAATTCCTACAATAGTAAAGGCATTTGTGCAATAATACAAATTACTATCAAAACTATTTTTTTTTTTCAAAATTGGATAAAATTATACCCTTAGCGTCACCGTCGAATAGATATCGCGAACAAGTTCCGTTCGTATCGTAGTGTTTTAGAAATCGTACGAATTACTGTAAGTATTTATATTTTACTGTTATATTAGTTTTAAAAAATAAATAATATACAAATTTAAAATGACTACTTATAACTAAATACATTCGTATTTTATTTTATGTACCTTTTTGTTTTTTATTTTTTTTAATTTATAAACCGATTGTAACTACTTACTCTTTACTACATTGGTGCTTACTTCCTAAAACAATAGTAAAAACGAAAAACTTGTTTTCATTTTACTTTGTATTTTCATAAGTATAATTAATCTTAAAATCCTTACTTACATAAAATAAATTTTTTATAGAATTCTTAATTTAAATATATTTTATGAGACAACAGAATTGGCACCAATGCATACTGTAAGCAACAACATGCCCCCGAATCTGGCGGCCAGCTCACCACCAGGGATCTGGAGCAGTATATAGCCCCAAGAAAATGATGAGAGGATCACGCTCTGTATCTTCATATTCCAGTCGAAGTACTGCAATAAGTGAATGTTAAGATAGACAATCATTGACAGTTTCATGATATAAAAAATGATCTAAATAAACTGTATCGATGGTTAAATTGATTTGATCTATCTAATGATGAGCAGAAAGTTGGTGGCTGTAGTAGCAGATCTTATTATATCAAATCGTGGTCTTAGTATGGCTTGTAATAAGTGAGATTATATGTTATTTTTTTAAATTAAAGGGATTAAGACAAATTAAGGAATACTGATACGGCATGTCCACTAGTTTGATATTTTCATGTTAGTTTGATGATGATATTTTTATGTAGTGATGTCATATTCTGTTTGTGTGTCATAACAAAATAAGTAAATTTTTAGTCGATTGGTTTAAGCTTAATTTGCTGTCTATATATGGATACGTACACTTTCGGTGCCATTTTAGGTAAATTGCGCGGACGGAAGAATATGAAATTTGGCACAATTGTAGTTTCTACACAGGGGGGGGTGCGAATGTTAATATATAAAAATAATAAGAATTGCAAATATATTAAATAATTATAAGTATAACAATGCGCACCAATGCCAATAAATACAAACAATTAAAATTTTGTATATAGCTTAAATCAGGATATAGTATGCAAATGTAAAGATTTGTGGTATTTTAATATTAATGAATTTCTTAAATTAATTTGAGCAATTTGGTTGTTATTTCGGCAAACTTGTATTCTAAGTTCGACTAATGACATTTTACTTCCGGTAATGATATTATTTTGATTGGTTACTATTTTAACCAATCTGAGATTGATCTAAAATATTATCGAGTATAAAAGAAGAGCTTGGCATTAAAAAAGTGCTTTTTGGCGATTGAACGAGGTTCCCAAAAGAACGTCTGTGAGCAAAAGAAAATTATAAGAGTTGTATATTGCGCAATGTCAATAAAGAAGCTACTTCTGGATAAGTTGGTTTGGAGTTTACATCTCTGTTATTTGAGAGTGGTGAGTTTATAATAGAATGATATTTTTAACACGTTATATTATTATAATTCATCCTTCAGTTCGCTACTTAGGTGAATAGCCTCTCTTTTGCCCCTTGAAATATTAAAAAATAATAATAATAATTTTCTGGATTAATAACTTACTCGCAATAAAGTCAATACACTAATTGATTTCTTTTAAAGAGTTTGCTAAACCAAAATAAATTATCTTATTACGTACAAATTATTAATAAATGATGAAATTACTATTAAAGCACAAAAACAGCTCAAAATCATAAATAAAAAATCTGGTCTAGATTTTTCTTTCTAGTTTTACATTTCACTTTAAAAATTTGGTGAAACGTATTTCACTCCCATAAATTTTCAATCTCCAGGCGCAGCTCCAAGTGGCCTGACCACAAATTCAAAAATTAAGACACCGAAATATAAATTCTTAGCCATTTTTTTTTTTAAATAATAATTATTAAAAACAATTACGCATTCTATTTAAAAAACCTTAATATGGCTTAATATTTAACCCAAACATTTGATATACGTTCGCAAATGTTTGATGAGATACGATCTCATATGTTTAGGTTAAATATGAAGAAAAGCTTAACTTTACAGATGATCTTTGTATAGTTTTTTTGATATCCTTTTATACAGATAGGAAAGTTAACATTTTCCGAAGTTATTTAGTGTGGTTATATGTAATAAGCCAAAAATTCAGTCTAATGATAAACCTATTATTTAATAGAACAGTTTTTAATAAACGAGTAACGTTCAATGCGGCCCTGTCGATCGCAATGAAGACGTCAGGTTACAAAATGGGTGCATAAAAAATGGCGCGTTCCGCCCTTACCATTATTTATTATTATTATTTATTTATTTTGACGTATCAACAGCATTTTACAACATATAGCTGTACATTATGGAATCCTTTAACTATGTAAAACACTTTTACTATTATCAACTAAATAATTTCATCAGTAAATTTAAAACGCACTTGTGGGCACTTACTTTTTGAATTAATAATATACTGATTTAAAAAGACGATTTCAGGGAATGTCATTAGTGAAATCCTTCTTGCCGTTTTAATTGCGAACGCTAATCCTGCCGGCGATGAATCAGAATTGTTGGAGGGAAGTTTAATTGGTTCTTGCGATAATTAACAATAAACTCGTATTTATAAAATATTTCATGAAGCAGAAGAATGTTTCAAGAGAAAAAACCCGAATGATTTATCAATTTAATACTTAGGTCGTTATAAACTATTATTATCAAATTATTGTTTCAACTATCATTTTTTTATATTATTTTACTATTTAAAGTTTTGTTAACCCTTTTAAAGTAACTTAACTTTGAAACAAGATTTCATGCAATAATAAAATATTAATTACTCGGTAAACATTAGTTTGTATTTTTAACAACGCCTAATCTACAGCTAAAATAAAATTATATATAGAAACTTAAATATAACTGCAAAAATTCGCATATATTATGTTGGTAGTGTATTGCTAAGAGAAAGGTAGATAAATTAAGTTTTCGTACATTGATTAAAAAGTTTTTGGACAAAGAATTTCAATTAAATGTTAAAATATTAATTAAATTACATATAATTATATAACTCACCACAGTTAAAAAAACAATGCGTCCTAAACGTTTGAGCACAAGCACTACAGCAATTCCGTCACAGTAGAGTGACGTTGGTTTAATAAAATTAAACGCGCGTGGCGCCGCATAATAAATAGCGTTGTTAATTTATGCTTTCCGATCTTATGAGTGGGACATTAAAAGTCCTCGTTGGGAAGTCTGCTGTAATATAAATTAATTACTGGAATGAATGCATAAATTGTTTAAGACCGAGTCCGTCTACACAGAGGATGGTAAACGAGTTCCTTCATTAATTAAGTTTGTCTTTTACAATAGATGAACGCTCCGCCGTGCCAAGTCGTGTGTTTTGATTTTATTTCGGTGTAATAATTGCCGGCGGCTTATATTAATTTGTGCGAATGTGTAATTAGAAAGCATTATTTCCGACTGCAGTCAAGGGAGTCCAGTCATGGATCTATCCGACTTTTATATCAAGGATTGTTTTTTTAAAAAAATATTTTTTTATGCAATTCAAACTTTTCATCTATTTCCACTACGTAACGGATAAATAAATAAATAAGCACGGATGTCATCAAAGTCTCGGCTAGAAATCCATCCATTCGCCAAAATTCCAGTTTTTCTACTTAAAAGAGACAAGTCACGCATGGGCCTGATTTTATACAGAAACTCTCCTCTCTATTTTCACTCCAGATGGGCAAGAGATATGATCGAAAAAATATAATTTTTTCCCCCTTTTGTTTTCAAACTACTATACATTTTTCTGTGCAATGCAGGTTCATGTAACGGAACTGATTCTATTAATTTTAAGACGCTAGAACATGAGAAAAATCGCAGGCAAAACCTCCTAGCTCTTTCCTAAAGAAAGTCAAGTCACGTGTGGGCTCGATACTATAGAGACACTTTTCCCGATTGTCTTCAGATCCCTCCGTCCGATAAGCGAAGGACGAAGAAAAATTGAAACGGCCCCAGTATCCTTCACATATGATATTGCAAAATCTCTTTTTAATATCCCGCATTTACCCCGGATAAAGTGGTTTGTATAAATTATTACGTTCCCGTCTGTAATTTTAAAGGACAATTGTAAAAAAAGTGAGATATGAAATAGGGTTGATACTTTTTTGATCTTTTATTTGAGGATCCAACGAAGGTCAGGCTTTTGTTTAATTAACTTTTACATTTTAAATTCTCGGAAATACATCAGCAACTGTTGAAACAAACTCGTATCTTGAATCGAGATACTCTTCTCCGAAGTCTGTAAAGGGGAAACTAAATTAAGTCGTATTTAAACTGACAAATATTAGAGGTATTAATAAATTAAAGGTAGCGCCACTTTCAGTCCTTTTTGTCCACTGCCGAATTGGGTAGGCGTGTCCGAAAACCTATACCTCTTTACACATAAGATCGGCGGTACGGCAATACCGTCACGTCAAGTTATGATATTGTCGTCCCGTTTTGATCGGTTTGTGAGACTTCTCGATGGCTCAAACCTCCTCTTAAAGGCCGTCAACGTATCTGCGAGCCTCTTGGTGGTGCAGATGTCCGTGAGCGTCGGTAGTAACCTAGGTGAACCGCCAGCCTGTTTGCCACTTGTAATCACCATTATGATCATCTTTAAGAAAACCGTATTAAGATCATATCAGGTATTAACTATGTAATAATGGAAACGGAATCTTTAAAGGCACTTTTCACCATCTTCTAGACATCAGACTTAATTGAAAACTGTCATTCAATGACCCACGACAGTATAGTATTACCTTGTGGTTTTTTTTATATTTCCTTAGTAAATAATAAACATTTTCTTTATAATTTCCACATTGAGGGTCCATTACTAAAACAAGCGATATCATAGCGACAGGGCAGCTCTCAGCTAATTTTCATAGTAGACGAGCCCGTGCATTATTAAAGCGTTTCATCGCGTGACAACCCTTGGTCGACTTGGCAGTTTAAACTTGCCAGATTTACATACCGACCGCTTTAATATAACATTAGCTCTTGAATTTACCCCCCACCCCATTTCCTCCCCTTTGCTTTTACCCCCACCAGCTTATCAATATATTAATGCAATATTCTTAAATTTTACGAGGGAATGCGGCAGTTGATTTTTTTTATCTTTATGAATACAGCTGAGCCGTTGTTGTAGTTAGTCCTTCATTTCATTTCGTTCGGATGAAGATTTCGTTCGAAAAGAAATGAAGGCTTATACTTTACTACACTTCGTGGTTGTACATTTTGAAATCCAGTTTGCGGTAAAAAGGGTCCACCGCCATCTACAACATCCAATTTTGAATATAAGCACTTCAATTAACACAAAAATCTCAACATAGTCTGTCGCGCCGTTTAGTAATAAACAACAAGCTAAACATCTGCAATGTACATTTTATCCATTTTAAAATAACATTCTGGTATGTTCAGTAAATAATACTTGCTTCCCATTCCATAAATTTCAACCATTTCAGAGAGCGGCGTGGAAGTAATTCTTCCAGAGTCGTGATTCCAACATCTGCCTTACACACTACAAGTTTGCTCCATCCGTCTTGTTGCGTTCCTCCCTCCGTGAAAGCCACTGTCAAAACTAAATCACTGTTTCATAAATACCTCATTTTGCTACCTTTCATTGATTTCTGTATTCTTTGCGGTAAATTAAAATTACTCTGAAAAACAAAGAAAGAATTGTGCAATACTGTAAACCGGCTGCTGCAGCGTCAATGCGCATCACTGCATTAATTTTCTGTTATCGCTTAAAACATCAATAAACGTTTCACCCAGAAGTCGAATCATATAGAGGATATGGCCAGAAGGCTCTAGACTCTACGAAGCTTATTCGTAAAAAAAAATCCATTTAACATTTCAAACCCGGCCAGTGCAATTTATTCCCCCATCATTTTTACCACTCAAACAATAATCCTTGCGTTCTTAGTTTTACTGCAACAAAATAGGTTTAGTGACAAACTATTTTTAGTCAGTTTTAGTAAAAGTAAGTTTAAAAAGGACTTTATTTGTGGAAGCATGTTTGTGCCATTCGTCTTGCCGCAATTTTCGTGCGCTGAGTCGCTGAGTGCATATGTCCGAACTGAGCTGCGTCAAACTAATGTATGCAGATCACATCTCTCGTCCACCTTGTGTCTAGTACCAGGTGGGGGTCTCCTCCCCCCTTGCCTCGCATCATTTAGGGCACGAGCTCCAATTATATTTATCATTTTTTCTTTATTACACGTCTAAGTTTTAAGAGCTTTTTAACCAAGAGTTTCTCAGCAATATAAACTCGTACATAATAAACTTTAGAACTTCTTTTAGGTGGTTCTTCCCTTAACAGTCTCTCGTGATGTCAAGGTCCTCTTTGATATCGGAACATCTTATTTAGTACCTTGAGCAAAGGACGACTAAGACCTTCTTAATACAAAAAGACCAATAAGACCTCTCTATATGTACGAACAGACAAACAGATAAATTTTAATAAATGATGTTTAATTACTATAACTTCTTCTTGGAAAGATTAAGTAACTTTTACCGCGACCGGGTGATAGATGGGTGACCCATTCTAACACAGATTTTTAAATATCTGACCTCATCCGTGTTTCGCAAGGGACGTAAAACAGTGGGTCTTGAATAATGACACTGAGTTATATTAGTCGCGATATTGTGGGGATCCCGGAGATGACGTCAGATTGTAGTCGGTCATCTTAACTCGCCCCCACAGCCACATCCTCTGCAATTTAAGCGGACTCTGGTACTAGATCGGAGTAACGCTAGGAAGAAGAGCATAAAAGAAAGGTGTTTCGTCCCCACAGATTAAAACAACACTAATTTAATTTTGTAATTAGTGGTAGCGCCATGCTTGTAGCCGAATTGAGCCGGCACGTCCGGGTACCAGTAACTCTTTCTCACATGAGATCGGCGTGAAGTGGCGGCAATGCTGTCACGTCTAGTGATGGTGTAAATTATTAAGTATCTTTTCTACTAATATATAAAAAATATTTTAAGTTGAAAAGAAGAAATTTAATTTGAAATATTCGTTCACTTTAAAGCATTTTTTTTTAAATTATTGGAAAGCACAATTTAGTTTGTATATACTGTGCGATTTAGCGAATCTTTTTATTTAGCATTAGTTATTATGAAATAGTAATAAGCAAACTAACTTTTCGCGCGCAATTTCGATCTCTTGACATTTGACGTGACTGTATTTGAAGTGTTATAACCAAACCAACCGGGTCAACAATATCGTATTTTAATCAACAAAAAATGCAAATTAGTAAAAATTAATGAGTAAAAAAAATATTTTAACGTGAAACCGAATTGAAACTCACGCATAATTATTATTGATACGAAAAAAGCCACGGGCACTGCGGCCTTATTTATGAAGCCATCAGTATTAAATTATTTTGCCCACGAGAGTAATCACAAAAACTATTTTGTAAAAAGGTCCCCGGCTAATTGAATTTTCTCCGCCGCTGTTTTCTTTCTGTGGCATATTTTTTCGATTAAATAAAACCTAAGTTGCGAACAAGAATGTAGCAAATACAAAGATAGACTGTCACGGACAGTCGTGAGGCCAATTTGCTATGGGAACATTCGGAAATTCGTATTTTATTAAACTCCGAGCAGCCGCCATATAAAATATAAATTAAACAAAGAACTTTGTGCTCTTGAAATACATTCTTTTGTTTAATTTAAATATTATACTTATACACGAACGAAGAATTTGTGTCTACAATTCATGAATAATCTACTTGAATAAGAAACGAAAATAGTTTCAATAAAATTACAGGTTCTGTGTTCAAGACTTATTCGAGGAACTCAAACTTATTACTTACGTTTGAACTTTATTTTACTTAAAAAATTCTCGACTGACATTGAATAGGAAACTTTCATATAGAGCTTCGATACTTACTTGGAACGGAAATGAATTTTTAAGACAGAAATTTCAAAGTAACTTGTGGACAGATTTTACTTCAATAGAGCAGTGATATGTATATTGATTGGTACCATATTTGGGTCAAAGCTTTTAAGTAAGTTTCTATTGGCTTCTTGATAAGATTTTTAATAACATGTTTCGATAGTTTGTTGAAAATGTAAAGCAAATTAAATTTAAATCTATAATGAAATTAATGAACCCAGCCATTCATTATTTGCCCACATGACCTCCAGATGTACAGAATTTGTTTCCTATCCCCCTCCATTCCCCTTTTAGAGATCTGTATTTTACATCAAAATGGTAGTCAAAAAAAGGAAAAAACGTTGCACAGCGGCACCCCTTTCCACTTTAAAAGTGGACTACTGCAACATCAGAGGTTTACATTCGAATCTTAACGCCGTCCACTTTCACCTCGAGACGCTAAAACCGGCGCTGCTTTTTCTCACTGAAACCCAGATTTCCTCTCCTAACGACATAACATACCTGAAATATCCAGGCTATAGGTTAGAACATACCTTTATTCCCCGAGCCGGCGTATGTGTGTATATCAGGGAGGATATCTGCTATCAACGTTTATCCTGCAAAAATTATTTTAAAAAGTCAAATTAATATAATCAACAATGTGTTAGAAGACTTCTATACATATATTATAGTCACGTTATATTTAATAATACATTATATTGTGTCGTCAAATTTGTGCTGCAATGCTAAAAGCTATTTTAAAAGCATTTTTCAAAATTTCTTGTCTTATCTTTTATAATAAACCAGATCTGTGACTCCTAAAAATTCCAAAAAACCCCTCTGACATAATTTAAAAGTTTCACCAAAATCAGTTCAACCATTTGCGGGTTCAGGGACACAAACAAATACAGATGAATATAAAGATAAACAAACAAATATGTTTTTGCTGTTACGTTTAACAATAAAATTTTTCTATTCTAATAATTACAATAAAAACTGGTTTATAAGTGTGTTGTCGAAAGAAATATTATAATTCATACTTAGAAAGAACTTTTGATTTCCTATTTTAATTATTGCTTATGTCGCAATATTTATATAGCAATATTTAATTTATAATCAAGTATTTCCTTCGGAGGCTGATTTTATTTAAGAAAGAATATGATTCGAAACTAATTTATTGAATAGCAGAGAAATAACATGAAACCTCGTTGTATCTAACATTCAGGTTAATAACCTATTTAGAATTGGATTTTTGCTTTTTGGACAAGGGCCAACAACGCCCATGTTAAATAGTAACACCTAAATAGATTTCAAGAATAGTTTTGTAGTACTCGGAATTATCTAGAAGTAGGATCTGAATAATAAATCGTATGCATATGTAGAAATAATCATATTTTCTATAAAGAACCAAGTCCAGTTAAAGAAATCAAATTGGAACACCTAGACAAAAAGCCGGTTGACAAAGAACCTAGTCCGGTGAAAGAGGTACATAGTCCTTCATTAGAAAAGGAGCCTAGTCCTGTTCCAGAAGGTAAAGAATCACCTATAGAAAAGGTGATTGAAAAAGAACCAAGTCCGAGTAAAGAAAAAGTAGTGGAGCCATCTGAAAAGAAACCAAAGGAAAAAGAACCAAGCCCGGTAAAAGAAGTGTTAAAGGAAGATAAGGCCAAGCCTTCTGAATTAGCGCTACCAGAAAAAGATTCAAGTCCAGTCAAGGAAACTAAATTGGAACCCCTAGACAAAAAGCCGGCTGATAAAGAACCTAGTCCGGTGAAAGAGGTACATAGCCCTCAATCTATAGACTTAAAAATGCATTTAATGAGTTTGTAAAGAATTTCGTAATTTCTAAGAGAAAAACATCGTAAATTAAAAATTCTTCACGCCTGGCTCCTAGCCGACGACATTAAGTGAATTTATAATGTCCTTCCTTGACTACCTGTAAGCAGGATATTACGATTTTTAAATACTTGTATCGTTGAGAAATAAATTAAATTTTAAAATGAAAATAATATAATGCACACATAGAATATAAAAAAATAGTTTAACTAACAATTATAATGAAATAGTATTAAATAAACAATTCTTTAAAATGAACAATCGTTAGCTGTTTGAATTGATCGTGAAGCGAAAATGTTTGATACCATATTACAAAAATTGTGCGGACGGAGATATATAAAATTTAGTCAATATTCTAACGGAAATAGATGGTTAGCCATACTCATAGTAGTAAAACCAATAGGTATATCCTGCAAAGTCATTACCCAACAGCCAGTTCATATTTCATTAACGAATTCTTTGCGGTATTTAAGTATTAGTGTGAGTTCATTCAATGCTTAAGAAGTTAGAGCTAACCTTAAAGTTTCATTAAGAATTTTTTAATAAGCTTGTAAACTATTAATTTTCTAAACTACTGGACCAAAGTTATCTGAACAAAAGATTATTTCATTATATGATTGTTTATTTTTTTGTGTTAATTTAATGAAATTATCAAATTCAGTTGGATGAAAACCCATAAATTTCCGAACAATTTTCATAAGTATATTACTAAACGATGCCAATTTGTTTTTGATTTTTTTTCTGAGCTTTCAAATAAGATCTGCATTAATTCATATTACAAATATGTTACAAATAAAAAGTTTGTTTGTTTCAAAATGCTTTAGGTGTAATAAAAGTACTATTTGTGTTCTATAGTTATATATTTTATATATCTTATTGAAAATAGTTACACAAAAATATATGCTACAATTAAAACAATAAATACAGCGAGTTTTTGGCAAAGTAGTCCTTCCTAACAATATCTACTTATTAACTAACTAGTTTTAACAAGATTTTACATAATATTTACAATTTTTATATTTTGTAACTACTTTGTACAAATAATGACTAGATTTCATCTTTTATACACAGGCATCGCAACTTTTTCTGGAATAATATCGATAATAATTTAGAAAGTACACAACGCTTGTAGTACTACGGAACCCTAATTAAATCCTCGAAATTGAACAAATCATTGAAATGTATATTTTAATTATTGAAATTAATCATATAAAAAAGAAAAACAACAAATCCGGTTCAAAAAATCACATGCATTCATACACTGACTATTGGAATTGAAATTCATATTTTTATAGTGCATAAAAACGAAAAAGCAAAATCAACGCATAAAAACACCCGATGCCCGTACACGTAGAGATGTGCGATAGAATTTTCTCTAGTTCCATTCATGAAAATGTAGCGCAGTTTCCATGTGAAAATTATTTATATTTTCGGTAAAAGAGTTACGTGGGGGCGTCCCAGTTGCCTATAATTTGATTTCGAATCCGAATCCGAATACTGACCGGGTATTTTTGTATCTCCGGCCATTTTTAACTCTATTGCAGACCAGCTAACGGCCTTGACTTTTTCGTGATGGATTTACTGATTATCAACTGATTTCGAAAAATGAGTAGAGACTGTATTTTTTTTAAAGTTTCTTGCCTCAGAAATTTCGACTGGGTGAATCGATTTTGATGATTTTTTTTTATTTGAAAGCTGACGCCTCTCGTGTGGTCCCATTAAAATTTAGTCCAGTTCCAACAGTTTGAAGTCGCGTTTTTTTTTAAAGAAAGAGCTTTGTGAGGGGTTCCGTTGGCCTAAACCGCTCTTCAAAGGCATCTCGATCCTGACTCGACAAGTCATCTGCGAGCATTTTGGTGGTTCCGATTGTCCATGGGCGTAGGTAGTCACTTGCTCATTTGCTTCTTGTAAAATAGAAAAAAAAAATCAGATATTATACGTAACAAAGAGACATACAAAAATAAACATAAAAACAGTATATAACAGCAAAGCCAACAACTCCGAAATTAAGGGTTTAAGACCTTATATATGAGATCCCATACAAAGGATATGGGATCTGAGAGAAATGACCACATAAACATCAAACAACTGTTGAATAAGGACAGTTCACAAGAGTTCATACATTGCCACAGTATTATCCAATACATTTAAATAGTCTTATTTGCAATACTTAAACGGAACATCGGGGGCGATTAACCAATTATCCTGGTTGTAGTCAGGATATTGACATTCAATATACGACCTTAATCCCTTGCAATAACACTTCTTATCCTGTCTAATTGCATTTTACTAGCCTTTCTCCAAATTAGTAACATTCAGAGAGACGCATGAAATTCTCATCGTAAAAATAAGTTAAATCAGAACCTTGTATTCCCTGCACAGACCTTATTTTGCTCCAGGAAATATGCCTAAAATGACAAACGGACTATTTTAATATGTTATATTTTAGCAATTAAATATAGGACACAAAACTTATATTTGTTTTATGTTTTAACATGGACGCCTTTGCGGGAAAGGAGTGGATTGGGTTAGCTCGGGATAGAGGAGAGTGGTCTAAGAGAGGGGAGGCCTTTGCCCAATAGTGGGGCATTACAGGCTAATTAAAAAAAAATCCAAATTAAAAACAAAACTGTTTATGTGCTAAAGTAGTATAGATGGTATATTTATTTTACAAAATTCAGATGTCCGCTCAATATGCATGTCTTTATCATGAATAAATTGGCCAAGAGCGTGTCCAGACACGCTTTTATAGAAGGGTATCTGATACACTATAAATGTATTTGTTAAATAACTTCAAAATTTGTTGTCCGATTTTGTTAAAAATAATTTTCCTAGCGAGTTTTTAGCATGATCTATCATAAACAAGGAATATTTCTAGCCTCTACATCTAATAGTTTGGAAAATGCTAAGGAGAGGAACACCTTAGGGGCAGACAGATGGACGGACTGGCATACATAGCGAAATGAAAAGACTTCCTTGTAGTACTAAGGAACCCTAATAAAAATGACTGTAAAAACAAGAGAATTAAGGTTGTCTTAGTCATATTAATTATTAAGTTCTAAACGTAGATATACCGCTAGATAATGAATTGAATATCAGTGACATTACCTATTTTAATGGTTTTCCGTAAATAGAAATTTTCCATTCAATTAATAATCTTAATCAATTGCGATAGGGCTTATAATTAACAAGTCTGACTTCATCCCCCTAATCGCATTTCAAATTAATTCCCTCTAATGAGACATACGGAGCTCTCACCGCGAAACTAAACACACAACACAGCGTCAAGGAAATTTCAACTAAATCATCTAGACAACAGAGTTTAAATCCGACAAACTGAGGAAATTCAGGTGACGCTATATCATAGGGATATAACCACGATGATCACTTTACAAGTAATACACAGATTAAATAGGATTTATGATAAGCAACTGTTGCATCATATTAAAGAAAAACTGATAATGCATATGAATTACGGATATATATCAACAAATAGGTAAACATCCCAAAATACCACATTTTAGAAGTAAAATGTTCCGTTGATAATTTAAGGTAAAAGTGGGCCGATGAGTATACCAATTATAGGCCTAAATCTTAGCAAAAATGCGCATGAAATTTCGTCTACACTGTCACGCATCCCTCGCTTGTCTGGACAAATTTAAAAGTATCCTACTAGTGCGGTTATACGGTTATCATTTCTAATAGAGAATTAACAGTTCTTGGCAAAATCGGAGTCTTATTAGTTTGCAGAGATTTTGCTGGTATACGTATATCTTTTATTATTTACAGTGGATTCATCTTGTGATATTACTTATCCATCTACACTTAACTTTTCCGTTGCGAGAGTAGATATACTTTGATCTAATTAATAACTTAGTAAGGCTAACATTGGCCACCCAGAATCGTCCCATTTCAACTGAATTTCTACTAGAACATATAAAGACGAAATCCCATTATAGACGACGACAAATAGAACACCGTCAACGGAATACTAATTGTGGTCATACACATCTCAGCAATAACGTAGTTGCATTAGCACAAATGCACAAACGCAAGACACACTCGGGGGCTTTTCAATAATAAATCGACTGGCGGACAAGACAGTGGCTGCCAAGATCTAATAATATTGCCCTTTGTACTGGGCCGGTCTTGTGTTACGTTCGGTGGTCGAAACAGGAGTGATGTATTGTATCACGGGCTGGGCTATTTATTAATAAGATGTGTCTGCTTGCGTATCGTTGCAAGTGAGGAAAGAAATATTTAATTACTGGTAACTCTCCTTAAATTGGATTTGATACCCGTATTCAATCTGTGTACTATATGTAGGAAGAAACTCTTAATATAAGAAAAGTCTGTTTTACTCTCCACTATAGTTTTCCTTCATATGGCAAGGGGCGTCCATTTAGATAGTTTATAACTGCACTAACTCGTTTTTTGTTACGTTGCCCGTATATGAAGCATAAGTATACCATTCAAAAGGGCTCCAGGTCGCATCGGTTCGAATACAACGAATGTTGCACCTGGTTCTAGAAAGAAGTTCTGAGAAATAAAAGGAAATTCAAGAAAAGAAGGAAAGGCAGGAAAGTTCTGAAAATCACTTAGTCGGAATGAATTGAATGTGAATTTCCAGACATCGCAGTTTTCTAAGTAACTCAAGGGATTTTAAAAATCCCTTGTCAATAATAAAACTTTTTGATTCAGTCGTCCGAAGCAAGCTGGAGTACGGTTCTCTGATATGGGCGCCACAATATCAAGTGCATATTGAGAGATTGGAGAAAGTACAAAAGAAGTTAGTTAACCGTTTACAGTATAAATTTAAGATCTCCCCAAAATTTCCCACATACCAAAGCAGGCTCAAATATTTTCATATGGTTTCTTTACACACAAGAAGGAAAGTGCTTGACATGATGTTTTTGTACAAGTTACTTAACAATAAAATTGACTGCCCAGATTTGCTTGCGCTTATAAACATTAACGTCCCAAGACGGATACCTAGGCAACCTAGCTCCCTGTTCTATGTATCGAAATATAGAACAAATCAATGAAAAAAGATGCACTTCTAAAAATAGATGCAAACTTCCCGGTTGTAAAGGTTTTTCGCGGACTTTGTGTACTAAATGTAAGGTGGCATTGTGTCACACTAAAAATCGAAACTGTTTTGCTGTATTTCACTCAAAATAGTCAGTATATTATTTATTTTTAGATTAAGTTGATCTATAGGCCCCTACAAATATGTAAGCATAAATTTAGTACTTAACGCATAGTGTTGCCAATTGTGTACATACATATTTTTTCATAATAAATACCTATTTTTTATACCAGTTTTTTTCATTATTTTTTATGTTATACAGAGTGTATCTGACATCGTACCGGATACGCATCCCATGGGTTCGGTACATGATTCTAGACTCCCCAGTGGTGAAATTTTTTTTTGACTCAATCTGTGATATTTTGTCCTTTACACACAAAAATCGCATCAAAAAATTTTATTTTAAATTAGTGCTTTGACGTTTTATCTACATAAAAATTTTAAAAATAATTCATTGACATTGATACACATAAATCATAAATAAAAAACTAAAATAATCATTATATACATATATACACCTACACAACACGACTAGACGCGTTCCCCAACGATGTTTCAAACTCCCCCCCCTACAAAAAAGACAAACGACACTTTTACGGTGTCACAAACTGAAAAAACTAGCCCGATAGACAAAGAAGAAAAAATGGACAAACCGTCAGTAGTACGACGTAGTATTGAACATATTGAAGCGAGTCAGGAAGCTGTACGGACAGAGGTCCAACCCTCACAATTCACATCTTGGCCCTATATTATTCGTTATATTTATAAATGACATAGCAAATTATTTAAAATATAGTGAGTTCCATCTCTATGCTGACGATATAAAAATGTACAGAAAAATTAATAGTATAGAAGACTCAAGACTTTTGCAATTGGATTTGGACAGCTTTGCAGATTGGTGTGAGGCGAATCATTTGAGAGTAAACCCCTTAAAATGTTATAGCATTTCTTTTAGTAGGAAAGTAACTAATATAGTTTTTAATTATCAAATATGTGGCCAAGTAATAAAACAAGTCAATGAAATTAAAGACCTAGGTATAATAATCGACTCAAAATTGAGTTTTATACCACATATAAATAATATAGTTCAGTCGTCCCTTAAGACTTTGGGCCTCATAATTAATAAACTTCGAATTGTGCATGAGGCACATAGCTCGTTCGCTGTAAAGTAACTTGACAGAGGACGGACATGGACAGGTCCTCAACATTTGCACCTAAAAATAATGCCTCAATAACCTCAAAATAAACTTTACATTAATTTTCCAATTAATAATTTTTAATTTCTATACTCTTCTTCTTTTCAGTCTGAGTCGAGCGACGTTCCATTCTGTGGTCACTTGGAAGAGAAGACTAAGTTGGCCTTTAAGAAGCTTGGTGTCCTCAACCGGGCGAAGCAGTACTTCACGCCAGCCCGTCGCTTGCAACATAAATTAATAAATTTTTAATATTTTCTCTTATTTTTTTTCTTATAATATTAATATTAAAAATTAATTTAATGATAATCCTAATAAATGGCATCCATTCAAAAAAAAGTTAATCAAAATAAAGACATAATTTTTGATAAACTTAGTAATTAGTGTTGGATCCTTTATTAAAAACAATTTAACAAATCTATTAACTTCGTCAATGTTGAAGCAGGAATCTCATTCCAACATCTCGTTATCGCAAATTTCAGTTCTTTAATGTTTTCGTATTGGTGATTATTGGCATATACCTCCCTAGCCAATATTCCCCAAAGATTTTCAATTGGGTTCAAGTCGGGTGAACGCATAGGCAATTCCATTAATTTGATTTCTTTTTGTTGAAATTCAGCCTGTCCGTGATGTTTTCTGTATGTTCCGTACTTGAGTTGTCCATGTGTTTTCTCTGTCTAGTACTAGAGTGTTTTGTTTTTTCAGAGAATGTGGTGCTCAAGATTTATCCTGGTCTCCTAACTGGACGTCAAACTACGCCAAATATGCCCTTCTTATAGACTCAGATATGGGTTTCCTACGTTCCTTAAAAGTGTATTCAGCACAAATGTAACAAAAAACGTCTAGGTGGTTCACACATCTCCGTCTGCTTCTATAAGCCACTGTTGTCATTCGAATTTTTAATATTCACGCAACAATTTAGAGTAAATACGTAGTACACACTGGCACAGTTATCACTTGAAAGCACAATACTAAACTGAACTGTGAGATGCAGACAGAGATACGAGGAATTTTATGTTATAGGCAAATGAAGTAGTGGGGACTAGGGTTGGGTTCTGTTAGACAGGTAGATTCAGTGATGGGGAATACTTCTAAATTTCCGCTCTGTAGCTGTTCGTCTCTTGGACTAACGCTACCTTTAAGCATGTTACTTGTGATTGTTTTTATCTTTTTATTTTGTAATATTTATTGTTCAAAATCTTTTAAATATTTTCATTAGTTATAAAAATGAGTAAACAAGAGAGTACTTTTACTGTAGAAGATAATCTCGAAGAAATTTACGAAATATTATTTGAAGAAGGAGGGGAAGATAATATTGAAACAGACGTAAAACATAACTTTGACTTCTATGACTCAGACGCAGACCAGGACAACATTCCACCCAATGATCTGGAAGTTGGGATACTGAATAACGTTAGGGACGCTGAAATCAGTCAAGAGCCCAACAATAAACTAAACCGGATTAAAATATCAAAGAAAAATGAAGTGAAAAATCGGAGCGGCCGGGCAACAAAAGAAACATCGGTTGAGTATACAATTCAATTGAATCAGATGATGAATCGGAATATCGAATTTTACATAGAGAATATGGAAAATATTTCACAAATTGTTACGCGAAATTCAGATGTCCGGAATTATCTGCTCGAAGATGAAGGTGAAGAAGAATATCTGACCAAGGTAGAGGAACAGTTTACAACGCTGAAAGAAGCCCGAACGGATATTTATAATATCGGTGTGCTGGGAATGAACGGAAAGTATCTGATCAATGACCGGGATGTGGAAATCAATCCGAAGGCTCAAGGGGTTTCATTGGATTGGTACAATATGGCCTTGCAGGGGAAGGATACCATATACTCCTCACATGTCCAGAATATTGTGTACTGGGCTTTCGACCAACCAAGAGAGCGATCGTATCCATTACTAGAAAATGTGATCGTCAACGATTCTCAATTTGGAGTACTGCAGTTTGCGAACGCTTTGTCTATCCTGGTATTAAAAGAACAAGAGATCTCTGCCTGATCCTGTTATTTTTTTCTATCGATCACTTCGGGTTGTGTCAGCAACACGGTTTCTGAAGGAGCGGTGGTGGTGGCTGGAGCGACTGAAGGAACAAGCTTTTTGCTTGAATAATGTCGATAAAAAAACGCTAAAAACCTTGATAAATCTAGGTTTTTAGCGTGGGTGATGGTATAATATGAGTACAGTAAAGTTTGTGACGGTGGCTATCTTTGAAAGGTGGTGGTGCTTATGAATGTAAGTACTAACTCTTCAGCTCGGTGATCACCCCGCCCCCTACGTCGTCAGGTAGAGGGGTCAGAGGGTAGGACTCCCTGTGAATGAAGGCAATATGATTTAATAATACTGATTGGGGGTTAAACTGTTTTATTTATTTTTTTAATATTTAAATCTTGTATACTTCAGCGGTACCACTCAAATTTTTATGATTAATTTTTCAGTACAATTGTAACGTGTGTGTCTTTTATGTCTTTTGCTGGAGATTCTTAAATAAATCTTTTAAGAGCTACTTTGAAGTATAATGTTTGTATAAAGATTGCATACATAAGCTTCTAATAGCTCTGTAATGTCAGAGTAAAAAGACGTAGGGTATTTTCGTCCAGATAAAAAGATTGTTTACGCAGATTAAAGTATGTGAAGTCGCGGTCAAAGCTTTGTTTTACATATACGAGTACATTTCTACATCAGTGTCGTACTGTTTCATGCATGTTTTATAGCTAAGGGGATACAAGCCGTATGGACGTGACCTCATTTCACACACCTTTACATGAACCTTCATAAAGTTGCTGAGAGAGCGAAAAAATAAACACATACATTTCCTTTTCATAAACAAAATATTAAAAGCACATATTTTGTTATGTGTCTGTTAACCGTACGAGGAAGCAGGTCTGTGGACAGTGCGACAATTTTAATTATGGCCGTCACGCTTAAGTACCACAATTTGCCATAAGTAGGATGAAAAAGAAAACCTAAATAGAAGACAGAGCTAATTAACTAAGCTAACCTTTAGCAAAAGATCTTTTCTTTATCTTTGACTGCCCCGTTGGCGGAGTTGGCCTTACTTCCGTTCCGTGGATTGTGGGTTCGATTCTCGCCTCGAGTCTGGGTGTATTATCTATTTAATATATCTAGTAAAATATATTTAAATATATCTAGAAAATTATATTTGTGTATAACAGGCGTTTGTTACCTATAACGCAGGCATTAAGTTGTCAACCTTAGGAACAGATGTCCGTGGGTCAGATAGTCCTACGTATTTATTTATTATTTATTTGTACAAAGTGGCTGGTTTATCTATAGAAAGATTAATTATTTGTTGGATGTGGTACAACTTAATAGAAGCAAATGTAAAAAAGTAATTAATAAATGGCTAACTAATTTGACATTCACTGAAACAGAACAAATAATGCAGAGGTGAGCAAAGAAACAAACACACACACAGGGACAGTGTTTCTGTTGACCGTTGTTTCTATGGTATTATTGGTATTCTTTTTTTATAAACATTTTCTGATTTCTTTTTTTTTAATTTTTGTATTATACAGGCCAAAGGAGATGGCGATTCATTTGAGTGCCTACCGACCTAGTGGCCCAAGGATAACTGCGTTACCAGTAGATTGCAGATGCGTTGCCGGCCTGTATAAAACAGTATCTCTAGTTGATAGAATCGTTTGCGAGTTAGATAGAAGCGTTTCGTTGCTTAAAGCCGCGAATATATTTTCATGCAAAGAGTATCTCTTCTTGAACCTGAACAAGAAACCACCTGATTTGGCAAATAATTCAACAAGGATGTTGTAAAGGACACGAAATTTACTGCACATCTCACGGTAGTGTGGTTTGGAGGTGATGGAGAAATATAAAGGATAAAAGTAAGCGAAGACGCGCTTTTGGTACCGGTATTTGTGCCACAGAGCAACCCTCGCGATACATGCGGTAAAAGATGCAGTCATCCGAAATCTGCATGCAAATGACCGCAAATTCAAAACCACAATTAGATGCAATAAAACAAGAGCTGCTCGCCTCGTAGCCTCGTTCAGCGCCGGGGCGAATTCTACCACAAACAGTTTTATGGGTGAGCGATGGGGCCAACGTATCTTTATGTCTCTAGCGTCGCTACTTTTGCTGACGTGAACAGAGCTACACAAACACGGAGAGATCAAACTCAGATTAGTACTTCGAGTGGTAACTTCTTGAAGTAAATATCTCCTTTAATTTAGCTAGGAAACGCATTTAGAAAGATCCCTTTATAATGAGTAGGGATTTACAAAGAGTAGACCACCCTCCTGTTATTGAGGCCTAGAATATAACTTATGCATTCCTCTTTGGTGAAGCAAACACCGCTTTTTCGATCGTAAAGCTTACTAATAAAAAGCTCTAATGCTTTGCAAAATGAGTCTTACTAAATACCAATTATGCGTGGAATTAATTCTTCGGGGCCTGGTGGTATGTGTTAGTCTTACATGATTGTACATACATCCATGCACTCAATACAAACATCATATCGACAGGTGATGGAACTGTGGATCGAAGACAAACAGGCCCTGTAGCCTGTTATCAGCAACCCGTTACGTCATTCACACGGGTGGTACGTGCGTGTGTGTGTGTGTCACGAGGAGTGGTTTAATTACGGATGTTTGTTTTAATGTGTCGTTAAATATTCACCACATTGATATAAATCCAGTTTATTTATATAACAAACGAAAAAGGGATTTATTCTCATATAAATTTATCTTTTCTGGTTCTGAGCTTACTAAAAGAAGCCGAATTAACCAGAAAATAGATCGAAAGTGTATAAATGCTTTATCTCAAGTTCTGTTACAGCATATTGCAATAGACCTCGGGCTTCTTTTGTGCGGATCTCCTATCAACGGATTATCCTACTCGACGACTAACGACGATCTTTTCACTCCATTATTGTGATGTTATAAGCGGTTTATATATTATGTTAAGTACGAGTAATTTAAAGTTTTATGTCTTAAATGATGTGTTACTGTTAATATAATATTAACGTTATATTTGCATACCTCTGTAAATGGTAGAATGTTAGGAAATAATATTGGCAAACAGATTTTAAGACTCGATAACTCAACGGTAGAATGCCGTACTGCAATTCGTGTTGGAACCCCGAAACTAAGCCCCGCTGGAGTGTTGTGGTGGCCATTCCCAACACGAGTCAAAATCAAATCAAGTCAAATACGCAAATACAGCTTTTTCAAACATTAACTGTGGTGATACCGTCCTTATTATCATATGAGGCATAACTTTCCTTTTAATGTATTAGTAGTATTCTTTTCTTCATAAAATAAAATAAACTGAATTAATATAGATTAACACATTGAACTGTATTACACTACACTGCATTACATAAATCACAACAAAAGCTATAGATTTGGGGGTAGGCTTTCCAATTCCGTAGAACCACATCCGTTCATCATTTCAATTCCATTTGCACATGCACCTGCCGTAAATCTTCCAACATGTGGACTGTCCACATGTGGGAAGATTAACGGCACGTGCGGGGAGGGGGTTTCCCTAAAGGAATTTAACCACTGGTATCAATGGTCAAATTTTATTTTTTGTGTTTAGAACAATATATGTCGTTGTGCGCAAAAAAGTTTGTGGGCGAAAATAGACCAGCCGGTGATCTTTAGTATGTATAAAAGTGAAGGCACCTAATCGTAATCTCGAAAACCGCGGAAGGTATGAAGATGAAATTTGACAAGGAGGTAGTTTATAATTAGTAGATATTAGCTAAAACGCTTTTACGGTTGGGCCTGATTAATGTATTTCATTATCACCTTGGTCAGTTGCACAAGTTTTGTTGGGATGTCTATTTCCAGTAGTATTTATATAGCATTTCCCTATCAACATTGCCACATACTTTCTGGAAATCTATGAATAAGTGGTGAGTAGTGGTGTTGTAGTTCTAGAATTGTATGCAGGTAGCATGAACCTTAAAATATTGTACATTCTCCCTCAACCTTATTAACTGTAAAGTTCATAATCAGGCTTCTTGGATTAATGATCTATTTGTTGTTTATTGTTTTTATAATAGTAGGTATTAGAAATTACTATGTTTTTACTTATATTTCAAAGGTTATTTGAAAAAAAATAGAAATAGATAATAAAATTAGTTTGTGAAAGTGATAACGCAGTTATTTGCGTTTTTTGGTCCATTTAAGATGACTTAATCGTTTAAAATATTGTGGTTTAAAAAAATGTTCTTTGTTATATTTAGTCACACAACCATTTTTTAGACAAAATAGGAAAATAGAAAAAGTCAATCCGAAACAGAAAATATTTTGCCTAACGGTTTTTAAGTTAGGTAGAGGAGGAGGTGGTAATTTGGAACCCCACTTTGTTTTTGGAGTATTTTAAGAAACTTATTTGACTAATCATCACAAAACTGTCAATATATATGGAAAAACTCATTAGCTTTTATATTGTTTCTGCCTCATTCAATATACAATGTGTGTATAACATCTATTGTAGATTTTGGTGGTTTTGGTATGATTAAAATGTATATTATTGAATAGCAAAGATAAAAAATTATTTACTTGAAGATACCAATAGGCGAAACTGTATTCATGTAATACTACTAATGAATAAGAAAGTAGGTATGTTTATTTCCTAGAAGGGACAGATTGACACATAAGCCACATGCAAAACGAAATGTTTTATCAGAGATTCTAGTTACAATATTGGTAGTCAAATGTTGAAAAAAAAATTTAATCCGAGTATCATGTACCTATATACATATAGGACCTTATTCCGAACGAATCTGGAACAGATTACTAGTCTTAGATAAAGTCTGATCTAAATGGTTACTGACTTGCCTTCAAAAATGGCAGAGGATAAATGGCAAACAATCTTTCTGGACATCAGTAACTTATCCAATCCAGGCAAGAATACTAAGCACCTTGGCAAAAGTTTGGTAAAATGCCAGATGGAGAAAATACCGTCGAGTTTACGATCGGAATTTATTCGACATAACTGTCAAATAAATACATTTTATGCCAAAAATGACAAACATTTTTAGTACGACTCGGTGCCGCTTCATGTCGTGTGGCGCTGCATGTACAATCGTGTGTGTGAAGTGTCTAAATTCGATTGAGTGAGCATCGATGTAAAGGTCGGAATAGCCCTACTGAACTTGACCATGAAGAGAATTTGTTCAATTCTGTTAAGATTCATGCATTCAGTTTATCTCTGCTATTATATTTATATGTACCTACCTACGTGTGTATTTTAATTGAATATCAACAAAATACAACAATAAAAGTAAGTTCTAAGTAGGATCATACAAATAAACTAATTTCAAATGTTCCATTCTATTTCAACGGAATCGTGTAGCTCATCATTATCTTGTTAATCCTATAGTTGTTGGCATTGAAATCAGGTACATCCAATTTCGGGTATAAGCATTCTTGAAAAGTTTTATAAAAGACTGACTCCTCTAAAGGAGCTGAAGGTTTTGGGTCCTCTTTGTACCCAATTTTTTGTTCATTCATTTCATTCATAGTATTAACTTATTTCTTTATTATTACACTTTTATAAAATATTTTTTACTAACACAGTTAATAAAGGATAGACAGAATTTTCCTAATTTTAATTAATAAAATGGATTATACAAAGTATTACACTGATATTGAAAAGGAGCAGTATAAGCACTTTTTCCCTTCAAACAGCACGGAACTAAACCTCAATCGGCACAAACAGAAGATTGAGTTACTAATTGAAAATTAGTAATTGGAGAAAAAAAAAAGAGTTACGTAGTAGGCATATACATGATATAGAACAAAGCCACGTAGATTGAGAAGCATCGAATAAATGGTTAATAAAAGGTTACTGGTATATTTGCCCCAAAACAAGGGAGAAAAATAGTGTATATAAATAAAATTAATAATAATAATAAACGTTTATTGGAAAAGATTACACCACTAAGAAAACAAATAACAAACAACAAAATAAAAACAGAGTAACACTTATCCCACGTATACAAAAAAGGAAAATAAAATAACATAACAACTACAACGCTAAAAAATACACTCTTCTACCTTAAAGAAGATTACCCAAAACAAGTGCTAGAAAAGAGGAAAGAGCTACAAGACCAAGCAAAACTGGAGAGAGATGCCAGGAGTAGCCCAGTCACTAAATTGCAAGTTTACAGTATTATAAAATGCCTTTATTGTAAAAGTATTATTAAATTCATTTAAAATTAATTTAAAAACCGAATCATAAAGTATATCTGGATCATCTGCAGTCATATCTAATTTACCTATTTTGGACGCCATAATATCTTTAAAACAATTTAATTTTTTAATAGTTATTGGTCTACATATTAGTTTTCTTTTATTTAAAATAACCCTATCTTGAAGTGAAAATTTTTGACCACAGTGGTCAGATGTTAAGTTATTAATAATTGACTTTTCATAAATTTCACAATGACAAAAGACATTATCAATGCAGGTAGAAGACATACTAGTAATTCGAGTTGGTTCACAATATTTGTGTGTTAAATGCTCTTAGAGAGGGGACCGGGATATCGTTGTGTGCGTCGGCGGTGTACTCCACTCTGCGCACTGTACCGTCCGCTTCCAGCAGGGAGTATTCGCCGTGTACGACGTCACCGTCGCGGCTCTCGTGCTGGGACTTGTTGTCGCCGGTGTGACCGTCAGCAACGGAGTAGGCAAAGTCGTATTTGGGGTGGGCCTGTAAAATATCAAAATTTAATTTAGTTCCTTATCAAACACAAAATTATATGAAATTTAACGTTCATTGTTCGACATGGGTATTGGTTCCGACGATACTTACATCGTAAGGTTCAGGTTGAGCGGCGTATACTCCGTGAGCAGGAGCGACATGGACGATGGGAGCGGCGTGGGAGATGGCAAGACGAGGGGCAGCGTAGGATAAGAACCTTTAAAATTCTTCCTCATTCTAATGTGTCGCCCCTTTTATTTGCAGATTTCGACGGACAATATAATACATAAAGATGGCCCGGCCCTCCTTATTAGAATCTCCATATTATTCACACAAAAAAATCCAAGTACCTCTTTCTCACATGAGATCGGCGTGAAGTGGCGGCATTGCTGTCACTTCAAGTGATGGTATTGTTGTCGAGTTTTGTTTGGTTTGTGAGACTTCCCAGTGGCCTTAACTCGTCATTAAAGGCCGGCAACGCATCTACTAGCCTTCTAGACGTGCAGATGTTCATGGGCGTCGGTAGGCACTTAGGTGCAACATAAATAAAACCAAATATGTATCTTCATCCGTTTGGAAGCTATGATTCCACAGACAGACGCAAAGATTGTGGGGGTTCCGAGGCCTTGCTGCAAATATGGTCAAAGAGGATGTGTGAATGTTTTAGAAAATATTGGGAACGGGAACGGGAACGGGAAGGGAACGGTGACGGGAACCGGAAAGGTAACGGGAATGAGAAAGGTAAGACAGCGTGTGCCGGGTTAGCGGATACTTATATAATAATAATGTCCGCGATTGTTGTGGGTTATTCTTATTGCCACGTAAGAATTATCATTAAATTAGTTAGGAAATAACTTTGTCACTATTATATAAAACAATTCAAAAGCTAAACACATAGAGAGATACACAAATATACATATGAGGTCGTCATGTTTTGAAGCCATTGAACATATTATAGTGGATGCAAAAATATTTTGGCGAGGATTGCCGGCTGCCAAGAGCGTGTCAAGACACGCTTATATAGAAGGGTTCCGTATTTGAAACGCTATAAACGTATTTGTTAAATAACTTCAAAAGTTGTTGTCCGCTTTCGATCAAAATAATTTTTCTAATGAGTTTTTAGCATGTTCTATCAACTTGGAAAGTTTCAAGTCTCTACGTCTAATATTTTGGAATTGTTAGGGGGGGGGACCACCTTACGGGCAGACATACGGACGGACGGATAGAGCGAATTTCTAAGGGATCTTTACAGTACTACGGAACCCTAAAAAGTTTAGGAAATGGTGCCTTAGCGGCTTTCCACGCATGTTTATGCAAATTCATTTAAAATACACCCATAGATGCAGACAATGTAAATTTTTAATTCGCTTTAGACAAACATTGTTTTATCAGAAATTGCTTTCAAAGTTGTTATAGGCTTTTAATCCCATTTAAAATCAAATTTGTAGCGGAACTTGAAACTAACAACCCGGTCTTTATCCTGGTAACTAAATGTTAATGAAGTGTTTACTTTGTCGACCGTTCCCAGTAATTGCCTAACAGAATTATTCTGTGGTCGCTTTGACGTAAGATCATGCCTAAATATTGCCTGAACCGTATTTAACAGTAAACGATTCCTATATGCTATCAAAGATATACTTGTACCAATTAAAGGACGAGGAGAAAGAATAGTCAGAAAATTACGTGGACGAGAGCATGACCCTTTAAAATAGATATACCCATATATATCTATCTATATAAATCTGGTCCAGATTAGCTTAAGCCCGTAAAGAGTGGTACAAAAGAGAAGAGGTGTATACCCAGTAGTGGGATAGAAAAGGCTGTGGATGATGCTGGGTAAATCCATTGTTGCAATGCTCTTCAATTTGAACTTCGCTCTTTCGTTGTGACAGTAACTGTGATGTATTCACAGTTAAACTGCGGGTAGACGTGAATTTATGTTACAATAAATGACATACCGCGTGGTTAGCGGGGGCATTCACGATCAGCGATCCGTGGTGAGAGAACGTGCCGTTTGGGCTGTGTACCTACTTACTGTTGTATCATACAAGTATTCGTGGTCAAAATTTATTTTATATCAAGGCATGCTGCATAATATCTAGATATTGATAAGTGGAGTGAAAATTCCGGTATCATTGCGGGTACGGAGGAGTATGTGGAACAGTAGTTCCTGAGATTAGCGCGATCAAGCAAACAAAAAAACAAACTCTTCAGCTTATATATTAGAATAGGTATAGATAAAAATCTTGTAATAATAAAAATAAAGTAAATAAAAAGGTTGAATAGAAATTAGAAGCAACTGTTTCTGAAAATCCATTAATGAAATTAATCGTTTCGTTAACATCGAAAGCAAATGCTCAGAAAAAGCACTGCCTGGCGTTTAAGAATTCCCTTTAAAGTTTCATTCTTGAAGGGGGAATTCAATAAAACGCTTCCATGATCATGGCTATATACTTTTCAATGACCATTATCCGAGTCGATAAAATTTTATCTACTACTGACCAACTTTCGCGCTAAAAAGGATTTTATAACGAAGTTTAATACTTTTATTGAAATGTGAACAATTTCTCATATTATTCATATTTCTGAAGTGAATAAAGGATGAACGTGACCTTTATAGGCTTCACGCAATGGACCTGGAAGCACAAATCGAATAGATAACTATGGGTGAATTCTGCATCCCGCCAGCATTGTTTCTCCATATCTCTCATCGTCTGTCCATATTATATGTTTTTAGAAAAATGTAACTTTTAATATCATGGAGTTCAGAACTATTTTTCTTCTACATCCCGGTCTACTTCTGTTGTTTGGTACCCATTCATAGTACTGTTTCTCTTTTTAAATTCATAAACATTTTTTTTTGTAGAGCATTATGTTGGCAGCATTTGTAAAGGGCATGGACTGAAAAGCAAATTTATTGGGATGCAAATTTATTGTGTGTCCTTAAATAAAGTTCTTATTATTATTATTATTACTATCAGGGTCTGCAGAAAAGGATGTGGTTGTGGAGCGAGTTAAGATGACCGATTGCCATCTGATGCCATCGCTGGAACACCTAGTGGGGGAGTGATCCGAGGAATTGTTCGAACTGATACCGGCAGCTACATTCCACCAAAGCCCGTCAAAATTTGAAATTCCACCCTCATCACCTCGATGTCCTAAAGTCCATAATTGTGTGATTTTCTAGAAACTTCTTACTTTACACAATTCCTTTGTGGAAACAGTTTCCAGCTTTGATATTTCCGAACCGATACAACAGGGATCTTCAAGAAAATGGCATACTCATTTCTCAAAGGCTGGCAACGCAATTGCGAACTATCTGGTGTTGCAGTTGTCCATGGGCGCCGATAGTCATGTATGTGAATACCACCGACTCGTTTGCACCTTGTTATACAAGAAACCTAAAATCTTTACTATCTCACGACTAATAACCTCAGTGACATTAATCGGGACCCAGTTTTACTTGTCTTCCGAAACAAAGAGGAGGTCGGATATTTAAAAACCGGTGTTACAATGGGTCACCCATCTATCACGCGGCTGTAGTAAGAACTGCTTAACCTAGCGATCAAGTCAAATGCCTACTAATGATTAAGTCATGACCAAGGCTTATGGAGTTCTGAAGTGTTACGCCTAATGGTCAACCATCAATGGGTCACCCATGTATCACGCGGCTGTAGTAAGAACTGCTTAACCTAGCGATCAAGTCAAATATCTACTAATGATTAAGTCACGACCACGGCTTATGGAGTTCTGAAGTGTTACGCCTAATTATATTTATTAAAAAAATCTAGGAACACTCCAGACCTCTACGATTAATGTAAAATTTTGTCTGGAGTGCGATAGCCCAATCGAGATCGGGGTTCGAACCAGGTCATTATAGATTTCTGTCCAACCTTTAGACCGTTGAGCTATTGAGACTCATTTAAAGGTGTCACCCCAACCACGAAGCAGTGGTACAACAAGGCCTGCTGCAGAAACGTCTATGATTAATTGCGTAACGTCCGCGTCATGTTATATAGCATATGATGTCAGTTTGATGCATGACGCTGACGCTGACATCTGACCCGCATTACTGTCAAGAGCTTGATTTGTTATACTAACAAATTAAAAAGTGAATGCAATTACTTTACAGAAGGCTTAATTAGTCACCGGCATTTGAGTCCATCACTAGGTTAAGAGTGTCTTACCACGGCCGAGTGATATATGGGTAACCCATTGTAACACCGGTTTTTAAATATCCGACCTCCTCCCTGTTAATTTTAAATTTTATTTTTACTCTACAGATGCAGTATTTATATAATTATAATTTCATGTTTTTTACTTTCTTGTTTTACGTTAGTCTAGCTACAAACATATATTGATATGAATGCTGCGGTCTCCTATAATGATTGAAGAAGCTTACAGACCAACTTTTTTTATTTTAAGTACCACTGTAACATGTGCATTTATAGTTGGAGGTTCTTAAATAAATCGTAAACTTAGCTCTAAGTCGAATATATTATCAGCAGAGTATTATATGTTTTTGCTTACTAGTTATAATTTTATCCCATTAAACAATCTATCTTGGCAGACGTACAGATGACTTATTACCCGAGCGAGCAAAACGATACGCCGGTCGATATTTTGTATTTAAATGTAAAACCTTTTTGGCAAAAAAAAGTAAATTTGCAAAACTATATAAAAATGGCGGACTCGGCTGACGGTGTCCTGCTCGAACGTTGGGTTACTTTTGATTTATTACATTCTATTGTCCTAAAACATTATTCCCCATTCCTGTTCCCTTTCCTGTTTCCGATCCATTTCCTTTTCGCTTTCGCTTTACCATTCCATTCTTATTATACAAACCTTGTCCTAACAATAACAAACACAACAAAAAATAATCTGATTTGGTGCAGTCATTCGGAAGCGTCTTGCATGGTGTGCGTGTGATTTTATTTTAATAATTTAATATATTAATATTGTATTTTATAAAAAAAATATATATAAAAGTATTACGCGGATGAAGTAACGACCAGCCAGTCGAATATAATAACATCAATACAAACGCACGACAAACGCCGTACGTCGTAAGTTTATAATGCGTTTGCATGACAACGAAAAGTCGCAGTATGTGACCGGCCGCAAAAGGTCTTGGAAAAGGCGACCAGATCGAGTTACGCTCCGTAGTGCTTAAGATAAGTTCGTAAACAAACACTTTTTACGTCGCTCCTCTGATAGTGATCCAACAGAAATTTAATTAATTTTATGATGGCCTGTTGTGCCGCCTGTTTTCAAATGTTTAGTGTATATTGTATATAACAGGCATAACTTCCAAACGACTGCACCAAATTGAATAATTCTTTTATAGTTGCGCTCATAATTTTTAGGATAAGATTAATATCCGAAGCGGCTGGATACATTCTGACGTGACTTTCACTGGTAGGTTGTACAAGGAACAACATAAGCTACTCTCTTTTCAGAAAAATAATTAAAATAAAAGCATCAAAATGTAATAAAATCACTGACATCAGCTAGTATACAATAAACTTTACTAGCTACTACTACTCTAAACTACTCGGTCTCCCTACGTGACTAGAAAAGACGAATTTCTTAGCATTCCATGGATTCACCGTGCGGGTGCCGGGTCCATTGGCACGCGAAATTTGAATTTATTTTTTCACCTAATGTTATGCGAACGACGTCGCGAACTTATTTGTGTACACTTATTGTGTTAATTAACGTCTTTAAAATATGTCCATAAAAGAGGTATGTGGTCTGACGCCGTCGGGATATTGTCGCACACACTCGTAACACAAGCTCTTAATTTTAGCTTGGTAGGAGGGGAACCTTGAAAATTAGACATACCTTAAAAGTGTTGCTAATACCCCTTAAAAAAATCTGGCGATATAATATTCCAATTAAAGATAATGTGTTTCTCGAAACTCACAATGACCCACCACGTTTCTCCTATCTCTGGACGCAAGTCACGGATATAGGAGACTCAAGTGGCGATGGGTAGGACACTTTGTCAGGTGTTGTGATGGCAGGTGGGTAGGGCCTTAACACTTAACAGAACTGCAATCATGAGGAAGCAAAACCGCAAGAGGGCTCGCAGATGCGTTACCAACCTTTGAGGAATGAAAACTCTTAGGTATTAGCAATAGTCTCATCTACACCCAAATAAACCTCAAACTTATCGCTAAGATTGGTTCAGCGGTTAAAGCGTGAAGACGTAACAGACAGAGCTACATTCACATAGATAACATTAGTATACCTAGAAGTATAGATTCATCTGTATTATCTAATACTTCTATATCTTTTCACTCTTTTTCTTAGCACAATCATTTATGTTTAAGTTGTTCACAAGGACGGATGATTCATCTTAGAGACCAAGGATAATTACCCACAGACTTAAGGTGCTATTAGCCCGTGAAAAGTCTTAAGTATATCATTGTAAATTTCGGGCTTCGGTTTAGATATATCAAATTTAAATGTCTATGGACGTCAGTAGGCACTTAGCTGCCTGCTGCCTGCTCGTTTGCTCCTTGTTATAAAAAAAAAGTATTTTCAGAATCTACGCTATGCAAAAAAAAAAACAAACAAATCTTTCTTCTTTACAATATTTGCATAGATAAGTTATTATGTGGTACTTGTGATGTATTGAAAGTGCTATAAGATAGCATTCCACGTTCTAATGGACCGAATGCGTATGCGGTGAGATCGTAGATCTTGTTTTATCAACAGTAGTAAACACTTGGCTCGGACGTCCAAAATTTCCGCGAATACGCAAATCGCATACGTATCACTGTTTGACAAACTCTCGCGCGTTCGACGTCATTTTGTGACTAATTCATTTATGCCCATAAATAGGCATGCACTCATACGGAACCATATATACACCACCTTTGACCACGGAAGGATATTTATTTTATTTAGTGCATGAAAAAACTGGTTTGAAAAAACATTTCTTTAGACGTTCGGATGTCTGTGTTTATGGATCGGGCACGATCACATTCAAATCAATCAACTTATCAAGGAAATGACTTTTTATTGCCTTTATAATTACACTATCCTGTGTCCTTTTGAGAATGGGTGGGTTTGGTATCGTTTATTTATAATGAACTAAAAACTAAATTTCAGCTGGACATAACACTTAGCGAAACATTACCTTACTATTAATTATTGAGCTTCTTCTCAGAGATGGCGTTTAACGCCAATGGCAACCTATATAACCATATACCTATATAACCATAGCTGATAGGTCGTCATCGTCGTCATAATAGTAATTAAGAAGTCTGTAGACAATCTCTTAACGACCGCTAGACGGCTTTTCCGGCTTTCACCTAGAATACACAAAGGGCAGATATAACTTTTGAGACTTATTCATCACTTTTTAATTTTTCAATGTTACTGATACATATAAATATAAATACATAGAATGTGTTACGACTGGACTACGATACTTATTACAAAAACACACGTTAAAACATTTTCGCCCGTCTGTTCAATCCAGGTTTTCTCCAAAACTGGTGGGCCTAATTTTAATTATTAACCTTTCACTGGCAGATAGCTGATGTTACAAGCTCACTAGTTTAAGCGAGCGAAGTCGCGGGTTACAGCTAGTCTTTAAACATATCATTAAATTTACCAAAGCTGCACATTGTGTGATCCTCTATCCGATACTCGACTCTACTGGATTTTTTTTTTAATATTACACTAAGTGACTAACGACGTCCATGGACACCTACACCGCCTGAAGGCTCGCAGATGCGTTGACTGCCTTTAAAGAAGGATTTAGACCTTTCAAGGAAGGACATCTTCACATCCACTCTAGCAGGCGATTCACGATTAACTGATACTAAATACTAAGATGAGTGATAAGATGAGAAGAGTGGTACAAACGGTAAGAGGCCTTTGCCCAGCCGGGGGAGAAAAAGGGCTGTGGATGATGGAATCCTAGGACATACATTTGGCTGGCCCGTTGTCGCAGTGACCCTGCCTTCTGCTCCGGGGGTCGTGGGTTCGATTCCCACCTCGAGTCTGGGCGTATTATCCTATTAGTCTGAGTGTCCATCATTTTTACACTGTCACACCGTTATACAGAAGAGCAGGTACCTACGTAATTTTAGTATCTATGTAAGCACTTTAATTTCTGTATACTGGTGTGACTGTAAATAAAGATCTTCTTATTCTTATAAATATTAAATACCTTGTTACGGCGTTTCACAACATTTTTTAAACTCAACATTAACTCTCAGGCATCGGTAGTTCAACAGGTAAACGTTCGTAAGACGCTCAGTGTAAACCCCGACTCCACTGGGCTATCGTCATGCCTACTCCGAATACAGGAAATTAAAATAAAGCATAATTGAAGAGGGTTGACTGTTGAATACATTGTATTTCTTGAAGTAAAGATTGTGAAGGTTTTGTTTTAATGTACTAATAGGTGATACCATCCCCCCCCCCTCCCCCTTAACATGTGAAGTTATTTATGGATGGTCACTAAGTACCAATCTCTATGTGCAACAGAAATTTTTGTGGTGCTTAGTTTGATCTCAGATCCCGTAGTACTTTCCTCGCTTCGATAGAGGTGAAACAATGAATTTAAGAGATAAAAATTATTGTTTTTTTTTTTTTTTAATACAAAAAAATAGCAATTAATAACAGTAATAAACTTTTAAAATATGAATAGTATGACCACGGTACTCTAAAAAGAAAGGACACAATCAATTGCAAACGTCGGTTTATACATGGCACCGCTCCAAGTCACCCATCACAGGATTACTAAGAATGCGTGCGAATGGCTTTGCTTTCATTCCTTGGTCGTCTTTAGAAGACGCACGCGTATACATAAATATAGTAGACAGACACCTGCAGCGTTATTCCTGCATCTTCTACCTTGCGAGACTTACCTTTTTCTAGGTATCTATATACGTGAAGCAAAAACTCTCGGTACCATTTTACGAAAATTGCGCAAACGGAGAGGAGGAGGAGGTATGAAATTTGGAATAATTATGGTTTATATCGAGGAGTGTCTACGAATGCTGATATTTTGTTAAAATATCCATTATAAATATATTTAATTATTAAAATAAAACCACACACATATAAAATGCTTTCAAAGCGGAGTCTATAGTATTATAGCTGTCTATCGCAACCTAAAACCTATATACATTTATAGCTGTATTACTTGTCAAATATAACAATGTCGTAATGCGAAGAAATAAAATTTTGTATATAGTTTTAAATAAAAATAAGACATGTAAATCCAAAGAGTTGTGGCCAAGTTTCGACCAGTCGGTGATCTCAAATCAGGTTTAATGTATTTTGCAGATTTATCATACTATTTATATACTAAGAAAACAACGGTTAAAAATTACAGACACTAATTTGGCAAATTTTATATCTTTTATAGTTGTCACACAGAAATATTGGTGGTACAATATTAGAGTGACAATGTTTAGACAAATATTAGAGTTTTTATAGGGATATTTGTTACTAAGCATAAAACTTGTCGTAGGAGTGGACAACAGTAAAATCGGGATTTGAAAATGGATAATTACGGATTCCAGTCCATCCACCCCACCATTGAGTTATTGAGTCTAAAAACTTTTAACGTTATATAATACTAGTTGTTTTATGTCCGCATATAATTGCTTAACCCCTGAGACCTTAATATGGCCCTATCCAAAAATCCTTTTTTAGCGGATGTAGACTAACTGTAAACTAGCTCCTTGACAAAGTTCATTGTATGTCCGGCGGTTTTCGAGATTTCGTCTTAGATAAGTTTTCGCTTTTATATATACAGTATACAGCTGTACACTTTTTTGTATATTTCATAGACTGACTCATTAAGCTTTCGACGGGAAAGCATTCATTAAAAAGTGTGCAATGAGCGGTTTCCGTTAGTCGCCTAGTGTTCAGTGGGGCATCGTATGGCACGCCTTTTATAGGACGAGTGCTTGGGTTACAAATGGGCGTTGGCGTACCCAGTAATAGAATATTACTTACCAATTCCACGACACTAACTTCATTCAGCGCTGGAGCGCGCCAATTCTTTATAGCGTGTTGTGAACGAAAGATGGCGCCTGTCCATCTGTCACGCGTGTTCAGAAAAACTAGTTCCTCGATTGAAAATCGAAATAGGCTAAGTGCGAGTCGGTTATCCCAGTAGGTTTTTTTTTTTTTTTTGATGACGTCGACGTCATCCCCAGAATCCCTACAATCGTACAACTAATATCATACAGTGATGTTGTTATTCGGAACCATTGTATTACGTGCCTTCGGAAACATGGAGGAGGTCAAATATTTCTTCTTTCTTTCTTCTTTCTTCTTAATATTTCAAAAACCAGTGTTCAAATAAGTCACCCATCTATCATCCGGCCGCGGTAAGAACTGCTTAACTTAGCGATCGACTCAAATACCGACAACTGTTAAACCTACGGACTCCTCAATATCTCGATGTAGTAATAAAGAAGGAGTTCGTCACGCACTATTCTTTTATTAAGGCATTGGAAATTATCAGCCTGTCGATTTCAATACATTGTCAAAGGGTGACGTCACAAGTCTGTTAAGGCTGTGGACATTTTGGGCATGCGATAGTAAGAACAATAAGTTACTGCTGCAGAATGTACAGTTATAAAGTTAAAATTTTTAACGGTCACCCCTTTGCCAATTTGTAATTGAATTACGAGCCAATTTCCCCTGGCGCGGCATTTTCCTTTGTATTTGCTACCGAGTCGTAAAAATGCACGTAACCAGCCGGGTTTAAAATTTAAATTGCTACTTTATTGCACTGTGTAACTTGGACTTACAAAATATATGTAAGTAATTAATTATGAAATACGTAATTAAATGGCTTAATAAAATTTAATAGTTTCTAAAAGTTTGTTTGTTATACGTTTGAATTTCTTTGTACTTTACGTATTATTTATGACCTATACCCAACATATAAGCTTTATTTAAGCTGGACCGATATCGCAAATTATTTTTTTGTTCCGTTTGTTATTGCCAGGAGAAGGTTCTTATGAAAATCGCTCGGAAAATAAGAAAATTTAAGAATCTTTTAAAGTATTTCTATTAATCTAGGATAATAGAATGTAGTAAATACTAAGTAACCCAACGTTCGGGTAGAATATCGTCTGCCGGGCCCGCTTGTAAATATACATACATATAGAGATTTAACAACTTAAATATATATTTTTTGGCTCGTTAACCATAACAATAACACTGCCATGCCGCCATTTATTACGTAAATAATAAAGTTAACTATAAAACTTCATACGAAAGTGAGTGAATGGTTACACAGTGTTGAGTAAAACTTAATAAAATTTAAGATTTAAGTGCTCTTAATTATGAGGATTAATTCAATGACTGTCATGTAACATTACTGTTCCTTAACCAACTTAATGATAACAATGGCCAAGAGCGCGTCAAGACAAGCTTATATAGAAGGGTTCCGTATCTGATACGCTGTAAACGTATTTGTTAAATAACTTCAAAAGTTGTTGCCAGATTTCGTTCAAAATAATTTCTTTAATGAGTTTTTAGCATGTTCTATCAACATGGAAAATTTCAAGACTCTATGTTTAATAGTTTAGAAATGCTAGGGAGGGGACTGCCTTATGGGCAGACAGACGGACGGACGGACAGAGCGAAATTATAAGGGTTCCTTGTAGTACTACGGAACCCTAAAAAAGTAGAGTTGATATCATACTGGTTTTTTAATAGATAACGTATAATTCAGAATCTGAATAGATCGACGATAGATGGGCGCATTGAAATCTGTACTTTGCAATGCAACATCTACCCTTTTTATAGTACAGTTGCTCAAGGTTGTCAATGGTCAATAATTGGGTTAACCCAGGCGTCGCCAGCCTGCAATTGATGAGCCTCTTGCGGCTCTTTAGTTCCATATGCAAATATAATAAGCAATTATCTTATATTATCGAATTTGTTGTGCAAAAACATAAAAAAGAAAACCGCGGACTCCAATGTATAAACAATAACTTTAAAAAACGAAAAAACAAAATAAAAGCTCGCACCCATGTTGGACCGAAAGAAAAAAAAAAAAAAAAAAAAAAAAAAAAAAAAAAAAAAAAAAAAAAAATCACTTAATTTGACAGCAATGCCGCAACTTCACGCCGATCTTATGTGAGAAAGAGGTACTGGTACCAGGACGCGTCAGCCCAATTCGGCTGTAAACCATA
The DNA here is from genome assembly GCA_024363005.1 of Charaxes varanes. NCBI lineage: Eukaryota > Metazoa > Arthropoda > Insecta > Lepidoptera > Nymphalidae > Charaxes > Charaxes varanes. Next base: position 233,263 of record JANCMC010029497.1, on the reverse strand, counting down.
AGGGTTACGAGCGTAGCGCTACCTCTAATTTGATAGACAGTAGCAAAGGAAAAGGACGGAGTAAAAGGACATAAAGGTAGATGGAGAGGAGAGAAAGGATGCGGATACTATTATCAAGAACGATGCAGGAGGAGTGATAGTAGTAGTTAGGGCGGTCCAATTTTGGTTTCGAGCATGTAATTGTTTCGTGAACATTCAACGATGCATGTACAGATGGCTCAGTAGCTTAACAGTATAAAGGGGTACGGCAATTCGTAAGGTACCGTTTTATTTCCTCCGTAAATAATAAATGTGAATACAGAATATGTTATGCTATTTACTGTAAGTACAACTAATCACGTTGAATATGCACGTGTGATGTTAACACTGAGCACAATGAGCTTAAACAGTTGTTACCCAGGCCACGTTTGTAGCACGACTACCGCGTCCACTAGCGTGTCATTAAATTTATACTCTTATGAACAACTACCCTCCTTTACCTATACACGAAGCTACATACGCCTGTATACGAAGTTGATAAAAGGGATATGCTTTGCTGACAAGAACGACAGCCGTTTGTATCACTATAAAATATATGCCGGTCCGTTGGATTTATACGGCCTAGTTATTACGCGTCAGCATATAAATGTTCGACGTTCTAGATACATTCGCCATAAAACTCCTCCACAGTTTTACGGCAGAAAGGCTCTCTGAAATTGGTAAGGTTATTCGTTAGACCTTGTATTCCTCGTGGGGCGTACCGGATATTGAATTGCAAGATTGATGAAAAATTAAAAAAAAAAAACATTTTTTTTTGTGATATATCGATATTGATGTAACCAATGAGCTCACCAAAAATGGTAATATATGCGGTAGAGGTAGGAGCAAGGGGTATACCAGCAAAATCCCTGTACCACCTACTAAAAGACCTTGGCTCGTCAAGAACTATCATAAGAACACTAAACACTGTTCGCTTAATTCACGCGTTCACGCATACCGGCACTTGTGAAGGCACTTTCCGAGAATAAGGCCTATAGATTCCTTCAAGGCTGGAAACGCGTTTGCGATCCGTTAGCTTTCTCTCAGGCGGCTGCTAGACCTACAATAACATTGTACAATAATAATTATGAAAGAATAAATATTTACATAGGACTATATGACGCACGGACGTCTGTTCCTAAGGTAGACAACTTAATGCCTATGTTATAGGTAACAGGCGCCTGTTATATACAAGTTTTTTTTTATAAAAGTATATAAATACATAAATATATATAAAACACCCAGACTCGAGGCCGCAATCAGCCCACGACACTCACAGCGGTAGCCAGGGTCACTGTCCATAGTTCGCTATTTTACTGGACGGAGTGACATTCATAGGGACCCACTGTTTTACATACCTTCTGAAACACGGAGGGGGATGGATATTTGAAAACCAGTCGTTGAATTGGTCACCCATCCATCACTCGGTCGCGGCTAGCTACTTAGTCTAGCGATAACCTCAAATACCGGTCACTGACCAATTCACAGCTTCATTTTAAAGCTATTAAATAAAATCAAAAAAGGAAGAATGTGTGGTTTATTTAAATTAATGCTTGTTGCAGATGACATCAGTTGCTATTCAAGAGCGTGGGATTTCTCAAACCACAAGAGCAGTCGCGCTCAAAGGCACTGGGGGAATTTCCTCTTCGACCACAAAAAATATTTGTGGATTTTTAGACGTCTGGTTGATGTAAGTAGGTGTAGGTTTAAGAGTACTATTTATGGTGGCCACTAACACTGACCCTCACTTCCAGTGTTCCCTCCCCTGCTTAGCCTAATCTGGTCAGATCATACTAGTGCGACTTTAGATGTCCTTTCTAATAACTTATGATAGTTTTTGATAAGCCAAGGTGTTTTAATAGGTTATCCAGGGATTTTGTTGGTATACCCCTCGTGTATAAACTGGTTTTTTAACCGTTTTTGGTGAGCTCATCCGTTAGTTCAAAGTATGTTATATTTTTGATATTACTTGTATGCATCTACTAAATAACTAAACCTAATATAGATTAGTTATAATTAGTTAGATATACAAATTATCTACTCTAATTACCGCAAACAGACATAACTCTTGAGTCCTGACGCCCTATCATTTAGGGTATGTTCCGATATACACTGCGAGCACTGTTCAGTGCCCACGCTGGTAATAAATTCGTTCCGGTATAGTCTGCCCGTATACTGCCGTTGTACCCTAGGGAAATATATGACGTCATAAATGGTCGCCATTTTTGCTCTATGCGCACTGGCACTTTCGAGCTACATTGCTCTCAGTACTTTGATCATATGATCAATCAAAAACAGAGCGGCTCTTGTTAAAAATTTAACAGTTTCCATCGACTATTGTATTATTAAAAAATCGTGGGTGAGGACAAATTGGGGGTTTGTAAAATCGTGGTTTTATAAAATGAAAAAAGTGAAAATGGGAAAATTGAATGGGGACGTCAGTATACTGGACCGCGTTCCGTTTTAAACGTTAACCAGTATATATATTAGGGTCCGCTTAGATTGTACAGATTGGGGCGAGTTAAGATAACCATTTGGCCGGTTTGTGAGAGTTCCGGTGGTCTAAGTCCCTATTAAAAAGCTGGTAACGCATCTGCGAGTCTTCTGATGGTGTAAATGTCCATAGGCATCAGTAGTTACTCACCCCTGCTTGTTTTTGCGATTTTCCAAAAACCAGCTTTTTCGAGTTAGGCCAGTTTATGAGTAAGCATGAGAATTTTGTGTCATAAAATATTAAATTGAAAAAAAAAACAAAACAACTTTCGATTTTTTAAAAGTTTCTCTTTTTTTTTTGATACAAGGGGGTAGACGAGCAGGCAACAGGCACCGAAGTGCCTAGCGGCGCCCATGGACATCTACACGACCAGAAGGGTGTCGAAGCGAAACGTGCGTTGAGGCACATCGGAAAGTCAGTGTAGTGCTGTGCTTTGGTGGCGGATTCGGTGCCCTTTAAAGCAAAAAAACCCTTCTTAGCGTATGTCTACTAACAATAAACAACCTTTTTCCCAAATTTCATCTTTGTACGTCTCGCAGTTTTCGAGATTTTGTGATAGGTGACCTTCCGCTTTTATATATTTAACATGGAAGATAACTCAACGTGAACTAAAAAAAGCAACCGTGTAGCTAATAATTTACTAGCGCGAGACCCGCGGCTTCGTTCGCGTAAATTTAGGGATTTTGTTATATTTTAAGAGGTTACATTGACTGGCCCGTTGGCGCAGTGGGTAGTGACCTGCTTCTGCTCCGGGTCGTGGGTTCGATTCAGGCGGTGAGTGACTAACAACGCCCATGGACATCTGCGCCTCCAAATTGGTCGCAGATACGTTGCTGACCTTTAAATAGGGGTTTAGGGCACTGAGAACTCTCGAAACCCGAACGAAACACGACCACACTACTATCACTTAACGTGACAGCATTGCCGCCACTTCACGCCGATCTTATGTGAGACAGAGGTACTGGTACATAGACATGCCGGCCCAATTCGTCTGCAGATCAAAAGGACTGCTAGCATGGTCCTATGGTGGAGAAATGGTGAAATTTCACCCCCATATTTCTTTTCCATTTGTCATTGTCAGGAGTACATATTTCACAAAACCAAACATACATAGTCAATAAAACTAAATTAAATTAACTTAATAAATTAGCAACTTTTAAAACAAACAAACTCTAACTTTATATTTTAGTATAGATTTGTAATTTTAATAGAAATATATAAAAAAGTAAGTGTTATTCGCTTACAAACTTCACTTAAGATATAGCTTACTTATTATAATTATTTTAATATTTAGTAAGTCCTGATTTTGCCACTCTTTTAGAAGTGCCCGGCTAGCTCAGTCGGTAGAGCATGAGACTCTTAATCTCAGGGTCGTGGGTTCGAGCCCCACGTTGGGCGAAAGTTTTTTATTGAGATATGTGTTCCTCGCTTTTATTTAATTTAAATTTGTATATATGTGTATGTATCATAAACTAAAAAATTATATATATTATACGAATACTATTTGAGCTGCATCATTAAAAAATCCCAATAAGATATAGAATAATGATGTAAGCTAGACGATTTATCTTGTATAAAATCTCTATGTAAATAAATCCGCTGGTTTCTATTTACAAAGGCACATCGTCCGTGCCAAATTTCATACTTCTCCGTCCGCGTAATTTTCCTAAAATGGTACCGAATGTTTTCGCTTTACGTAATATAGATAGATTGTAGATTACTAGCCGTGCCCGCGGCTTCGTCCGCGTAAAATTAGTTAAAAAAATAGATTCAATTTTAGCGTGATGATATATAGCCTATAATTTTCCTCGATAAATGAACAATCTAACACTGAAAGAATATTTCAAATCGTTATCGTATCCTTAGGTTAGCGAGTCCATGGAAACAAAGAAACACGAACTCTTCAGCTTTTTATACTATTATAGACAAGTACTCGCGTGTTGGCGTTCGTATACAACATAGCTCTTAAATTCAAAGGATATTTTTTTTATTCAAGTAGACTTTTACAAGCTTTTTTGAATCGTCGAATATTTTAAAAGTTACCACTGATCCCGAAGAGGCGAGCCACGAGAAGAAGCAGCAAGAAACTCGTTGGCCACTCTTTTAAAAATAGTTCTTACAGAGCTGAGTTTTAATTACATTTTTGCATGTTAACTATTATGTACAAAATTGGAGCATCTCAATTCCAAGCAGTTTTATGTTTAATATAGTTTTCGACTGTATAATACGCATTACGAATAAGCGCGTAACACGCTGTTTTAATTTAACTATAGACAGATTTAATATGGCATCTGGAATTTACCTACTAATACTTATATATTTTACGTATTAACACTAGGCGAAGAGTATTGTTTAGTCCTCAAGAAATACTTTTTCAGTCGGCTCGATCCCACGAACGAGAAAACTCGTTTAATGTTCTACCCTTAAGGTGAAAGGGTGTAGGGTTCGATTCGCGGCCTGAGGGCGGGGGGCGTTGCTTCCTGCGGAAATGCTCACCGTCGCCCGCGTCGTCTGTGATTGCAATCCTCAATCCTGCAATCACTTACGAGGAAATCTAGTTTACGGGTTAATCTAGTGGACTTTACTTAATTAATTATATTTACTTCCTTATATTTCATCATAAAATGTAAAAGTAACGGGAAAAGGGCGGAGTGAATTGTAATTTAAACTTAAACTCAGTTTTGTAAGAACTGTTTTTAAAAGAGTGGCTAACGAGTTTCTTGCTGATTCTTCTCGTGGCTCAACTCTTCCGAATCAGCGGCAGCTTTTAAAATATATGATGATTCACAAGAGCCTGTAAAAGTTTACTCGAATAAAATATTATTTGAGTTTGAATTGAAAACTGTTAGTTAGGACTTTTATTATATTATGATGGTATATAAGGGACTTCGGTTCACCTGATTACTGTCTTCTAAGTTAGCATATGAGACTACCACATTAACCAACTAAAAGTGTGTGAAATGTGTGACCGGTATTTGAGATATGAATATGTTCTTCCAACGCCACCTACCGGTTCAAATACGATTCTAATATATTCTACAATCAACTTGAACACATACAAAATTTTATAAAA
>JANCMC010029497.1:61691-227578 GCA_024363005.1 Charaxes varanes | reverse complement strand
GATCATATTATTCTAATATTTTTCATTAAGGAACCTCGCGTCCATGGCTTTAAAAAAAAATGCATGACAATTTTTTTATTAGCATCTCTTACGATTGGTGACCTTGGGCCTAATTCTATATTAACAAACAATAAGTAAGATATTTCATTGAGTCTTATTGAGAATTGGATGGGTATTGCCTCAACGGTATTAAGATTCGACGTCTCTTATTGTATAAAGACGATGTGTAACCTTATTTGGATTTTCAATGAATGAACTGATTAAAATGACATACACCATGAATTAGAGACATTAAAAATGATATTTAATAAACAGGGCAAGTGCGAATCAGACTCGTAGACTAAGGTTTCCATATCATAACGCAATACTACTCTATTTTAAGATTTAAGCCTTTCATAAGGTTTCTTTTAGTTTGATTTCCTTTTCAAATGCACAAGCCTAGGAAATATCACTTAGTGGCCATAATTTTTAATTGCGTACACTTAGAGTTTTTATCTTGCCGTGAGCTGTCTAAGCACAGCTTCAAGGGACTGCAGTATTTGGTAGTAATTTTATTTTTATCGCTCTTGGCAGATAGACGGACAACGAAATGGATATAAGGGTTCCTTTTTCTCTTTAGAGATACGAAACCCTAAAAAGAGAATATGTAGCAAGTAATTGTTTCCCGTTGTATCTCGTGACTTGGTACACGTATAGATGTCCAAGCAAGTCGTCTCAGCAGGTTGTCGAGGGCGGTTCCACGCTTCAATGAAAATCTGTTTTAGATGTATTCATTACTGCATAAGTAAAGGGGATAGACTATTAAGCCTCACGTCTAAATGGTCCCATGTTTCTGTAGTTAACAATTTATATTGTGAAGATAATGGCTTCATAACACTTTTGACAATTTTTCTGGGAATCTATCGCATATTTACTTTCCTTTTGTGCTATTTTTAACGTTAAAAACTTTAATATGTGTTATAATATTACATTACATACTTAATATTTTTTACACTAGCTGTGCCCGCGATTTCACAGGCGTAAAATTAGGTAAAAATATTAGATTCTATTTTAGCGTGATATATATCCCCTTCCTCGAAAAATAGGCTACTACTGAAAAAAAAATTCGGACCGGTAGTTCCTGAGATGATCGCGTTCAAGTAAACAAACCGACAAACTCTTCAGTTTTATATATTATTATATATATAGATTATAGGTAAAATAATTGATATAATTTTTTAATTGAATTATATTGTCGAAACGTAATTTTTTTTTAAACATTGTTATGCCTAATTTTATTTATGTATAATTTTCTGTTTTTATGGCTAGTTTTATTATGTTGTCAAAACAGTGGTTTAGACAAAAGTTTCATATTATACTATTCAAACAACAGAAATGGCCAAGAGCGTGTCGAGGCACGCTTCTATAGAAGCGTTCCGTATCTGATACGCTATAAATCTATTTGTTAAATCACTTCAAAAGTTGTCCAATTTCGTTCAAAATAATTTTCCTAATGAGTTTTTAGCATGTTCCTTCCTCGATGGGCTATCTAACATTGAAATATTTTTTCCTTGGAACCTATAGTTCCTGAGAATAGCGCGTACAAGGAAGCAAACAAACAAATTCTACAGCTTTATATATTACCTACTATAGATATCCGACTTTCTTCGTGTTCCGGAAGGCACGTAAAACAGTGGGGCCCAATTAATGACACTGAGTAATATTAGTCGTGAGATTGCAGAGATTGTAAGAGATTGTCAGAGATCGTGAGATTGCAGAGAGCATGACGTCATGGCAATCAGTCATCTTACCTAGTGCCCAACCACATCCTCTGCAATAAACCGGGATAACGCTACGAAGCAGAATAAGATGATAATGTACCCAGTTATAAGACGTTTTGCTTTAGCAGAAGCCAAGCCACAAAAATGAGCCAACGTTTGGGCAGGACATCGTCTGTCGGGTCCGCTAGTGTATCATAAAATCTTAAAGATTTCAGACCATCCTTCCTATTGCTATTTGATAATTTACATACATTTAAAATTAAGAGAACTTTACCTATATGTATAATGTGTCCGTCCGTGTCCAACATGATGTTACCGTTGTGGCGGTCCTTTATCTGAAGCAGGAATCCGATCACGCTGTACGCCGCCATCGAAGTCACGAAACACCTTCGGGCCGCCTGGAAACACCCGAAAACACCATATATATCTTGATATCACACATCCAAATACATCGCACGCTTATTCACATGCTGGTCAAATACGTTTTAGGTTTAAAGTGAGTTAATGATACAGGCAGCTTCGTCTCAACGCCGTTGGCACGCAATTAAAGCCTACGGAACAATCGGGTGAAAAAGTCTTTAAGGAGACAATTTTATGTATATAAAATTAATGAATGTTTTTTAACTTGCATCCACATCCTATGCAATTTAAGTGGTCCTTGGTATTAGACAGGAATAAAAGCTAGGTACAGGAAGAATATCAAATTAGTAATTTTCTTATGAAGATAACTAAATTGATATTATTTTTTAAGGGACGTTAACTTTCTCAATTTTTTTATTTATAAGGCTTTATCTTACAATTAAAATGTAAACTTTTAAATATATTTAAAACCATATAAATTAAAGGAATGTCTCCTGCATCCGCACAGCAAGTGCTACAGAGCCTCTTCCTCTTCATAGCAGGCCATGCAATTTGCAATGTCAGACACAAATGTAGTTCATCCAGAGGAAGGTGTGCGAGTGCTAATATTTAAAAAAAAAGCAATATTAGTATACTAAATTATCGAAATAAAACCACACGCACACCAATGCCAGACGATTTACACACACGTGTATTGCATGGTGTCAAAGCGCAATAGTGACAACCGTATGTTATATTATTTATCAAATTTTATTTTTCTATGAATAGAACAGTATATGTAGTTGTAAGCAAAAAGGTTTGTAGGCGAATTTCGACCAACCAGCGACAACTAGCATTTAAGCCTTCGTTCAGACACGGCGGGAATCGCACGATTACAAATCGTGCGGTTTTCACATCGCAAAATCGTGAGTGTTCAGACGGCGGCGATTACTAAACGGTCTATATGAATAACAAACCCTGCCTTCTGCTCCGGGATTGTGGGTTCGATTCCCGCCTCGAGTCTGGGTGTATTATCCATATGCATGTATTTATATATTTCTACAATCTACAAAAATATATGTACAACAGGCAGCTGTTAACTATAACACAGGCATTAAGTTGTTCACCTTAGGAACAGATGTCCGTGTGTCACATAGTCCTATATATTTATTTATTATATGATATATATTGAATATGATATATACTATAGACAAGACGAATTGCTTAGCATTCCATGGATTCACTATGCGGGTGCCGGGTCCATCATATTGCAGAGGATGGAACCATAGCACTTGTGACCCAAGTGTTGGCTTAAGTGCGCTCTTTATAGTGATCACTAAAACTCACCGTCACTGCCAGTGTTCCCTTCCTAATGTAGATAACTTGATCCATACATATTATACACCCAGCCTCGAGGCAGGAAATGAACCCACCACCCCGAACATTGATGGTAAGTTCACTGCCACCCATGGCAAGGGAGCAGTCAAACTACGAGATGAGTCTTCATAAAAATAAAATCTTGATTACGTTTATACGAGTAAAAGCTTACAATAAATAAATAAACATAAATATATACAGGACTATATGACACACGGACGTCTGTTCCTAAGGTAGACAACTTAAAGCCTGTATTATAGGTAACAGACGCCTGTTATACACGAATATTTTTTTTGTAGAAATATATACATGTAGATAATATACCCAAAACCCTAGGCGGGAATCGAACACATAACCCCCGGAGCGGAGGGCAGGATCACTTTTAAGAAAAAAAGTCACCAAAAATCATCGCATAGAGCTATTAAAATTCATCTACAATATATACATTTCAAAGTCAAAATTTCTTTATTTAATTTGGCTACTTCAGCACGTGTTTTATATGAACGTCGATTTATATTTCACCCGTCTTACATTTCCTAGTGAATATTTGATTTATCTTTACATAGTATAAAACAAAGTCACCAGTTCTTGTACGCTTAAATCTCTTAAACTATGGTACGGATTTTAAAGTAGTTTTCATTACCAAATAGAGTGATTCACGAGGAAGGTTTATATGTATAATGAAAAATGATTATATTCTTATTATATTATTATTCTTATATTATATTATATTATATTATATTATATTATATTATATTATATTATATTATATGCCTTTCGTAACTCACTCGTATTGTAATGAAACTCTCGCTCTAGTCTCATTTTGTTGACAATGAGCAATAGGTTCATTATCATCCGTCTACATTTGCATATGTTTAGACATAAGTGTCATTTGGTCATATGAATCTGTCTTCGGTTCGATTCATTCAACTTTTGCCAACCAGCTTTTGCAATTCCTTACTCCATTTAGATTAACTATAGGTTATACGGAATTTTCCAAAAATAATACTATTGGGCTGAATACTAGTCTATAGTAGACATTAGAGTTATAGGCCAAGTACCCGAATAATTCATGTTTCTGTCTTTTGATCGATTTAATTGACAACTTTTTTTTCAACTTACAATGCCATTGAACTTTTATTGAATAACAACTAGTGTTACCGACGAATGATTAATAATCCACAGCGGACCCTGCTTAGCGTTAAAGCGGGTTGCATTGACTAAAAGCGTGACACGATTAAGACTTGCCTCTTGTGGGCCCAGCGTGAACATTTCCATCCTAAGTAAAGTCGACTGGTCGACTTACTTCGGTTCAATAACTTCGTGCTATACACTCTGGGTCAATACTTTGCCATTCATATAAAGTAATTAATTATTTTTCCAAGAGAAATATAGTCTATTTAAATTCTTGTCACATCAGCGTTTTCTTTGTGTGGTTGGCCCTATCGGCCTCGACAGCGTCACCATAAACTAAGTCGGCATAATTTAATTTGGACAACACAAGACTTTCTATTAGACGAATCCGCAGATCTGTACTTAGATAACTACGGAACACAAGCATTTGTGAACGTCAAAGAGATAATTTTTTTTTAACAATTATTTAATATTTTGGTGATAAAATTAACGATTTAAAAACTAAGTTTGCGAATGTAGGCGCCATGAACAAAGAAGAGCCCAAAACAAACTCAGTCGGGTAATGTATTTTAATTTTTTTTTAGTTATACCCATTTCACATATGCCTAGACGCCGTGATGGCAGGTAGTGTCCTCAAGGAAGTGGTAGCTTGGATTAGGTTAAAGAAATTTGTATCGACCCGTTGCACGATGGATTGACGACATCAAAAGAGTGGTGGGAAGCGTCTGGATGCCTTTCCTTAAAACGTGACGCTGGCCGAATGTTTTATAAAATAATAATTTTACATGGCACGTCAATCAAAAGTTACAAAAATAATTAAAGAATGATCATGAAAAAAAATAATTTGTTCTATTAAGGGGGAAGCCTTATATTGCAGAGGATGTGGCTGTGGGGCGAGTTAAGATGGCCGACTGCTGTCTGACGTCATACCCGGAACGACCACATTCTCACGACTAATATCACTATATGACATTATTATTATTTAAACACGGAGGAGGTAGCATATTTGAAAACCAGTATTATAATAGGTCAACCAATATGATATGACAAGGCTTTTAAAAAGTTAAATAATCTAAAGAAATTCTGTATTTGACTTTAACGCTATATTTGCGTCTTGACTGATCGAGCAGCCTCGTGAGGCTGACTCGGACATTTGCCGCACAACTTTTTTGGTTTGAGAACGTGATTTTCCTCGGGCGATGTCCTGACTAACCGAGGATTTTGTCTCCCGAGGCTGACTCGCGTGGCTGCTAGTTAACGACACGGCTTATAAGAAACAGGACATTTCGAATAAAATTTTAAGGTTAATAACGCAGCTGAGAAAGCCTTTTGATAATTTTTGATAACGGAGAAATATGAAATGTTAGTGTTATCGCCTGATGATCTGCCTGCTGCCTAGATAGACGGGAATACCCCTATAAGAGTCGAATACAGTCTAGTCTACAAATATTACATCAACTGTAACTTCAATGTATATTTGCAACAGAGATAAGTAAAAGCTCTCGTTTTACCGCAACTTTATATTAAAAGTTTTCAAATGGCGTGGAATTTTACTTGAGCTTTTATGATTTTCATACGAACATATCACTTTACATGTCTAGACATGTTTATTACATTTCGTATATTCTACACTAAGCTTATACTTTAAAGCCATTATGTTTCAGTGGTAAAATATAAACCTCAGTAGCTCAACGATAAAGAGGATGTACCAAAATTCACAAGGTACCTAGTTTAAAACCCCTTAAAGGGGTATTATCACACCCACTTCTAGCACAGCTTTTAAAAGAAGCTCAATTGTAGGAGTAATATGATTATTAAAAGGTATCCTTTAATCTAAGAAAGTCTGATATTAAAAGAAAAAAACATTCCCAGGGGGTGGATCTTCCTATGTCTGTCCGATAGCTGGTTAGATCCACTATGGGTACGCGACCCCGGAGCACCCTAGCTGCTATAGTCACTCCCCCTATACCGTCCGTGATAGTAGTATCCGCATCGTGTTCATCTTCCTTTATATCCTTTTACTCCATCCCTTTCTCTTACTCCTGTCTTTCTAATTAGAGGTAGCGCCATGCTTGTAGCCGAATTGGGCCGACGCGTCCGAGTACCAGTACCTCTTTCTTACATAAGATCGGCGTGAACTGGCGGCAATACTGTCACGTCAAGTGATGGTATTGTTGTCGCGCTTTTTTCGGTTTGTGAGACTTCCCGGTGGCCTACACTCGTTATTAAAGGCCGGCAACGCATCTGCTTGCCTCCTGGTCGAGTAGATGTCTATGCGCGTCAGTAGGCACTTAGCTGTCTGCTGCCTGCTCGTTTGTCCCTTGTAACATAAAAAATCGTGGCCTAATCAGTGGTCGGCATTTGAGTCGATTGCTAAGTTAAGTAGCTCCTATTGTGACCTGATGATGGATGGGTGACCCATTCTAACACTGGTTTATATCGGACCTCCTCCGTATTTCGAAAGGCACGTAAAATACCCGATTAAGTCACTGAGTGATATTAGTCGTGAGGTTGCAGATATTTTGGGGGTTCCGAGGATAACGTCAGATGGCAATCGGTTATCTTAACTTGCCACACAGCCACATCCTCGGCAATATAAGCGGATCCTGGTACTAGATCGGGATAACGCTAGTAAGAAGAATGTATGAAGTCCGGGGACATTTGTAAAGAAAAAGAAACGTAATTAGTGTTTTACACAAAATATTAAATACCATCGTAAATGGACAAAATAACTGAATGTAATGTGGCCGTAGTCACGTGTGTCATCTGGTGCTTTATAGTTAACTTGCTGTGTCCGCGTTTTCAAGCGCGTAAAATTAGGTAAAAAAATAGATTCAATTTTAGCGTAATATTATATAGCTATAAAATTATTATATTATTAGCGTCATATTATATATTCTTTATTGTATAGCCTTCCTCGATAAATGGGCTATCTAACACTGAAATAAATTTTCAAATCGGACCAGTAGTTCCTGAGATTAGCGCTTTCAAGCAAACAAACTCTTCAGCTTTATATATCAGTATAGATGTGATTGTTTTATATTAAATTATGTAAAATTTGAAGCCCGCCTACGTGCAGTTGAGGGTTAAATGCCAGCAGGTGTTACATTTGCAAAGTTTGCGTGCAATATTGGAAGCTTTAGCATTTTAGATGCTGGCATTAAAATAAATCTTGCTAATATTTCCGTTTTTTAAGATATTATAACCTTGAAGATTCTAAGATTACTTTTTTTTTATAAAAAAGAATATTACGATATGCCTAATATTTCCATTAACGTACTAAGTGATAAGTTAAGTAATACCTATTTACACGCCTTTTTTTGTGGGAGCAAGAGAGGGCACGTAGTGCCCCTAAGGCGATTCCGCAAATATCGAAAAATTGTCATAAAGTTAAAAAAATAAAAGAAATTATTTATTTATTTATAAATTAAAATATATAAATAGAATTTATACTTTTTTCAAAAACGTTATACTATTACAAAATTATCTATAATAAAATAACTTTTTAAATTTATTGCATTGCTTATAGAAAAGAACTGATTTGTATTCGCAGAATGCATTTATGTTCAAACACAGTGCCAACGCGGCGGCGGGCGGGGGTACAAAAATTATAACTTTATAACTTTCAGAAATTAGCGTGCCTTCAAAAGAGTAGCGAGGAAAAAGGCCTGCCCACCTTTATCTTTCTTATAAATACTACTTGAAATTATAATAAGGATTGATAAAATAAAATGAAATAAAAATACATTTATTAACAAAATGTTAACATCGTCATTTTTTATCAACTGTTTATACATTATCTTACCTGTATTGTGATGTGTCATGACTTCATATGTATTAATAAAATGATAACAAAATCCAATAACCAATAAACAAACCTTTCAGGTTTTTAGATAACATAGTGTCGACAATAACTAGTCGATGTACGTATTACCTATCTATATTTATACATTTACGTCATGTGACGACATACAAACACGTGTAGCGCCCCACCAATAAGTGAGCACTAATTGGGTGTAAACACACAACGGTGTCACTTGTTTGTTTTGTAATCGGGTAAAAACTAACCAATATACGGCCTTTTCAGGTTTAACATGGTGTCGAAAAGAATACCTATCCCATATTCGTAATCCCCAATATGTCTATGCATCTACGTCATGTGGCGACAGATAAACAATTACGTGTAGGGCCGCACCAATTAAGCGCGGAGTTCAAATACTTGTTATAAACATACAACGGTGTCGCTTGCTTGTTTTAACCAAGTCGGAGACAGCTGTCAAAGATAGCTCAATGTCTTGACCCATCTTCGATGGCAGTTCTTCGAGAGATCTGCCTGGGAAACCCACGTCTTGTGCTTGCTGGAGGATCACGTTGTCTCTAAAACTGTAAGTTTTATAATTGACTAATTGTTTCCCGCGGCTACGTGTGGGTAAAATTAAGCTTGCAAGAGACTTACTCCTTAGTCTGGCCGTATCAAAAAATCTGTTCTTAGCGGATGTCTACTAACTACAAACTACCTCCTTGCCATATTTCATCTTACGTCTCGCGGTTTTCGAGATTTCGAGATAGTGACCTTTCGCTATTAGATATACGTATATTCGTTTCAATGACAAAACTGCAGGCATATTTGGCCATGTGCCTTATATTTTCGAAGTCCAAAATGAGGCGAAATTAATGGCCCGATCTGAGGTGGTCATGAAGTCATACTGCGTGCAGATATTGAGGTTCATCATCGTCATCATCATCACCATCATCATCATCATCACCATCATCATCATCATCGGTCCTTACATCTTTTACAGATGATTGTTTATGTACAACGGACTCCATCAACGGAGGTGTACGTCGCGTACACCTCCGTTGATGGATATAAATAAATAAATATATAGGACTAAATCACACATGGACGTCTGTTCCTAAGGTAGACGACTTAATACCTGTCTTATACGTAACAGCCGCCTGTTATACACAATTTTTTTTGTAAATATATAAATACAAACATATGGATAATACACCCAGACTCGAGGCGGGAATCGAACACACGACCCCGAAGCAGAAGGCAGGGTCACTGCCCACTGCGCCAACGGGCCAGTCATATGAACAAACCAAATGAATCGAGTGGAAAAAAAGGTTACACCAAAGCAAACTAGATGGCGCTGTACGGATGACGACGACCGCAGTACACACATTGAAAATCTCCATACAAACCAACTCACGTTAGCGAAGTTAGCGGCCGTCCCGAGCAACTCCAACTAGCCCAGACACGAAGATCTTCCTTTGTGATTGAACATATCGACCTTCACTCCTACCTTTCATTCTTCGCCTAAACTTTCCACCTTGATGTACCTTCCCAAACTTGAACAGAAAAAAGAAAAAAAACAGCAGCTATTCACGATCAGTGATCCGTGGCGAGCAGACGTGCCAATTGGGCTGTGTACTTACTGTCGTCTTATTTGTGCTCACCACACACACATTTTCACACGAGCAACAGTAGCTTGGTCAAGGGATAATAACTCCATTTCCAGTTGCCAGATATTCTTTATTCACCCCTTAATATATTGTATTTTTTGAGTGAAAACTTTAGGCGTGTTGAGCTATTTTGAGATGGTAAAAACTTGAACTGGCGACGCCGATCCCTCTGTATGTACAAGTTGTCACTACTGTCGCCACTCCCGAGCCCCGTCCCTGCGTTATTGTGGATTATAGATTTAGGGAACAAAAACTTTTCTATCTCTCAAGTTGAGCCAAATTACACATAAATGCCAATTTCATGAATGTGGTCGACTTCGTAAGGAGTTCATTGAGAACATACAGAGTGTAAAAGAAATCGTACCGGATACACACTCCATGGTTTCAGTACATGATTCTAGACTCCCCAGTGGTGAAATTTTTCGTCGGAGTGTCGTTTCCGCACCGTGTCGGGAACCGCATAGCATAATCCCGGTAGAGTAAATTTCCATGGGCGTTGGTAGTCATATTAGTATCTGTATTTTTGTCTTTCGTTAGAATAAAATTACTACCACATACATAAGGACAAATGCGCAAAGATTGTGGATTACAAACTGGATCAGTAGTTCCTGAAATCAGCGCGTTCAAGCAAGCAAACAAACAAACTCTTCAGCTTTATATATCCACCCTCTTTACAAATACAAATACAAATATTCTTTATTTCCTTCACTTAGATCTAATTTACATTATATGAGTGTGAGGCCCTCTTTTAAGTACGTAGGTACCCTTTAAATTATTTAAGTTAATTAAAATCAAATTATTCTATAATCAATTTTTAATACGTATATATTAATAAGTAGTATAGACAGAGCGAACGTAAACTACTAAATCAAACCCCCCTTAATGTGACGGTTGCGTGCTGCAGTTAGCCTGTAAAAAACATTAAAAGCTTTGATAACATTACCGAAGCAACTTATAATGAAGCATTTTGCGGCGACGATAGCTTGCTGTCGAGATTAGCAATATCCTGCTAATTAAGATCATTAATTAAATTGGGAAAGTTTTATATTTGTTAAAAGGATTTTTTTTACGAATAACCTTTGTAGAGTCTATCTCCTGATGATGCTTCAATGTCGAAGCGAAACGTGGGTTGAGGCACATCGGAAAGCCGGTGTTGTGCTGTGCTTTGGTGACGGATTCGGTGGTGTAGCTTTCGGGTTGCAGCATTACACCCTCCTGGAACACGGTAGGTTTTTTCTACATTATAAAAAAACGTGTTGTAGGATTATTCTCGTACAACGCACTTGTACGACCCCGAATGCGCAGAATATAATATTAATAGAATAATATAATGCGTTACAAAGGCGTGTTATAGGGGGAATCACAGTAGTAATCTCGTTACAGCGTAATGAGTACATTAGGCATAGCTAAAATTAGTATTCTAAAAGAAAAGTTCAAGTGCACTCACATTACCTCTTGCATCATTGTTTTTTTGATGAATATTACGAGGGGAAATGAGCATACGGTTCATCTAAGTGACTACCGACGCCCATGAACAGCTGCACCATCAGGAGGCTCTCAGATGCCTTGCCGGCCTGTAAGGAGGAGTTTGGACCAACGAAATTTTATAAATAGAATGATATAAGGGTTAAGGTTTACCACTCTGTATTATGATATCATTGACAATAGATTGTCAATATCAACAACTAACGCTTACCCCCGTTTCTGCCTGGAAAAATTAGGAGGCAAACGCGCTTAGACTTCATTACGTTTGATAAAAAGAAAGGTTGATAAACAGTTTTAATAAAAGATCTTGTTTATTACCTTATTTTAAAGAATTTAATGCGCCCGGACAAGTAGGCAAAAGTTTCCACAGCTTGGATGTTTCCTAATGTCGGAGCCAGACATAGCGCAAAGTTTTTGTACATTTTTATCCTAGAAGACTACAAAGTTCTACAAAACTTTGCACAGCTACACAAAGTCACCGGCCACACAACATGATCATTCATATAAAATAAATTAGTATTACTAACTTTGCTAAAAAAAAGTAATGTTTTGTCCATGTTGCTTGACACTGGCGGAATAATTTACACACTCTAGCGCGCTCTATGGCATTCATCAAGACAATATTATTAAGGAACAAATAGTACACGAATCAACCTATTATAGGACAATACATAAAAGCAAATAACTCAACCATCCGGTAATAAGTGATAAAAATAATATTCTAGACAACATGTGTAGTGTATCTATACAAAAATGAGGGTAGTTGTTCATAAGAGCCTAAATATAGAGACACGCAGGAAAACATGTCGGGCAGTTGTGTTACGTTAGTTGACTTGGTAACAACTATCTAAATAAATTGTGATCAGTGTGAATACGACGCGTGCTTACACTAATTTGGTATGATTTTGTATTTTCTTAACAGTATGTGTTTGAGTTGCAACAGAAGGTTTCTTGAGAGTAATTTGTTTTTAAATCGACTTCAAAAAATTCAACGGGCAATCTAAGCGGACCCTGGTACTTGACGGGGATATCGCTAGGAAGTAGTAGTAAAGACAAGACATATAAAAAGGTCAAGTTAAGTAACAACCGCGTTATGTAAGTTAGTTTTGTGTAATAATTGTGAATTTATTAATAATTATGTGTTAGTTAGAAGCACAAAGCAAATTGTCCCAAAAATGCTTTAGAATCAAATCTGACTTTGTCAATTGGAAATCAAATTAGACTGACCCGTTGGAGCAGTTGGCATGTGACCCTTGTGGTTGTGAGTGAGATTCCCGTCTCGAGTCTGGATGAATTCCTAACTAAAACCTAAAAACCTAAAAATAATAATTACGAATAACGATCACGAAGATCAGTTAATGATGGGAGTCTTTTCATTCTTCATATCTGGAAGAGGATGATACATTAAATCCGTTTCCCATCGTCATCTTTTAACATTAGAACTGTCGTGAAAGATAAAGATATTGTAATAGTCTAGTAAAAAGTCTTCATAATATTTGATATTTTCTGCAAATTTCACCACAAGGCAATAGCAAAAAAGTATGTAACCAAATAACCTCATAAAAGAGAATGAGTTAACCAAAAACGGCTACATAAGAAATGTATATACAGTAGAATTTGGACCGAGGAGCATACCCTTGAAGTTCTTCTACAACCTAATAAAAGAGGGACTTTACTGGCTTTTAGCTGTCTTGCAGTTCAACAAACATAATTATGGCACTCAGCAGGGTATACATATCCTACTTTGAACTATAAAATCATAAAAAAACTAAAACTAAATCTCAGTACCATCTGCCGGTTCCAATTATTGATCTAAACCTTCCGAGGATTCATTCAAAGGATGTATTGCTAGCACGAAAGATTATGTGAAGGTTTAAACAGCTTACCATCCCTCTTGTTGCAATACCTCCAGCAGAAGACGAAAGCTGATATGGAAGTGACCGCAGCTATTATAGCCACTGCGCATAACACCGTCACCAGAACTGTGGTCAACTCCACGCGTACGGGGACATTGGCTAAAATATACAAGAACTTGAATAGTAATTCATAAAAAAATTAAGAGAGGCCTTTAATGTCTTTGGGGAGTTGGGACTGGGGAAACCACTACTCCTGGTCCTCCTGGTATCCTGCTGGTGAGTGAATTAAGAGGTGAGAGGTGTTTAGTTGTCAATAAAAATAAATGTAATAAATAAATAAAAAATAACACAAATAATCGCAAAAATAAAAGCTTAACATCAGACAAGCGTACACTTATTTTTATAAAAACCAACAATTTTAAGGGATGAATTTATGTAAAACATTTAAATCTTATCAGTGGAAGCAACAGCGACATTGTTATTCGCTTTCCAAACAACACGAACGTAAATTCCGATTTGCATGTCAATCGAGCATTTACTTTTAAATTGAAAAGATAACAGTATTAATTTGAATAACAGATGGCGACGTGACACGGAACGTTGGAATCAAACATGGCTGACGGTCTTGTAAGTTAAAATGATAAGCTTTTAAGTAAACTAGCTTTTATATTATGATTAAGTTATTATGGAGAATAAATTGAATAGTTTTAACTTGGGTCTAATTTTAAATATTGCCTGCCCTCTTTTGTCTGTATGGGGGTTTCTAGTGAAAGAGATAGTGAAAAAAATGTGCGTGTACAGATTACACGAGTCAGAAGTCAAACTTCTTTGGCGATTTGTACATTTTTTGTAACATTGATACATGAATAATGGAGTACAGATGTTAGATAAGATGTAATTAAAATGTACTTTAAGTATATAAAATTTAGGATCAATTTAAGGAAAATCATGACCAAGTGTGATGGATTTACAACTAATTCATACATAATACGATTCAAGTACGAATATCGGACAAAGCGAAAACAATATTTTTTTTCTTTTTCTACTGCTTCGAAGAGTTATTACATCTATCGTGGAGAATTTACGATCGTGACGCTAATGTTTGACGCAGTTTTTCTCTGACGTGGCCTTGGAATTCTATTCTCAAGCGTGCAAAGAAATTTTACTTCAAAAGCTAACGCGAGAGGTTTTATATAGATTAATTCCATTTTTCCCTCTACGCCTAACCTTTAGAATTCATAATCGTGACACTATTTGACGTTTATTTTCGCCTGGAAATGTTTGAATGAGCAAAGAAGTTTTACTTCTAAAATATGGAAATTATGAAAAATAACCGCTGTAGCACTGACCTGTATGCCTTTGTGGATACTTAAGTAGGCTGGATGAAAGGGTGAAGGTTTCGCTAGAGCCTTTTTTGTTGTACGCCCGAACTGATATGCCGACAGCATTTGTTCCTGACAGACCCCAGACCACAAACTGAGGCTCGTCGCTGCTTATGTTACGTAGGAGTAGGCCTGTTGCCATGTCGTACACCTGCACGAAGACCACGTTTTAGATACATGAAGTTAAGAAAAAAGTATACGAGCTCTTTGTCATGACTTCGTTCTTCTAAAATTAAACTTGCAAGCCTTTAGACCTCTCTAATCTAGCCCTGTCGAAAAATCCGTCCTAAGGGATGTCTACTGAGTATTGTAAAGGTTTAGATGTAAGATGTGTGGCGTCCATAGAGTATCTTCTTCAATCTGACAAGTTCACAGACCCATGAAATTTACCATTGACATTATTATGATAAATTACCCTACGGCAACTTTTTAACTGATTTTCTGTACAACCCTCACAAGTATAAGCCCCTATAAGGATAGTATCCTGCCAAATACGTCAAGATATTTTCGAAATTTCGTGTTCTGACCTTTCGCTTTTACATAGTATATTGACAGATTGTCCTGACTGTTTAGTCAACGCTGAGGTTAGAGACTCAAAGTAATGGCAGATGATGCGTTTTGTGTTGTCAGATTCTAAGGCAATTGCATTCCTAAAATGTAGGATTGGTGGTATAAAATTCTTGATTTGGCTTAGGGGCGAGTTAAAATGACCTACTGCCGTCTGAGGTTATCCCCGGAATCCCCGCAATCTCTATAATCTCACAACTAATACACTCAGTGACATTAATCGATACCCACTGTTTTACGCGCCTTCCGACAGACGGAGGAGATCGGATGCTAGAAAACCAGGGTTAGAAGGTCACTCATGTATCGTCAGGTCGCGGTAAGAACGTCTTAACCAAACAATCGACTCAAAGGATTTGACTACGATTTCCTCTATCTGCAAATCTATGGAAAGTACCCAAGTAATAGATCCTTTAATAAAACAAACTCACTTGCAGCAGAAATGCTTGCCGCAGTCCGCCGTCGTGTCCAGGAACGCAGCCAAGCGTTAGCGAGTCGTACGTTACGTTCGTGATTTCACAGTTTTTCACTGGCGACGGTTTCTCTGTGACCAAAACCGGAATATTTACTGTTTCAATTCGAATCTAGTGGGAATCCGTTTGCATTGGTACCATCGTGTTTGATACGCAATGGGCGTTGAAAGAATTTTTATTCAAAATTCTTTCTTTAGAATATTTTTTTGAGTATGACAATTTTGGTTGTTTGGGTCCAAACGTTGGGACAGATTTTTGCAGCCGTAATTTACTAATATTGTTTGTAATAAGTACAATAGATCCATAGGAAATGTTTTAATAGCGACTACTGAAAATAAATATGAAATAAATAATAAATAAATATATACAGGACTATATGACACACGGACGTCTGTTCCTAAGGTACACAACTTGATGCCTGTGTTATAGGTAACAGCCGCCTGTTATACACAAATATTTTTTTTAGAAATATATAGTTACATACATAGGGATAATACATTCAGACTTGAGGTGGGAATCGAACCCACGACCCCCGGAGCATACTTTCATCCTTATTAAACCACTGCAGTAAGAATTATTACATACTAGCCTTCAACACGTGATTGTGTCCGCGTTGTTTTCTTCAACTTACAAATATACAAACTTTCAACCCCTACTTCACCCGTTAAGGAACTTATTTCCTTCTCTAAGGTTTAATCTATCTCGATATCGAAATTCATCAAAATTGCCATAGCGGTTGTGGCGTCAAAACCGACAGAGTTACTTACTCATTTACAATTTTAGTAAGGATTTCTAAAACAAGTAAAGAACGTTTATTTGTGAAATATGTTACAATAGTACTTTCCTACACAGTTCGGTGTGCCTACTTCTTAGTTTTTATAGAAGTTTTTTACATATAACTTGTGCATATGCTTAGTACCGCTGCGGCTGACGCCCTCGTTCCGAGGGAGAACACAATTTGGCATGATTATCTTCGAATCTCTTTTAACTTCCAACATATGTTATAATATGGCATTCACATATACTCCTCAATATAAACGACAAGCTATTTCCCGCGAGTTTGCCCGCGTTAGATTAAACTTGCCCTTAGACCACCTTAATCCCTAAACGAAAAAATCGATCTTACTTCTAATAAAATATATCTCTCTACTTCCTAGCGTTATCCCGGTTAAGTAACCTACTAAAAGACTTAGACTGGTCTAAGTCTTTTAGTAGGTTGTATAGGGATTTTGCTGGTATACCCCTTGCTCGTATCTCTAGCGCGTATAAGCTGGTTTTGTCACAGTTTTTGATGAGCTCATTGGTTAGGTCAAAGTACTTGCTAAGTTTTTGAGGAGTGCATTAATAAAACCAAATAAATTCCTAAATACCCCATAGCGCGGCCTGTGTATAACAGGCGTCTGTCACCTATAACACAGGCATTAAGTTGTCTACCTTAAGAACAGACGTCCGTGTGTCATGTAATAAGCTATATAAAAAATATAATTTTATTTTATAATTAGTTTTAGATTTTTCTTAAATATTATAATTGGTTTCCTTCTCAAGGTATCTTCTGATATATTTCAGACAGAGCTTCTTCTGTGACCTGTTTAGAAGTATCACAACACGGTCTACCATACTATCTGGCGGCCACCGAGTGTGGAGCCGTCAACGTTTGCTCGCTGGCAGATCACAGGGTTCTACTTACGTTGGACTGCAGGTGAGATATTTCTATTACATCCAATAAAGTTAGGTTGTGTGTGTGGTGTGCTTTGGTGTGTATAAAGTATTATATTATGATCTGTAAATGCAAGTGTACGTGTGTGTATTTTTGTATATTATATCTATATTAGCTTAAGCGTATTATATAGTCTTCGACTGTATAATACGCTTCCTGGACAAATGCATTTTTACACGACTCTTAAATTTATTAATAAACTGATTTAAGATTAGTTCTGAAATTTTATTAAATTTCCTCAAATTATGTTGGACCAACTAATATTTTGCGGTCTGCGTTATCGAAATCAAACTAGCCCGAACTCGATCGTATCGGGACGTTTTTTAATGAGATCCAATCACAACTTTCCAGCTCCATCATCAGACCCTGAATACCAACTAAACAAGAATATCATTCACTCTTACTAACCTTATTTTTTAATTTTTTACATTTTAAAATTAATTACATACGTGCTGCAACCCCATAACAAATTAAAAAAATAAAATAATCCTTTATCTTCTTGGGCGGAGGTTGTTAGTATGTCCACATTTAGTCTTGCGGCAGTTAGTTGTATTATGTATCTTTAGTATCTGTATATTCTTATGCATGTCACTCATTAGTATAAGGAGGTCGTGACCTAATCAGTGGTCGGCATTTAAATCGATCGCTAGGTTAAGTTGATCTTGCTGCTACCGGGTGATGGATGGGTGACCCATTCTAACACTGGTTTATATTTGATATCCGACCTCCTCCGTGTTTCGGAAGACACGTAAAACAGTGGGACCCGATTAATGTTACTAGTTATTCTGTAATGTAAGTGGTCGTTGCATGTTCAGAGCAATTAAGCCTCTCATAAATCGTTACACAGAGAGCAACCACCGCAACATATAACTCGGCCCGGTTAAAAGCTTGTTAATGTACACACGGCTTTTACAAGAACACCTTTACCAAAGATTGCTATTTGAATATGTATTTTGTCTTATCCGTCTATCTGTGCGCTCTTATATCCTGCATGTTCATTCATATGAAACCTAATAAATAAAATTAATACTAGAGATATATGAGAATAATATTTTTAAATATTATTCCACCTATTTATATTTAACATCCCTAAAGTGCGCGCGATAGACCTTGCGACAAGTGCTTTGACATCTGTCGGCCTGTCTTTTATACTGATTGCCTAGGGATCGGGCCTTGTTTTTTATCCTTAAGAAAATTTAGTAGATCCCGGCTGATACAATTTTTTACCATCGAAGCATGAGCTGGGATTTTGGTTATATATGGTTTGCTAAATATGCTAATGTATTGTGTACAATATTGTTAAATAAATCATTACATACAAAATTTCTTTGACTACCTACATATGTTTATATCTACGACAATTATAATTCTGCACGGATTAAATTTTTTATTGGACCTATTAGGTAAAACGGCATGGGGACATTTATTCACTTTTGGAGAATGTTCGGGAGGGTCAAGTCCACTAGAAGATATACTTTCTAAAAACCTCATCAACTGAAATTTCATTTGAGGATAATGCTACTCAAGTTGACTTGAGTAGCGTTATTCTCAAGTTGAACCCCGGTTCAAACCCCGCCACCGTTGGGGTATTGTTGCACCCACTCCTGATACAACTTTTAATTTAAGCTTAGTAGGAGGGGAAAAGGGAATATTAGATATACCTAAAAAGTATTCCTAATATTCTAAAAAAAAACGTGATCTGCACGGCGTTTTTAAATTGAAACTTTTAAGTTTAAATTAAAAAAAAATTAAAATATTGAAATCTTTAACCAGTAGAAGGTTTATAGCAGCCAAATTGCGCCAGCGCATCCAGATAGCAATATCTCTCTCTCACATAAAATTGGCGTTAAGTGACAGACATGTCACGTCAAGTGATGGTATTGTTGACGTGTTTTGTTCGGTTTGTGAGAGTTCCCGGTGTTTTAAACCCCTCTTTAAAGGCTGGCAATGTCGTCAATTTAGTGCGTTACACGCCCATAAACGTAAAATTTCGTTTGCATTTTGTTTTCCCGGAGTATTTTTTTAATTTTAACTGACAGGTAGGTATCAAAGGCCTAATTGATTAGTTTTACAGACATTATAAAAAAAAGGGGGGTAGAATGTCATAATAAATATTTAATTTCTTAAGCATAGGCATATGTCCATAGAAATAGACGTCCGTGTGTCATAATTATAGTCCTGTATATATTTATATTTATCAAAATGTATAATTACTTTTTACCAAGCTGTGTTTCTATGTGTGTATCTTTAAACACATGCATTCATTATGTAAACTATATATTCTCCATTACGTTGTTGCAAGTTTATTTAGAAAAAAAATCAAAAGTATGCCGTAATACATAACGGTTTTATAACCCTGACTACCTAAGCGAAATCGTCAAATTTCAAAAACTTATTTTGCTGCCACCCGCTCCCGACAGTTCTATCAATATTTTCCCCAAAAAATATGGCCCCAAAATATTACTTGTCGAAAATCCAGTTCCGTTTCGTTGTAAGCTACGCGCAACGACGACAGTTGATGTCGCCGCAAAAAATTGCATAGTTTCAAATCTTCTAGTAAGTAAATATCTATATTACACTTGAACGAAATTTTCGAAGCAAATTATTACTTGATGACATTCATGATGACAGATAATTTGACGCTAATGTATTTGTAAATAGTTTTGCTTATAAAATTAATAATTTACATATACCTGATTCCCCTTCAAATAAGCCTCATACTTCTTTGGAGGTCCTTTGGCATAAGCTAAATAACATTTAAAGTAGATCATCTTTATGTATTCTAACATATTTATAGTTTGATTGATTAAAACCTTTCAACTGTTTTATACGTGGGTTCGAGAGAAGATTAAAATAGAGAGATCTGGACCAGCTCGTCGAAAACTAAGATGGAATAATAAAATTTTTAGCGCTCGTAACTTTGGTGTTTCATTCCTTTGATCGCACATGTAAATAATGTTCCAGATTCAACACTTTATATGCCATACACTTCCACAGATGGAATGTGAATATTCATAAAGGACGATCTCAATTTCTTTCTTTACTTTCGGTATGGCAAGCCAAATTCTTAACTGGATATAGCGATAGTGGGCAATGGTAGGTTGGTGGAATTTTCCAGATTACCAATATGCTAATCGTCGATTCTATGTCTACGAGATTTAACATTGGTCAATGAACTGGATAGATTTAAACGGATGTTACAAGGCGTACACCGGCTCGCATCGCATTGGGCAGTTATCGCCGGATTTGGTTATCTACTTACTGTGTTGCGTACAGATATTATGGCTGGTGCCGAATGTTAACTTTTACTGCAGAAAAGTGTATAAGCCCTATAAAATTCAAATAGAAGATAACCGATGGGGAGTAATGGTTGTTATATTGTATCCTAATACTAATATATCGTAACCGTCATGGAAGATATTATATTGCACGTTGTAGTCGTATGGAAGCGCTAAGTGTGGAATGTTGTGGAAAGTTTCGGATGACACCTTGGTTTTAATCTCTCTTACTCTGTTACAGAAAGTCTTTACCACGTTTCAAGTTTAAATGAAAATTCCCACGGGTGTAATATTTTATCCGCCGCGATGTTTCCTTCACACAATGTCTTTGCGACCAGCCGTCAAGTTCATAATTGAATTATGCGGAGCGCGGCAATTCTCGAGTGCATTTAACGCGAGCTGATTCACGGTTAGATTTACATAACATGAAATACCCTAGACTCCATTTAGCAGCGACCGACCCTGTACCAGAATCCCAAATGCAGTGCTATCATCCATTTACATTTATTATACGGCACTTTATGCATAAAGCACTTTGATGGGATGTAGAACTATTATATATGTATGCATAAGAGTTTTTTTTTTTCATAATATGTACTTACAAATACACAGAATTAAATTCCTTTTTATCCAAAATCGAATAAAATTTTATTTCCTAAAGGCGCATATGATATTGAAGAAAAATCGAGGTGGATTTTTCTAGGAATAACATGAAAGGGTTCAATTACACTTGGGACCGTCACCGATTTACACGTTTATCCAATGTCATCAACATCCATCGACAAATAGGACAGATAGTAAAACAAAAAATTAGAGTACAAAAAAATCACACCAACGTTTTTCAAAGTCGATAGTGATATTTACGAATGGGATGATAAACTAGGATTGATAAATAGAGGAAATTTGCAAAGATTTTTGCCTAGCAGTGAGACTTCTTTTTCGTTATTATCTTCAATTACTGAAGGTCGTGCCCGTCCTGATACATCCCAATGGAGACCTGTACCAGCCGCTTCCAAGTTACTCGGTCTTCAGCCTGTTAACATAACTTTACCAACTTCTGTCTTAACAATCTGTGAAATCAGTTGCCGGCTTCGGTATTTACGAACAGATACGACTTAGGGACCTTCAAAAAAAGCGCATACTCATTTCTCAAAGGCCGGCAAAGCATCTACGAGCCCTCCGGTGTTGCAGTTATCCATGGGCCTCGGTAGTCACTTAGGTGAACCAGCTGCTCGTTTGCCCCTTATCTATAAAAAAAATCTGTTCAGATCAGTGAGTAGCAGAGCGCCCTCTTGGTTTTTTCCCCTCAACCTTTCCTACTACCATCACTTTGAATAGGTTGTCTGGTCGTCTCTGTGCGATGTGCCTAAAGTAGGAAAGGACTCTTTGGTAACGGGTTGTGAATAGTCTGGTCGTCGTCATTTTTTGCTGGTTGACAGCAGCAGTGAGACAAAACGTGCTAATAAAAAAACACTTAAAATATTCATTCGCTTTTAGAATAATGTAATAGTTTTGATTTATACTATTCACGACTAACAAAGCGCTGCACTCGTCTGTACTTTAATCAATTGCAAGAGGAGCATTCAACTTTAGCCTAGTTAATTTTGCACATCGCGACTGCGCCGTGTTCCAACGTCTAAACAAGTGCCTTTTACATGATTACATAACATCTATACCCATTATTGGTTAATTCTGCTGATGCACGCAACTTCGTTCGCGTGGTCTAACAAACTATACGAAATGGAATATTTTTGTTCACCACATGCTTAATCTTTCATTTAGATAAGATTTTTCTTCTTAAAGTGCCACCTTCTCACGAAGTTCGGCGATCGTTTTGGCAACTTGTAATCTTGATACCGCGGCTCTAAATAGAGGACGGATGCTTTTCCCAAACCATTGGCGTGGATTTTTCAGCCAAGATGTTTTTCTACGACCCACACTGCGCTTGCCTTGGATCTTGTCCTGGATAACAAGTTGGGGCCCTTAGTATTTAGATAGGATATCTAATGCTGACCACGTAGGATTAGATATAGTTTAAGATTTGGTTAGACTAGGGAAGGAACACTGTTGTGAGCAATTAATAAGCTTTACGTCTGCAGAATTAATTTTACGTTGACATTAAAGCTGTTTTCTGATCAATGTGTTTATCTCAGTTATCCCTCATTCGCACGAGACATCTTTTACCGCGCGTTAAAAAAGCGTTCAAATAGAACATGTGAACTCCCAAGTTTGTGTTCACACGACAGCGCATTTATAACGCGACGCATTTTTTGTCGAGCAATGTTCTATCTACTACGTTCTAAAATTTTGTATGGACGACGCTAAAAGGACTTATGTTTTCCCGGATACCATATATTAGTGAAATTGTGATTGTATTATTAAACTTTAAGAATCTAGAATCCTGGAGATCAGAGATATGTTACTCACCATTTTGCATACGCTGTTACAATTTAACCGCAGTTCTTGAATGGACACCTGGTGGCATTTATTTACCTGTGATATCGTATTCCTGAAGGTTTATTGGCTTCTCGATATCGTATAACTATTTTTTGTGTATTTATAACATATTTTTATTTAACATTAAAGAGAAACACCATCGACATTGTCATAGACAATACAATATTTAATAAGGTGTACAAAATAGTTCAGTATAATGCGCCGTTACGGATGTATGGAACATTTTTTTAGAATTACAAGTAAACAGAGATTACGAGATAGAAACAAAGATCATCCTTCAATAATATTTAAACTAATATATATAACTAGCTGTGCTCGTGGTTTAAAATTAGATAAAAAATAAATAGATTCAATTTTAGCGTGATGATATATATATATATATCCTTCATCGATAAATGGACTATCTTACAACGAATGATTTTTTTCAAATCTGAACAGTAGTTCCTGAGATTAGCACGTTCAAGCGAACAAACAAACAAACTCTTCAGCTTTATATATTAGTATGGATTATAGTGTTCTACAGCGTTCTACCATAATGAAATTAATTGCTTGTATGTGCGAGTGTATTAATATGATTACCTACTTCCTGTCACCTTGTAATACTTATCGTGAGTTCTAGTGCTCGTTACATGAAAGTAAAGAGATATGTTTACTAGTAACATAATTATACTATAGATACTTTCTAGTCCGCGTAGGCGCGTACCGATCCTTCAAAAATGGTGGTCAAGCGCATACCTATCTCACATAAAAAGGTGGTGGGCGCAGTTACTCAATTTTTGACGTATTTTCAAATGCAAATGGTCCTATGGAGTTGTTTAACTTCGATGTAGTGGATTCCCACAAAGGATATTTCTATAAAATATATGACTTTGAAATCTTGTGAGTATCTAAAGGCTTTCGATCTCAATGGGCCGTGAAAGTGTGACGTCACAAGTCTATAGGGTCGTGGGCATGCCCATCGAGCCCACCGCGGTGTATCTATTCTATTGTAGTAGGTCTCGTAATGTGGGTACTAATGTCGTGGTCTACTGAAAGTGTAAGTAAGCTGATTTGAATGTGAAATGTGTTTGTACAGTCCCTTATGTAGTATACCACTGAATAAACAAATAAAATCTATACGCGTGATGCGTATAGATATATAACGGTATGTTCGTAATTGTAGAGTTAGTTAAGGCAGACAAACGGCCGGACTGAGCAAAACTATAAGAGTTCCATGCAATACTACGGAACCCCAAAAAATATATAAAGAATTAATTTAATTAGCATCAATCTGATCATATTATAGGCCAAAATTCATGATGTGTAAATTGTTATTGATTAAATAGCTAAAAGCAAGCTAAGTATGGAATCTATCCCATACTTAGCTTACTTTAATTTTTTGTAGGTACTGTAACAGCATGTTGTGTCATAATTTGATGGATAATTTCTTACAAATTATTGTCTCTTAAGACTAAGGATCTTTCACGCAGTTACACGGTTTTGAACATTCACAATATCATTTTCTCCATTGTTTAATATGGTTCCTATCTTTCTTCTTCTTCGTTCTTCTCAATCATTTTTAAATTACATCTCAATTTTAAAAATTGCGGAAAAAGAGAAGCAATTTTTTAGAAGTTTCTTAGCCCTAAAATATCAAACATTTATACCAGTATTCGGGTGGACGTTGTTTATCCCTACCAGCCCTTCTACAATTGGTATTAGACATATAGATCTCACGTGGATGTTGTTGCAGTGATGCTCAGCACGCTGCTGGATACGGAGCATTATGAGAGCCTCATAAAGGAGCTGACGTGCACCAAGTGCCGTCGTTATATGAAGCCGCCCATCAAGCTGTGCGTGGACGGGCACAGCCTCTGCGGGCCCTGCTTCGAGAAGAGCTACCAGTGCCACGTTTGCAAGGTCAGAAAACCTAATGAAAGCTTCGATCAATGAAACTGAGTCTTGTACATTAACTGGAATTATCTAGAATGCTAAAGTTACATTAACATTAAAGAAGTAATAGTCTTGCCAGTCGTGTTTATTCAAGGATGCGGCAATTAATCGCAGATCAAGTAAATTATGATAAAATTTTCTAATTTTTATCCGTTAATTTTAAGAATATAGTGATAAATTAACATTAAAGTTTCACGGTCTGTGTCACTTTTTGCCACCTAAGTTTAACCATGAACCATGATCGAAAATATAATTGAACCACTTTACTAGAGGTCATTTACACTTTACAGACCTTTTTAATGAGTATGCCTAGATAAGTCTATCACGACGGCTGTTACAGAAAGAGTTCTCGTTGATCAGTCCGATAGCGCTGGAGTCATTGGCGAACAAGATCCTTTTCCCCTGCACAAACACCGGCTGCCCCAAGCGCCTCACCATCGCCCAGCTGGAGAGACATGCTCCCTTGTGCCAGTATCGCATCATCAACTGCTTCATGGCCAGAGTGTATGGTGAGCATTTGATGATAACAATCGATAATATCAGTATTAATCCAAACAATTCTCATTTCCTGTGCCCTGTTACAGGACAGTGTACCTGGGAGGGTCGTGCCGGCGAGTGGATGGACCACTGCTTCTTAGACCACAAGCAGCGCGTCACGGAGCTACCCTTTATCACGGTCAAAGACAAGTGGGACGCCAAGCGCACCGAACCCGTGCTCAATTACTTCCTGCTCAAGTGTTTCGAGAAGATATTTAACGTTTATCAAATTTATGATAAGCGAGGAGGTACCTTTATAACATTTTGATTTATATTTACTAGAATTAGAAATAAACACTTTCGAGGGTGTGTCTCGGCTAACTGGAGAAAAGAAGTGGAGTAAAAATTGACTGCCAACCTCTATTACTGCAGATACGCAAGAAGAGAATCAGCCGTAATTCAAAAGCAATTTGTTTGTTTGCGTATTTTCAGGCAGGATGATGTGGACCGTGTTAGTCAACGACGACAACGCAGAGAAGTTTTACTTCGAGGTGGACTTATTTCTGCCAAACGTTCCGTGCAAGAGGATTGTTTATAGGTGAGATTACGGAGTCAGGACAATTAAGTACGAATTTTGTGCAACAAACAAACGCGCCGAGTTTATGGCTTAAATAATATTTTGATGAAAGGTATCGTCTTATCTAAATAAAGATTGGTAAAACCGACTTAATTCCCGAAGAAATGGAGGAGATTATTATTTTGTTTTTGTTTATTCAAATTACATTCGCTAACATTTTTAGCCTCGGATAAAAATTTTTGGACATTAAGATTAAAATTCAATACCTTCAATGAGTATAAAGTCAGACTAAAAGATCCTTATTTACTGAATATCCACAACTTTCTTTTCTGATAAAATCGGTACGAATGTCACGTGATGGTACTTTGATGTAGTCAGGGCTGCGCGTTTCCCAGACATTAAAGTTGACAATTTAGGTTTAGGTGTCTGCGCAATAAAACCGCAATACGTTGCTATTGTTTCAGGCGGCCCTGCAAGTGCGAGAAGGACGCTGACTTCCTCGAGCACACCCAGAACGTGTACATTCCGGTCGAAAACGTGTTCTCGATGCTGGACGAGAGCGAGTCCATGAACTTCACGGTCAGAATTGGTACGCGTCACTCTGCAACTGCTTGGTTTAAGGCTATTCAATTCCTCCCGTTTTATTACACTAACTAACGTAAAGCAATTTTTAAAAATCCGATATAAATCGCTGTGACCGTTCTCTTTAATTTTTAATGGCCTAAATTCGTACTATGGACTTTTTACCTTAATGATCCGTTATTTTTATTTTTGAGTAATAGAGTAATGGCGCTGGGCTCCTAGAAGAAGACCTAGCTCCTAGACCAGTTTCGATGACTCTATTTGTTTGTTATTTTTCCAGGCGAAGTTGAAAATCTCCCTTTATTGGAGACGCCCACAAACAGTGAGAGTCTGATTCTGCTCAACGAGGAGGAACCGTCGGCGAGCCACAAGTAGACTGCTGGAGATGCCTGGTTGTGTCGGCTATACTCGTGCGACCATTGAGCTTTAGAGTGGCTATAATTATCCTGATCCACGTACCGAACTAGCACCTGTCTATTTTCTAAATCAAATAAGCGTGACAGGGGTAGAATTTTAGTTATATTTCGTGAACAATTAAATTACCAAAGAATATTCACATGTATATTGTACAAACTGAGGTACTTAACACAAATGTTTTGCAGATTTCTAGACAAACCTTTAACAGTTTTGTCCTATACGTAAATGTCATTGTTGATATAATAATAAGTTTAATGAAGTCGGTTAAAAATATAGAAATAAAAGTTATGATTTTTTCGCGAATTTAAATAAATTAAAATGATTAATTAAATCTAGGTACTTTCTTTCCTTTCACTATTTAATCTTTCATGCGTTTTGTACATAGTTCGGCAATTTTATAGTGTTTATTAAAGTTCATAGTTTTTAGTTAAGTGGCTGTGACTTAACCAGTACTGAACACCAGTCTCTTTTCAAAGGTTTCCATTTGGTCTTTAGGTATGACTTTCTTAAAATCATATTAACAATTCTTTCGTATTTTGAGGTAAAAAAAACTCTTCGTACGTTCAGTATACTCGTATAATACGATAGGTAAGTGGTTTATAAACGTATTTACAAGGGACATAAGACGCTGTACGCTGTCGTTACCCATTGTTGCAGTTAGGATTGAATATGTTGTCAGCGGATGTTTATTGTAGTTTGGGGTAAATAAGACACGTGTCACTATTTATAGAACCTTGGTGTCGATTTGTGTACTTGTTTTTAATAAAGACCTTTTTGAATACATTTGCGTTTTATTAAAAAGAAAGTCTTTAAGCAAAAATGTGGTATCTTTTCAACCGATTCCTAAGAAGAAGGAGGTTCTCAATTCTTTCATTTAAAAGCTCCTAAATTTTGAAAATAGTCTACGAGAAAAAAAACGTTTGGCAACCTCTGATCTAAACAAACATATAAGTATATCTGTGTCCTCTGCACACAACGTTTGTTAGTTTGCATATGAGATAGAACTGCGGTCGTCAGAGAGCTATATTAAGGCCGTACACAAATTACTTTTGGAGTTTGTACAAGAATGTGCGTTCGTCGACATCCTACAAGGAAAGTGACAACACATACGTAGATATACCGGTACTTTTTGGCGGTAATAGACATTACTTTTCGTAGTAAATATAAAAATGATAAAGTCTTATTGAAGTGATTAAATGTCACTTAGGGATATTCCTATTGTAACTCGTATTAATTCACATCATATCTTAACACTCATATAAGTTCCAAAATATAGTGCCTTAAGTCAGATAAATAATGCTGCGACCGTCATGGTCAAAAGTCACACTTGTTTTAAATGTTATATAATTATTATCCCTGTTCTTTAAAAAGCAGAAATAAGTGGAAAGTTCTTATAATTACTTGATACCAGAGGCTCCTTCGGAAACATTATTCAGAGAGCTGCATCGCGAACTCTCATTACAACATCCAAGGAATATCTGTTTTATAATGATATTTTAAGTAACGTAAATAATGACTAGAATAAACATACTCTAATAGAATATCACTATTGTTGTAAATTTTACCTTTGTAATTCATAATGTAGATGTGTTAAAAGTACAATTCATTATTTAATTGACGGAGAGTGACAAATTAATGATTTACTTTTATTACGAGTATATAAGAAAATATTCCGCGAGTAAAATTGGTCGCGAAAACGAGAACGATAAATTTGTTGTGCCTCAATGCTGAGCTGATTTACAACGCTACCACTTTTAAAGGGTGGAGCGAAATAGCACCAGATTTATAGCGTTTCTTTCATTTTATAAAACTAATTATAATATTAAATTACGAAACAGCTAACAGCACATTCTTAATATGTATATAATAATAACAAGGGGCAACCGAGCAAGCGGCACTCACCAGAGTGACTTCTAACGCCCAGGGACAACTGCAGCATCAGAGAGTTCGCAGATGCGTTGACCGTCTTACAGAAATGAGTATGCTCTTTTCTTGATGACCTGTTTTCAATCTTCGGAGTTGGCAATTAGTTTTACCAGGACTGTTGGCCATAAAATGACCTCAATAATGTGTTTTCTAATAAAATCCAAATTCAAAAGATTGCGTAACCCTTAGAACATCTTCATCGGTTAGGTCGTAAAGTTTCATTACAGGGATGTATCGCGCTATCGCTATACGTATATTGGTTTGAGTTTTCAGTTCGTTTGCTTTTATCTCCTCGTGTAACCGCTCCGATAACCTGTATACCTGATAGTATATCCGGTAAACGCATGAATAGCTCTATGCAGATACGGTCTCGAGACTCTATAGATCTGTAACCACACTAGCAGATTTTAATTCACGTATACGACTTAGAATCTTTTAAGAGAGAGTTACCCAACTATTAACGTCCACTTTTTTGTAAAATTTGTATGATGATAACTAAGAAAGAGAGTGGTCAAAAAATTGGGAAACCTTTGCCCTATATCGGCAAATTTAGAAATATATGCATGTTTAAATAGAGGCATAGATTAATTTGACGGTTTTAATTAGGAACTAAGTACATAACGTTAATGAGTTGTACTGTTAATTACGACACAACAGACAATGCTGTTAGTACTGTAGCAAGGAGTACGTTATAATTAGTAAAAAAACTACTCGTAAAAGTTTTCGCGTTACGAGTATTCTCTAAAATAACTCTCTTTCGTATTGTTTCATATATTATGTATAAAATTTATTATGTTTTATTCGGAGCAAATGTGAGGGTTTCAGAGAAAGGACACAGGCGTCAGTTTGTCGGTCGAGTACGCGCGCACAATGCGGCTGTTCCGGCATACCTCCTGGACATATGTTAGCTATTCCTTTGTCCTGCCGATCGGAGCACTCTGATTTTACCACCTTTTACGAGGAAAACGACGCGTTTCACGAGAAAAATGTTATGTGATATTCGTAATGGGTCATACAGTTTTCTAAAAGAACAAAGAAGTCTTGGAAGTTTTTCTTTTATCTATATATATTATATATAAGAGCGAAAGGTCTCCAACACGAAATATCGAAAACCGCCTGACGCATAATCATGAAAATTAGCAGGGAGTTAGTCAATAGTTAGTAATCGTCCTCTAAGTATGGATTTATCGAAACGGCCAAATTAAAGAGGTTTCTCGTAAATGTGAGGTTACGCGGTGGAAGTCACGGAAAACAGCTAGTTTTTTATATTAGCTGTATCACAGTTGGGCATCAGTTGGGCCCTGCCTTACTCTTCGGAGATTTAGTTTCAATTCTTGCGCCGATCCGGGTGAATTATTTATAAGTATAATTTTATATTTATTTCTAATGCATTACAATTATATAAGTATGTATATGATTCGGTATAAGAACAGACGACCATCTTTTTAATAATCCTATATATTTTACTACTTCGTTTACATGAAATCCGTCAGGCAATATTCCAGTTAAGTACACATTCTGAGCATTGTGCAGGTCATGGAGTACCCAAGTTTATATTCAATTCAAGTTGGACTGTCCGTCTGCCGGCACAAAGGAAGTGCATGTCCTGACAGTGTAACAGATTTAAGACATTCCCTCTGTGCATAATATTGATATCCACAGTAGATAGTTACAGTCACGTGGAATAATGATTATAGACATTATTTAGCCTACTTAGAAGGAATAAGGGTTGTTTTTGTGACGTCAAGGAGGACTCATTTTATCACTTTATACAACACGATATAATAATATTCTACCTAAAAGATATATACCAATTATGTATGTTTACAGAAATATAATATTTATGCAGCCTGGACTTTGAGAGACTTACCAGGTGACATCACCAGGCTGTTCTTTCACCCACAAACTCCTCTGAACAGTCTCTCTACTGTACTGTTATGTGGAAATATAATATTTCTTCTTCTTTTGGAGGGACAACGAATCAAATAGTTCTGCCCCAGCAAAGCCGCGAGCAAAATTTTCCGTGGCTACATCAATTCCCCTCCCGTCTGCTGCCAGAACAAAAAGCACACGAAATAAGATGTCCATCTTTTGGAAAGCACTACCACACAAATAGTCTAAATTGGTGTTGGATTACTGAAAGATGTGGGAATTATTGCTGGTTGCCACTCTGTATGCTGTTACTTATTTGACAGCAGATTTAATCAGTTATTTGCCAAAATTGCGATTGTCCTCACAATACTAGTTCATAAAGTATTGCGCAAACGATGTTTGTAGCAGTTTGTCATATATCTGTTATAATCCGACTGGTCTCTGAAGATGATCAGCTATACCCCAGTTTTGTATTATTTAAAAGTTAGTTAATCGCGCAGTAAATCACGACATAATTTATGAGAGCGAAGGATTTATTACCGTCTTGCTCGAGCTCTGTAAAATAATCCCCATTAAGTTATTGAGGCCTTTGTTTCAATATCCGTTTCATTGATTCGGTAATCTGCTTCTTTATTTATTTCTCTAACAAGATAATCATTTTTGCCAATACATGTGAAGAATCAAATGTGAATACTTTGCCTGATGAATATCATGTTGTAGGATAATGTCGTAGGAAAATCTCGACAATGGGGCATTATATTGAATGATATTACGTTGTTTAGTTTTAGATGTTAAAACTTCGGTATGATGCTTCGAAAAATAAAATTATTAACTTGTCTCAAATAATGTTACCGGTGGAACTTCTAAACGCAGAACGAAATCAGAGCATTTGAATCTATTATTATATTATCTATATATATATGTATACATAAAAGCGAAAGGTCACCTAACATGGAATCTCGACAACTGCGGGACGCACAAAAATGAAATTCGGCAGGGAAGTAGTTTTTAGTTAGTAGTCGTCCGCTAACAACGGATTTTGCGACAGGTCCGAATCACGACGATCTTATGTGACAAAGAGGTACTGGTACCCGGACGCACCCTCACATTTCGGTTAACGACCAAAAGGACTGCAAGCGTGGCGCTACCTCTAATTAAAGTTCCCAGTGGCCCAAAGATTGGCAACGCATCTGCGACCCCGCTGGTGGTACATCATGTGTTTGGTGGACGTCGATACTTACTTCGGTGAACCACCTGCCCATTTGCCCCTTGTTATATAAAATCATGTTTTAAATTGACACTTAACTTGATCCTTACTACGCAATGGCGTCCAAACGGATCCTCCAACTAAAGAGGGTCTTGCACAATTAGTTATACCCCCAGAGCTCGGAACCAGTTCCTATACATAATACATCGCTTCTCCTGCGTTCCATCAACCAGTTTAAGAACTACAACAAAACTTTTCCGAAAATGACTTATTTCATGTTTTATTTTGAGTAGGCTGAGAGGTTTAGAACCGTTTTGGGGCATATCTCACCGTAGGCAATTTTATAATTTATAAGGGTTTATTTTACTATATGTAATTGTGATTGTTTACAGTGTTATGTGTGCGCCAAATGAACGTTTTCTTTGCTTCCTTCTTTCTTTTTAATTGTTTGTTTGGCTCGAATGGGCTATGACTCTATCACACCGATTTGAAAAATTCTTTCACTATTAGAATCATACATTATCGTGGATAAGTATAGGCGATAGATTACATTAAAAAAAAGTAAGGAATCCTGAAATACAACTTGGGAAATCCTCGCGTTATTTGGGGAATTACCCGTGTAATACGAGGAATCCGCCAAGAATAGATTTTTCGATAGGACCAGAATAAGGAGGTCTAAAGGTTAGCTCCACTTTACGCGGACGAAGTCGCTGGAAACAGCTAGCAATATCTAACTTTCAGTTTAAGAAGTTATGGTAAGAGTTGCCGTATTGATTTAATGTTAAGAAGTGTTCTTAAATAATTATTGTAATTGAGAGTTAAACTTTGGTCTCTTAATCGTAACGCACAACGCTGCGATAACCGTCGTGACACAGCGTGCCACCGTTGCCTTTTACCGCTGACGTAGACAAGAACAAGAGACCATTCGAGACGTTAATCTTAAAAATTATGCCTCCGATATCGCATGTCGTTACGATCAAAAGACCAAAGCTTAAATAAATGCTGTTAAAAATGTGGCAATGTTTGAGGAGTTTTATCTATATTTTTTATTATAAAAGGACATAAACTGAAAGAAACCCGGTTGCCATGATCGCCAACCGGGTTGATGATCGGATTCTTTTGTTTCTATATACAACACTAGCTGCTTCCCGTAGCTTCGTCCATGTAAAATCAAAATTGCTAAAGCAAATAGACCACCTTTATATGGCCCTACTGAAAAATCCGTCCTCAGCGGATGTCTACTAACTATAAACTACGTTGTCAAATTTCATCTTTGTACGTCCCGTGATTTTCGAGATTTTGTGATAGGTTGCTCTACTCTCATATATATATATATGAGTAGGTCGCGGCCTAAATCGGCATTTGAGTCGATCGCTAGGTTAAGTTGCTCTTGCTGCGACCGGGTGACAGATGTTTTATAACAATTCCACGCAAAAGTATGTGAAGATTTTTTTAATTAAACTAGAAGAATTATTCGGGCTTTTCAATATTAAATATATTTACTTTTTAGAATACTAGGGGACCTCACACATGTATTATATTGTTCTATCTCGTAAGCTTTAGCCGCAAGCGCAGAAAAAAAAAAATTTGCGTCATTTTGTTACAATCCTCCATCTACCTTTATATCCTTATTCTCCATCCCTTTCTCCTACTCCTGTCTTTCTCATTAGAGGTAGCACCGCTTAGTAGCGCTTGTAGCCGAATTGGGCCGGAGCGTCCGGGTACCAGTACCTCTTTCTCATCAGTATCAGTAGTTGGGGAGATCATGGGGGGTATTAATTGGTGTAGCATTTTTAGTGTTATTTACAATTTTTGTCTGTCAGTCGAGTGACGTGTACCTTTGAACACGCATTATAATGGATGATTTTAATTGTAATGACTCAAAGAGGTAATCATGGTTGATGTAATCACGTTATATACAATTCTTGACGTATCCAGACATAAATGAGTTTAATTCCTAATATTAAACCTTGGTATATATAATTTTATTTTCATATTGACATTATCACAATTGTGTATTATGGGTAACTGAATAATTATTGATTTAAATCAAAGCGGTTATGTATCACAACCAATTTACGGTAGGAAACGTACTCTTGGCCAAAGTGTGTCCATTAATCTGGCGTCACTAAACTGTTCTGACGTGACGCCAACGTGCTGTCAACGTACGAGCTGGGTTTCAAAATCGGCGCCATTCTACCTTAGGAACAGACGTCCGTGTGTCATATAGTCCTGTATATGTTTATTTATTATTTACAAAGCCTATTTCACGGATGGGGACTAAAATATATAATGATTAAATTATTTGGAGTTGTTGGGGACGAAATATATATAATGACTAGCTGTGCCCGTGACTTCATCTGCGAAAAATTAGGTTAAAAAAATTATTCAATTTAGTTTAATGTTATATAGCCTGTAAGCCTTTCTCGATAAATGGAATATCTAACACTGGAAGACTTTTTCACATCGGACGAGTAGTTCCTGAGATTAGCGCGTTGAAGCAAACAAACGAACTCTTCAGTTTTGTATATTACAATTGGAACAGCCCTTAAACCTTGTCACCTGACCATATCCAAAAATGCTTTCACGCACGTTAAATAACCTGACGTGCGAAAGAGGGCTAAATCTAAATAATATTTTTTTTTGTTCAGATATGATTTACAAAATAACACATCCATGTTTATGAAAAACGGTCATGGATGTCAAAAAGTTATCAGATCAAATTATTAGAGCCACGCCTCCAACTCTACATGCCCTTACTCTACACGTCGTAACTTCATTGTAGAGTCTAGATATCAACAAAATCTAAACTATAAGAGCAATGCGATTAAAACTTAAAGTCTAATAAGTTCACTACAAGCATCATATCCCGAGAATTATTTTATCTATCATAATCCGATCCCAAGCTAAGAAGGTTAAAAAAACGTTGAAGCGTTTTGTGAAAAGATAGGTATTGCGCTTCGGTTGTCCTGTGATTTATTAGTCAGGATTAGGCTTAGGAAAGCAACAAATCATACAGTTGTCATTTGTAAAAAATAGCTGAAAAAAGCGTCCTATGTTCGGGCTATAAATAAAAACTCGGAAAACACCTCACAGGATTTCATATTTTAATCCCCGCTGGGAGGGCATAAATATCGTTCGATTCTTCGATTGCGGGTTTGAATCAGGTAGTGAATTGAATTTTTACAACTGAACTGTAAACACTTAATATTGGCTTTCGGAATTTATATAACTTTTTCGTTAAAATAAAACTCATATTTGTTGGCAATACTCTATTTTTTTTTATATTATATCTTAGCACAGCCAAATATTATTCTTGTTTAATATTTTTTGAAACGATGACGTGTCATGTATGAGATTGGAGAATATTAGTTTTTTTTTAATGTAATTTATTTAAGGGCCTTAAATATATTAAATATTATGCCAGACCAATGCAAAAAAACATATTCTTCTTACATAACATATAAATTACATAAATATGTAGTTAATATATTGTTGATTTGTAAAGTATTTTTCGGGATTTTTTTAACATGTATTAAACACGTATTATGATCGCAAGAGATTCAGCTAAATGCCAAATTAATCTCTCTATTGAAAATTATGTCGCTCTTATCCAACCTTCAATTCACATTTTATTTATTTTTAAAGTATATTAGCAATAATTATATGATCTGATATTCCTTTTTCCCTTCCTCCTAAGCTTAAACTAAAAGCTTGTGTCAGGAGTCGACAATACCGCTGATCAGAGTTTGAAACGGGACTACACCTAGCCCGGACTGAAAATCTTCATTATATCCGGTGGTTGACCATATCGACCTACGCTCCCATCTTTCATTCCTCGCCGAATTTCCACCATTCCTCCTTGGTGTACCTCACCACAAACTCTTTCTATTGATAAAAGTCAACTCTTACGTGTTTTATGCAGAACGCAACTCGGAAACTCCACGAGGGCTGCACCAACTGTCGCCGTTCGGTCGGCATCATGAGGAAGAGGTTCGACGAGACCAACTATGAGGACTTCCTTGTTGGATTGCTCCGGGTAAGTGTCGTGCTTTATCGAGAAGAAAAAATTCTTAATAAAAGAAAAGGTTATTTAAAAAATTGGCGAGACATTTGCGCCTGGCATTATCGTTGCTAGATAAGGCAACCGGAATGCAATTTTTATTTATCAAAAAGTCCGCAATAAAGTACACTATACTACTTTTATTTTACTGAATAAAATTTATCCACAACAATATAAAAAAAATCTGTCAATATATTTATTCATATTTAATGCATATTAACAATCATTTTTATGACTATACCTCCGATAGGTTTAAGTTTTTTCCTTAAATATATAATTGCACTTTTGCATGCCCCACGGGGTGTGCTCTATTCTCACTAAATCAAAAATGAGCCATTTAATGTACTAAAAATCACACTATTTCTTTGGTATGGCACTCATTGATAAATGTATTTACACATCGCTTAAGATAAAAGTCGCGTTTTACCACTTTTGATACTTTGGAAGTATAATAATTTTTTTTTTTCTTGTACATCCGTGGTTAGGCAAGCTGGCAGAAAATGCTTTTAGCATTAAACTCACCTAGTTGTACAATGGTTATTTTAAATTTTGCAATAAAAGAAAATAAAAATCAATTTAAGTTTGACTTATGAAATAAAAATGAATCATTGCATAACAATTGATGTTTAAATTTTAAATTTAATGAAAGTCGAAGATCTCAAAACGATTAACTTTCTCTTGTATAGCAGTTGCCGATGGGCCCCAGTAGTCTCAGGAGCAACGCCTGACAGTTTGGCCCTTGTTGTATATATAAAAAAGACATTTCTCATATGTATTTCTAAACAGGTGTGTCAAAAAGCGGGTTCGCTCTCCGACTCGTGTTCGATGCTGGTGTTCAAGTACTTCGAGAACATTCTGGAGGCAATGAAGAAGGACTTCACCCCGCAGTCCGTGTGCCACCTCAGCAGCCAGTGCTCCAACATCTACCACTCGCACGACCTCTACACCTTCCCCGAAGAGAAAGAGTTGAAGGCAACTG
The DNA here is from genome assembly GCA_024363005.1 of Charaxes varanes. Taxonomy (NCBI): domain Eukaryota; kingdom Metazoa; phylum Arthropoda; class Insecta; order Lepidoptera; family Nymphalidae; genus Charaxes; species Charaxes varanes. The sequence continues at coordinate 190,255 of JANCMC010029497.1, read as the reverse complement.
AGTGAGTAATATTCTAATCAATTTCTTCATCACACCTATTCGAAGAATTTTATTTGGCTTTGGGGAATAGCAGGGGCAGAATAAATTTTTGTTCCCATGGGGACACATTTTTCTATTTCTCTCAACATTACATCAATGCATTATAAATCTTATTAACATTAAATAAATTAATTAAATCTTATAACCAGTAACTAAATTAAATAAATCTTATAAACATTAAATAAATTAATTAAATATTATAAACATTAAATAAAATAATTAAATGTTATTAACATTAAATTAATTATTTAGATCTTATTAACATTAAATTAATAAATTAAATCTTATTTTGCAGTGACGTACCGTGTAAATAAATTAATTAAATCTTATAACCATTAAATTAATTAATTAAATCTTATAAACATTAATTAAATGTTATTAACATTAAATTAAATCTTATTTTGCAGTGACATACCGTGCGAGCTCTGCGAACAGCTTGTAAAACATTTGCGCGACACCCTCATAGCCAACACTACGGAAGTCGAGTTCCATAAAATTCTCACCGGTGAGTTTGTTTAATCTTTATTAAATTTTTCTACCAAAAGGGGGTAAAAGACAAGGCAAGGCAACCTTTTTATCAGTGATTACAGCCCATTGACAACTGACCTATCAAATAGCTCGTAGATTTGTTGGCAGCCTTGACAAACAAGTACATATGTATATTCTATTTTAAAAATCGTATTGGTTCGGAAACGTCTGAAATGGTAGTGTCCAAAGATGTCATGCGAGCCAGAAAATAAATCTCTTATAAATGACAAGGTTGTAGATTTTTGTATGTAGAAGAGATTTCAGTGGAATAATTTTTTATCGATCTGAAAAAAACACCTGAATTCGGAATTTACCCTAAATTATTGAAACGATCTCGCGAAGACGCGGAACGAGATGGCAGAATGACTGATCTGATTGCAAAGCATAACCATTTGATACAAACAGGTAGAAGCAGGGTTGGGGAAGCCTTCGCCCCATTAGTGGGAAGAATTAGAGTCTAAATAGTAATATTATTTAAAAGAAAAAACTATTGTTTTGTAGGTCTGTGCAAACAAACCGGCTCCTTCAAATCGGAGTGCCTCTCCCTGGTGGAACAGTACCACTCCCTCGTGTACTACTTCCTGGTAGCGGAACTGAAGCCCGCCGAGCTGTGCGGTATGATCGGCATCTGCACCAACAAGACCAGGGTAGATACTCCCGTCGCTCCCCTGCTGCCTAAAGAACTGGCTGTGGTTGTGATGGCAGACAAGACGAAACTGATCGGTCAGGACGAGGGAAACAGTTACACCACCACGCCGAAAGTGAGTTTTTTTTATCTTCTACTTAGCATTATCCCGGTCTAGTACCAGGGCCTCATGGATTGCGTAGGATGTGGCTTTGGGGTGAGTCAAAGTAACTGATGACGTCAGACAGCAGTCTGACGTCATCCCGGGCACCCTCAGTCACCTGGTTACCTATAAATATTTTTGTAATAAAATAAATTAAAAAAAAAGTTTCTATACTTTTGTCAACAGTTAGATCGCGTTCCCGTGTCCCAAAAACAGGCCAACGTGAAGATCATTGGAGAAGAGAAACCCACAGCGGTCCCTCCCCTGCCCATAGAGAGGATGTTCGTGCGACAGCCGCAGGAAAATGGATGGTGCACCTTCTGCCAGTACTTCCTGCACTACATACAAGTGGAGCTGAGCGATGAAAACACTGAGGTTATTGACATACCTTTTTACATACATACATACTAGCAGACTCGGTCACCCAATGCCGTGGCTGAGTGACTTATAAGGGATTTAAAATCTTTGTCAAATGTCAAATCTTTGTCATATCTGAAGCCGATATCTGGCATAATTTGCCCAAATTTAAAAATACAATTATTCAATTTGCCAGCTCGTTCTAGCCACACAATGTTTGCATAATAAAATTAGACTTTCCCTCTCCTATAGTAACAATAACACTTATATATAATTATAGCTTTCCGCGATAAATGGGCTAACACTGAAAGAATTTTTCAAATCGGACCAGTAGTTCCTGAGATTAGCGCGTTCAAACAAACAATCTCTTCAGCTTTATATATAAGTAGAGATGTAGTTATATATGTATTTTATGTTCCAAATATAGGCGGCTATAACGAAGGGTATAACGTTCCGCAATACTACACAGTGTTTCGCAACTATTCACACCACACCACACCGCATCGCTCGGCACTGCGCGGCTCTACTCAATGCCCTTATGTTACCGCTCATTGTTGATGTTCGATTGGAACTGTAAACAAAGATAAGATAACAAGAACTAGTTAAAAATTAAATCACAGTGGCACTCAGGGAATGCCGACAGAAGTGAAAACTCAAACATACAAAGTTGCCGGTAACGGCAAGTGTCGCGAGTTCAATGGTTCAATTCCATCTCAAAAAAATGCCAAACGCGCTTAAAGAAGTTTTCACTTCAAAAACTTCTCATTTCAACAACAACAACAAACAACTTTTCATTTCATACTACAAAATCTTAACTTATGTCATAATAAAACAAAAATGCATGATAAAAAATTTACCCTTTGTTAAGCTTCAATAAAATTCAAGCAGACAGAATTATATTAATGAAGATATTTGTTGCAGTCCGCCTTTTGTACCACTCTTTACGGTCTTGAGCCAATATGGACCAGGCTCGAGCCGCAGCAGATATTATGCCGTCAACCCATCTATTAGCTGATGGCCAATGTTCCGCTTTCCTAGCTTCGGTCAACTCTCAGTTACTGCCTTACTCCACGTGTCGCCTCTTCGTTTTGGATATCGAGTGTTATTGAGTACATAGCCAATAAGCCAACCAATTTCTTGCTGGTTTCCTTTTTTTTTTAATCTTCACATTGTCATCTTCGATTTTACTTATTCTTCTACGATTGTTTCCTTTGAGGGTCCAACTTTCTGAATCAATGATAGATTTGAATATATTTGGCTGTGCCTAAAGGCTTGTAAAACTAATTTGAATAGATCATATTTAAACTACGATTCCTATTTGAGCGTTTGGCTAAAAGATTTCCAAATTAAGTTATTTATATATTAGTACGTGAAGAGAGAACTTTAGGCAGAATTTTACGAAAATTACATATATAGAGGTATATGAAAATTGGCACAATTATAGACATATACTAATATATAAAGCTGAAGGTTCGTTTCTTTGGTTGTTTGAACGCGCTAATCTCAGGAACTACTGATCCGACTTGAAAAATTCTTTCAGTGTTCAATAGCGCATTTGTCGAGAAAGGCTATAGGTTACATATCATCACGCAAAAATTGAACCTTTTTAAAAAAAAAAACTAATTTTAGGCGGACGTAGTGCGGGCACCTCTAATAGTTTATATAGAGGAAGTGCCAATGCTAATATTTCCATAAAATATTCTCAAATCACCACCTTTATAAATGGGGAATAATAGATTCACCACTGTGTGACTGCGGAGCACCAGATCAAACCCTGTCTCAGATATAATATTGAGAGAACTGACTGGCCCTTTGGCGTAGGGGGCACTGACCCTGCATTCCATTCTGGAGGTCGTGGGCTTGATTCCCACCTCGAATGTGGGTGTATTATATTTATTTAAATATTTCTACAAAAAAAATTATGTATAACAGGCATCTCTTACCTATTACACAGACATTAAGTTGTCTAACTTAGGAACAGACAGAAAAAAACTAAAATTTATGTATTCTATACAGTTCATTGATTATGGTCTTCTACTTACAGCTTAACAAATTTGTCACTGACCGGAGAACCCTCCTTGCAAAATACTCTCTATTTATCAAAGAAGAATACTTTAGAACTATTTCCGATGTTGAAATCCGACAACCTGTGTGGAGGCATTGTATATTACGACGGTATGATATGATGCTTTATGCCTTTACAATCCTGCTATGGACCATTTGGTTTTCAAAACATTCTTTGCAGTCTGGAAAAGTTCGCTCTTTTCATTGGTATCTTCTGTATGCTTATATTCTATCTCATTTTCTCACAGTCAACATCCTATTTATGAATATGGTTTTTATCGCTTCTATAGCAAACTTGTGAACTCCCTAAATTAATTGTTGGTTTATACAGTAGCGGCCCAGACAGTGGACGCATCAATTGCTCTATCTGATACAGCCATTAAATCTTCCTGTGTGCTGGTATTTGAGAATAAGAATAAGGTGTTTTCACCACTTTATTAACACATTGAGATGAATCTAGAAAGCGAACTATAATACAAAGACTAATTAAAGGTTTATCTGACTAGTAACACTGCCTAGTGAAATAAGCCTCTCGGTATAGTCTTTGGCTATGTACTCAGGTATATATGCACTCGTGCCGAGGATAATTGTGTATATACAAGCTCTTAAGTAAGATTTACGCTGTGTAGAAGCCATTCTTTTAATCGCAACATTTTCAGTCCGGGATATACAAACGTTTTATTTAAATAATAAAAAATAACGTTTTCTTTTACACTAAATGGTTCAAATCTAAACTCATTCGAGTTTTACTGTGAATCAAAGTCCTCGCTTTTAAGTTACAACATTTCAACGACGGCACATAAACATAATATTTACATGTTTTAGGTTTAATAGTAATAACAATAATATATTAAAAAACATGTCGAATAGTTCGTAAGTTTTAGAATCACTTGACTTAGTAACACTTGATCGGCGACCCGTGTTATGTGAGTTATTTACTCCTTAGTAAGGGAGAAAATAACACAACAACGCAACACTGAGATCCGTCGCAGGACGAAAATTCGAGACATCGGATAAACAGTGTTGCACCTCAAGTGGAGCTGGGCAGGACACTTGGCCCGACGAAGTGACGACAGGTGGAGTAGGGTAGTGACTGAGTGGTGGCCGAGGACAGGAAAACGGAGCATTGGTCATCCAGCCAGCAGATGGGTTGACGACATAATATCTGTCGCGGGTCGAACCTGGTCCAGATTGGCTCAAGAATTCAATCCGGACTAGTTGGAGTTGTCCGGGGTCGTCCTTTCTCGACAGTTGTTTCATTGGAACGTGTTTATTTAGTGATCATAGGTAGAAACTTCGTTAGCATGAGTTAATTGGTATGGCGATTTCAGCGTTAGTACTGTGTTCGTGCGCTGTCAGTACAGCGCCATCTAGTTTACTTGGGTGTAACCACTTCCACTTGAAATTATCACCATCTCGTTATTTGGCGGCGGCTACATAATGTATAATGCAATTTAGTCTGTTATGTCCTCTAACGTTTATATCTTAAATAACTGAAGACAAAGTAGATACCTCGTCCTTATATGATAAAGTATCCAATTATTTTATTATACTTCCAGGCAATAAAACGTACAATAACTTTTAGTACGTATCCATACAGTATATTTTCGTATCGACGACACTGAAAAAACGCCAACGCCGAGGTTTAACGCAACGCTTTTTTAACTCTCGTGCAAACAAGAGGTTAATCTATACTCGCGGCATTTATTTTATGTTACAAGGGGTAAACGAGCAAGCAGCAGGCACCTAAGTGCCTACCGACGCCCATGGACATCTGCACGACCATAAGGCTAGCAGATGCATTACCGGCCTCTAATAACGAGTTTAGGCCACCGGGAAGTCCGAAGGAAACCGAACGAAACGCGACAACAATACCATTACATGACGTGACAGCATTACCGCCACTTCACGCCGATCTCACGTGAGAAAGAGGTACTGGTACCCGGATGCGCCGGCCCAATTCGGCTACAAGCGTGGCGCTACCACATTTTGATGTGAATACACATTGTTGCGGTGCGGTTCCGGCGTCATGTGTAGAAAGCCTAAGGGTCTATAGTATATTCTAGTGTATGTAAATGTAAATGTGCTTTATATATATGGTGTGATCAAATTATTTAAGCGCTTGTAGAATAAGGCTTAAATACAATAATTCGAATTATATTAATATATAATTTGGTATTATTACAATTCACTGGTTGCGACTTGAATAGGGTTAGATTACAAAAGGTCAAAAAAATGTTATGTAAATTATGAACAATAAAGATATTTTCGCTCCACAACTTCTGTGCGTCTAATATAAAAGTAAAAAAAAAAGTATTTGGTTAATCGTGTTAAATTATATCTGATACGCTATAAACGTATTTGTTAAAAATCTGTCCCAATAAGTTTTCTGTGAAAGGTTTTTGGTATGCTCCTTGTTGTATCGATTTCCTCTTGCGTTGAAGAGCCAAACGTCAAAACCGGCGTCGGCTAGTTGATATGCCATAGAGTGTTCTGGACCCAAAACCAACCACGCATCAGAACTGTCTCCAATACCATGTACAAGTAATATTGGCGGTCCTCTCTTTGGTATACGAAAAGTGTTCAGTTTGTACCCATCTTCCGTCACGACAACATGACTTTCACTAGTGTAGTTATACCTTTGCAGCAATTGCGAAGAGTTTAGAAATATTTCGTCACTGTTTCCAAAATTTGCAAAGCACTCAATATTATAGACAGTTAACGCGAGGACCGTGATTAAAAGATCGGTAAAATAATCCATGTTTAAAAAATAAATATCCCAAGTGACCGGAATCACGCAACTGAAGCTAATGACTCGACATGGCCAAAGTCAATGCTATGCTTATATTAATTCAATAAAAACTGGTTGAGAAGGATGCGGAATTCGGTACTGTGTCTTGGCATAGATGCTGTCAATCAGATTAAGATTGAATATCGTGTACGTTTGTTTATTTTTTGATTTATATTTGTGTGTATGTGTGATTTGCTACATTTTATATTTACGTGTGTTTTTCTAAGTCTGTATGGCCAGCAAATCTGTTGTTTAAGTTTCTGTACCCCCAAATAAAACAATGGAACCTTTTAATTATACATTCGTTGTCCGTCCGTCTGACAAGATCCCTTTTGTCAGGAATGCGTTAAGCTGTAAAGTTTAAATTAATACCAAATGCTGATTTCTGCGGACTCTCGAAGCTGTGAAAAAATCAAACGTATTAGAGTACGCAATCGAACGATATGGCCGTTTATGTCACGTTTCCCTTAAATAGTACGTGCAGTCGAAAACTGAGTCAAAGACTGTAGGGTATTTCCTGTTGACCTAAGATCATAAAATTTGGCAAGATACTATCTTGAAGTACAAGTACACGAAAAATGCAAAAACTGTAAATTTGTAGATAGAACAAAAATAAATTGAGGGGACTTTGTCAAATTAAAAGCAATTTTTTTAAAATATAAATCTTAAAATAACAAAGTATTAAGTGAAGATACGCAACCCTTAGTGCGCGAGACTGACTACCACTTGCCAGGTTTTTTATTTAAATTATATGATAGTTTTATTAAGAAAGATGGCATAGTGTATATATGGTGTGGCTCGTGAATACAGCTACATGCATTATGAATAGAGAGACAGATAATTACTCTTAACTTTTTAATTTTTTACAATAATTAGCGATAAGGTAGCCCGTATTAATTGACTGAGTCGCCACGTGACATAATATGATAAATACATAGGACTTCAATGATACATGGGCGTCAGTGTCTAAGGCAAACTTTATGCCTTTAATAGAGAGCTGCCAATTGATGCACAAATATTTATATAATATTTCATATGTAAATACATACTACTGCCAAACTCGAGGCGGGTGTTATGCCAACAACCCCGGTGCAGAAGGCAGGGTCACTGCCAATTACGCCAACAGGCCAAGGAATAATAAACGAAGGTCAAATGACACGTTAAAATATGTCAAAATTATACATCTTTAAGGTACGAATAACCTTGTAGTCCAGTGACCTTTGTTTATCGTCAATATTAAATTCGGCATATGATATAAGAACTCGTTTACATAAAGTTACATAGATGAGGCAAATGATTTCGACCTTAATGCTTTTGTTTCATTTAGCATTATTTATAAGTTATAACATTAGCAATTTTGCTTAGAACAAGCCAGGTGAATACATCTAAACAAATCATCGATTCAGTCGTCCAAAACTTTCATACAAATTCCAATACATCTTTGTATATATAGAACTCGACTGTACAAACCTTTGTCACCCTACTCTTCCTAAATGCCTGGTCCGATTGTATGAAATTTTATGCATATACAGGGAAGTCCCCAGTGATTAAATTTTTCGTCGATTTTTACTTAAAATGTACAACTTTTTTTACCATTTTTTTAACTGCATACTGTATAATACCATTATTATTTTAAATCAGAAACAAATTTCTTCAATATTTTTACCTCAAACCGCAATGTAAATAAAACTTAAAAGTACCTAACAGTGCTAACGCGGCGCGGGTCGTTGACTTGTTTTGCGCGTCAACATTTTGTTGAAGATTGCTTCCCAATGTTCACGATACATTGCGCGCTCAAGGATGGGATGAGGATGGCAATATCTGTAACCTCACATTTCTGAAATGAATGATTTTTTTGATTTTATTTAGGACATTAAATGTAGTCCTTATCACAAACTTTGCAGTACGATGTCCTTTACACTCTCTATATTAGACCTATTCTAAAAATACTAAAAGATGCAGGAGCTGGTCGAATCTTCGGAATAGATGACATTAGTACTGAACCTTTCACCTCACCTAAACCGGGCAAGACAATGTCTACTACGTTCTATAAAGGCAAGTAAAGAAATATAATCTCTATCCGTTGAGTTATTATCGCTTTCAGACAAACTGGAATTTGATTGTAAACTTTATCATTATACTTTTTTTAATTACTAACTTGTGTCAGTATTTAAATTTTGCTGTCTGTCTATTTGTTGAAAGTAATCTTCGACACATATATATATTTTTTTTTAATGTTAGGAATACTTTTTTTACAGTATTTACACTAAAAAATGGCAGATATTAAAATGTATAACACACATAACCTTAATGACAAAATAATGAAGGCCTCGCACAAAATCAAAAAAGGAATGAAACTAATAAATCCAACGTTAACGAAGGTTAACAACTAGGCGATTTATAAAGTTAAAAAAGTTAAAGAATGACAAAGGAAACGCGGTCGATACGAAATGAGTAAATAACAAGGCAACATACGTGTTTCCGTAATTGTTGACATACCGTGACATACTAATTAATATTTATTAACGCAGTAACTTCACGCAAGGATTTTGAAGGATAACATGACTTTACGTTCATAACTAAAAATAATATATTATTTTAAAATAAATACCATATTGTGCGAAGTAAATCAAAAAATGTTTCATTCAAACCCAAGTAGACTGTTACAAGCTCTTTTGAACCGTCAAATATTATAAAAGGTACATTTATTTGGAAATGTCGGGCCACGAGTAGAAGCAGCAAAACACTCGTTAGCCACTCTTTGAAAAACAGTTCTTATAAAAAATAAGTTTAATACATTTCCTTCTTTACTATAAAGTACGAGTGGCTCCAGCGAGCGAGCAAACTCCATGCAGTTTTATCTTGACTATAGTATTCGATTCGTTAATGTGTGTAAAATTCTATATTTAATGAACTTAATGCTTTACAGTTGTGTATATCGAAAACATTGGCAAATTATTCGGTTCCGATGGTGGAAAAAAATCGGGGAGCTGCAAAAAATCGTAAAACATTTTGCCGCTGGCGCCCGGAGCGAGTTGTAAACAGTTTGCAAAACTGTTATAGCGTCGCTGCACTTTGTCACACGCTCCACTGGCATCGGTGTAAATTATCACCTCTAGCAGCCAAAGTTCGCGAAAGAAAGATAAACGCCTGGTTAGTAATACCTTCTAAAGCTTCCCAAAGTTCTTTTTCTCATAGACCGCTTGCAAATTTGGGTGGTTGCTCTGCTAACTGCAGGGGTCCACCATTTCAACTATATTCACAAAACTCGACAAAACTGTGAAGATTTCACTAACTATAGAAATGTGCGTTCCAGCCGCCTTTCAACTACGAATTAATAGTTTAAAGTGATTGTACACGTACTAACAGCACAAGAAAACAATCAATTCTCACTTATTTCATTTAGAAAACTCCCTATTCGGAGCCTTAAGTAAAAGTGCAAGTGATCAATTAATAAAATATACGGATTAAATAATTTCGTTTTATTTTTTAGGTTTTAGAATCCATCACCAATGGATTCGGTGGTGTAGCTTTCGGGTTCCAGCATTACACCGATTTTCCCTCGTATTCATCCGCGGATTAAAGCAAAGTTGTTTAGTTTCTCATGCTGGGTATGTGGCTCGAATTGACTCCCAAAGGTGGGCCAATATCGCGACTACCTTATGCCGAAATGTAGTCAACTCTTCAGAGGTGCTGCTCAGTCCATCTCTGATTCACAAATATTCTTTAACAACGAGGATTGGTTCCGTATATTAGTCTACTGTCCACTAAATACACTTACTTAATATATTGGACTAGTAAAAAGATCTTAACGTAGATGCCAAAATGATATCATGTTTCTGTAGTAACAAACAAAATACGGAAAAAGTATGCACTTCATTTATTACTTTTTCTAGCAAAAGCTTTATGTTGAAGAGGAAAGGAAACCATATATAAGGCATACTTCAAAACTATTCATATCATTCTTCCGCATCAAGTGTTTACATCACTCCCGAATTAGGGCAGGCTTCTGAAACAAATAAAACCATTAACTATACATAAATGGCCATAAAGATCTCTGTCCATTTTATGAGAGGCATTAACGATCTCTTTAATCGGATCGTTATTGTTTTATATGAGATAACTAATCTGCAGGATTTAATCAAATGGAAATAAAAGGTCGATTAAATCACTATGAAACCAAATTTTGCTGGAGTTGAATATCATTCTGATTAATCTTCCCTTTTCCTTTAATCAATTGTTAAGTTTAGTCGTTTTTAAAGGCTAGAAACGCATCTGCGATACTTTTCATTTACAATACACCTTAGAAAATGAAGAAATTCTAGATTTCAGTGTTAAAGATGTTAAATTATAATATTTGTCTTGGGGTACAGTTACTTTAAGCTTGAAGCTAAGCGTTTCTTTTTTTGAATAAATTCCTTCGTAATCCACTTTTATGACATAATTCTAGCAAAAAAATGAACTTCTTTTGTTGTTTGTCATATTTAATAGAAAATTATTTTCTCTAATATTGAAAAATATTTTTTGAAAAAGACCTTTGATAATACGACAACGTTTGCCGCGTCCACTGTAATATTTTTAAAGTTACATCAACATTTTCAAATACAGGTGCTTCTGTAAAAGTACTGTATGTAAAACACAAATAAATGATTTGAAAGCTAGTTCAAGTACGTTAGCGACCATGTTACGTGACAGAAACTATACACAAAACTTGAAGTGTAAGGTTCAAACTCTGACCTCGCGGCTTTAAAATAAACTTAACTCAAAGAATATCAAAATCCTAAAAAAAATTATTAATATAAAGAGTAAACAGAAAACAATAGTTGGCGAAAATACTGACTCAAAATAGGATTTTGTTGCGGGATCTAGTCTGTTCTGTCTTATTTACTAAACTAAAATTTTTGGAAAACATTTATTGGTTAATCAAAGGTATAAAAATAAAACCCTACAGTGTTATGCGCGCATACAAGAGTATATGCGCGCGTGTGCGTGTTTGTGTGCGTGTATTGTATTTGTGTGTGCGCGTGAAAAAACGCATTTATAAACGTTTAAACCACAATTTATACCTATAACACAGGCATTAAGTTGTCTACCTTAGGAACAGAAGTCCGTGTGTCATATAGTCCTGTATATATTTATTTACTTTTTACTTTTTTTTATTACAAGGGGCAAACGAGCAAGCAGCAGACACCGAAGTGCCTACGGACGCCCATGGACATCTGCACGACCAGAAGGCTAGCAGATGCGTTGCCGGCCTTTAATGACGAATTTAGGCCATCGGAAAGTCTCACAATCTGAACGAAACGCGACAACAATACCATCACTTGACGCGACAGCATTGTCGCCACTTCACGCCGATCTCGTATGAGAAAGAGGGGCGAATGTGTCTACAAAGTTGAAGTTGTGCAAAATGTTAATTTAGCAAGAATCAACTTTGAAGTTTTATTTTGCTTCGATATAAGAGATTTAAAATTCGAAGGCCAACGGCCGGCGGGTGTTCGGTTGTGTAGGCGACCAATAGATGGCGCTGTTTTAATATTTCATTGTGACATTAATAGAGTAAGAGCCCTTGAACAACTTACGGTATTTTATAAGGGTAAAAAAGTTTGTTGTTGGTACCATAATATCACATCGACGCTGACTGTTCAGATTTAATTTATAATGCTGGTTTTATGAATCCTAGCAATTTTGACATGTACATACTATAAATTATAAAAAATGACAATCAATTTACAAAGCTATTTTAGAGAATACACTTTTAATCCTTATCCAAATAATTACGCTAGATACGGTGTACATTATATGCAGATCAAAATTGCCCTTCACAGCATATCACTACAACGAATATAGCTGACTGCTGGCGAGGAACGCGCATCGTGTGGCTGCGACGAATGTTTTAGATGCTAGAATGTAGAATGCGGCCACTCAGATACATTTATTGGATTAAATCCAAATATACACGAATAACATTGAGTGAGACGATATTTTTATAAAAAAAAGTACTTAAAATAATATATATTTTACTAATAGTAAGTCTTTATTTGTTTCAGGTAACTTGAAATGTGAGAACTAGACAGATATTTCCAAATTTAAAGAAGCGAAAGCTGCTGGTAATGAGCGGGTACGCCTATAATGTGTGAGTATAAGAAACCACCATTCAAATACCATGGTTGGGAAATAAGAGACAGAGAAATAATGACTAATTAAGGTAAACATTATAATTATATTTTGTATTAATTTTCTACTCAACCATAGTTGTTGCTAATGAAAAGTATGACCAAGTGGTACTTGCCACCTGAAAATTAAAAAAAAATTCTAGATCAAACATTTTTTATAAAAAGTTACCGCATCCGGTAAACTGGCCTGCTTACCGGTATCAATTGCATATCTACACACATTTTTCAAGGCAGGTAACACATTTCCAAACTTTTTGTGACATTATGGATCTCGTTAGTTAGTCGGGTAGACCGCCTAGCCGGGTCCTATTCCTCTTGGTTATAAAAAAACTTAAACTTACTTAAAAATACACCAACTTTTTGGAAATCAAACAGTAGAATCCCGTAATACGCAAGAATTAAATAGACTTGCAAATCTTACAGTCGTTTTAATAAGAAATGTAAAAATATGTCCAAGAGGTTCGTAGATGAAAAAAAGAAAAACACTTGGACCCAGTAGGGCCAACTAGCTAATTTAGGTTAGCAAGCATTTGGCGTTGCTTTCGGTATGTAACCTACTTAAATTAGATATGTTTCTTGCTATTCATCAAAAACGGCTGTATCTATTTGACTCCTGTCTGTATTGTTTTGGTTACATTATTTCTGGCAAGGTTTTTTTTAAAAAAAGAAAGGAAATCTCTGAAGAATATTTAAAAAATAATAAAATATTCAGAGTTGGTCGCTTCTTCGGAATACTTCCTATAGATGACGATAGACGTCCTTTCGTCTGACCGTAACTCGGGCAAGGCAACGTCTGCCAGGTACGTTAGCTTACGTACGTTAGGTGGAACCGTGCAGTACATGTCTCACAAACCGAACGAAACGCGACGACAATACCATCACTTGACGTGACAGCATTGCCGCCACTTCACGCCGATCTAATGTGAGAATGAGGTACTGGGTACCCGGACGCGCCAGTCCAATTCAGCGGCAGACCAAAAGGATTGCAAGCGTTGCGCTACCTCTGTTAGTAAAGATCCTGTCTTTACGTGTAAGGGAAGGGCATGGAGAAAAAGGATATAAAGGTAGATGGGGAGGAGAGAAAGGATGCGGATACTAATGTCACGGACGGTATAGGGGGTGTGACAACAGCAGCTAGACCACTCCGGGGTCGCGTACCCGTAGTGGATTGGGCCAGTTATCGGTCAGATAAAGGGAAATCTACCCCCTGGGAGTGGGTCTCAAATGGGGACTCGTGCTTAAAACTCATTAGGAAAATTGTTTTCATCGAAATCGGACATCGAATTTAGAAGTTATTTAATAAATACCTCCATCGCGTATCATATACGGAACCCTTCTATATAAACGTGTTTTGAATCGCTCTTAGCCACTTTATGTTGCCTGGCCCGTTGGCGCAGTGGGCAGTAACCCTGCCTTCTGCTCCAGGGATTGTGGGTTCGATTCCCGCCTCGAGTCTGGGTGTATTATCTATATGTATGTATTTAAATATTTCTACAAAAAAAATATTTGTGTGTAACAGGCGTCGTTATTATAACACAGGCATTAAGTTGTCTACCTTAGGAACAGACGTCCGTGTGTCATATAATCCTGTATATGTTTATTTATTATAAAAATAATATTTCTACCCTTAATTTTATCGAAAGAGATGTTTCTAGTGGATACTAACTATAAAGTACCTCCCTGCCAAATGTGATCTTTGTAGGACCCGCGGTTTTTGAAATTTCGTGTTTCGTGGTGATCTTTCTCAGATTTAAATATTAAAAATATTTATATCTTGAGAACTGATGGGCCTTGCGATATAAAAAAAAAACATAGAAATATTCCCTCATATAGTTTACGCATCTATCAGAACTAGCGTACCCGGCAGACGCTGTCCTGCCCGAAAGTTGGGTTACTGACTTCTTTCTAGTGTGAATTTTCTCCTACTTACTTGACATCTAAAGAATGAGATGAATGAACGGCTTGGATTGTTATAATAGAGATTGACCATGCATAGCCTCAGACAGAACCTTATGCCTCCGCCGCTAGGAACCTGTACTGCACTGTGAACGATACAGATCAAAGTTGAAAAATGTTACAATTAATCTATACTACATAAGTAATATGCGCAATAGAATAAAATGGTTAAATCTGAAGAAAGCAGAGTGGCTTAGCTTGGAGGAGGCCTATACCCAAAAGGGGTCCTTAATTATTTAAGAATTTAAATTATTTACTTATTTAAAAGTATAAACTAAATGTAGTTTAGATAATAATCTACCCTGTAAATGTAATTAAGGAATGAATAAAGGCTTTTATTATTATTATATAACTAATATTTTTTTTATTTTTATTAAACATCAATTTGCACCACAGGTTAATGCCCGTGCCATTTGATAGTGCTATGTTCTAATTAATTGAGATTTCACTCGAATTTCTCTCCTTCTTTCTGCAGTAAGTGTGCACTTCTTTATTATTAAATACTGTTCTATTTACTAAAGTATCTTAAACAATTGGCCAAAAGCGTGCCAAGACACGCTTATATAGAAGGGATCCGTATGTGATACGCTATAAACGTATTTGTTAAATAACTTCAAAAGTTTTTGTCCGATTTCGTTCAGAATAATTTTCCTAGTGAGTTTTTAGTACGTCCTATCAACATGGAAAATTTCAAATCTCTACCTCTAATAGTTTGGAAATGCTTGGGGGGGACCACCTTACGGACAAAGGGACGGACGGACGGACAGAGCGAAACTATAAGGGTCCCTTGTAGTACTACGGAACCCTACTAAAACGACGGCTTTTTATTATCGTAACGATGGAATGGGAACAAATTAAAAGCTATCCGAAACAATGGAATCTGGTATATCCTTCATTCCTGTAAATAATGATTATTTAAAAAAAAAAGAAAACCGCCTTCAAAAACGAGAAGGCGAAGAACTAAAAAGCAACAAATAAATAGTACTTTCATACGATTTAGTAGACACTTACTGAGGTGCTGAATTCGGTATCAAGCCAAATAGGCTCTCCGCTAATGAAATTCTAATGCAGATGGCATTAGAATTTCATTGTTTTCTAATCGAAATCTTTGTCAGACCTGGACTTAATTAATATGGGACCATTCAGGAAGCACCAGCTTCATATGAAACATCAAGAATCATCAAGATTGGTGCACCCAGTCCAAAGTTCTGCGGTAACAAACATAAAAAAAAAATATTTACTGATCATATATGAAGAAAAAAATATATATTAATTAACTACTATATGAGATTAAGAGCAAATTATTGAGTTATATACGCAACGCATGGACATAGCGTGAGGGCACTGTCACGCGCAAATTGTGCAATAGGTAGAAGCGTTAATCAAGCGCGCGGCGGGTCATTCTTTGTAAGTACACGCCCCAAGTGTAAATTCGCCGCATGGAAACTTAACGCCACACTTCATCTAATTTTAAGGAAATTTGGTCAAAAATTGAGTACCTATTTTTACACATAATAGAAACGAGAATCGAGTGCTGAGCACCTTCTATAAATAAATAAATAAATAAATATATAGGACTATATGACACACGGACGTCTGTTCCTAAGGTAGACAACTTAATGCGAGCGCCTTCCTCTGTAAACCAGCCGTCCTCGGCGGACCGGATTTGCAGGAGCGTTTGTCTAGACAAATGATTTTCACAAGTGTTGTAAATACCTAAGTAAATAAACGAAATTTGATTTGACTTGAATACAAACAAATCTTAAAGATTAGATAATTTTTCTTTTACGGCTTAAAAAACTTTTTACCAATAATTATAATAACACGACATAAAGTATAAACCTGACTGGTTTAAAGTTGCAGGTAACAGCGTTCATCCTGCGCATTTTGCTACAGTGACATTAAGCAGACGCCCAGTTTAATAAACTAAAACGCAGTTCTATTTATAAATGTGCGCGGAGGAAAAATTAAATAATAAACGCAACAAATGGCCAGTGTGCGCTTCCCTTAACTCCAGGAGACCAGAAGGCCAGCTGTTCACACAGGTAAGTGCTTCTTTAGTACAGTGTTGCCTTATTTCGTTACCTCTCACGTAAATTATAACAGTCGTCATATACTTGTTTACAAAGGTATACAAAACTAGCGGCCCACCCCGGGTTTGCACGGGAATTTACATTGTCGAAGTTTTCATACGGACCCCTAAATTTTTTGAAAATATTCTATCGCCTATGTTCATCAGGGATAATGTCAGATTCTAATGGTGAAGAATTTTTTAAATTGGTCTTTTAGTTTCAGAGCCTATTCAATGCAAAAAATAAACCTTTCCTCTTTGCAATATAATATTATTATAGATAATAGTGATTCTATTTCAATATAAATGTTAGGAACCATCTACTGTAAAGCTTGGAGCAGGCAACTGCTTCCCTAAAGATGTGTGAGGCAAGAACAGGACAAGAACATCAGATTATTTTAAATAATAACGCAGAACAAAATAAAAGTTTTTCAGGATTATCTCGAAATTAAGGTAATAATGTTTATTGTGCCTGTTTATTTATTGTACATCTAAAGTTCAACCCTTCGCTTATTTTGAGATATCATAAGACCCAAATGCTGTTATGAAAAAGCAATTTTAAGTACATGTAATATCATTTTAAAGTACATAAACCTAATATAAGTTATATTATGCGAATGTGTACTTGAATGAAAATAAAAACATACCATGTAAGAATTTTTAAAAACCAACAGAAATAAGAAAAGCAAAAATATAAGACTACAAAAACCGAGAATAAAATAAATTATTTCTGGGAAGGTATAAGAAAAAAGAATGGAAGGAAAACTTAAATGAGTATTTAAAAAATACTTAAAGTTGCAGATGATTGAATTATATTCCAGAAAATATCATATTTAATATCGCACTAAATCGAAATATGTACTCGGAACCTGTCAATACACGAGCACGTGAGATCATACGTGGGTAGCTTCGCCGGGCTTTTTAATGCTAATCTTCTAACAGATAGCAGCTTTCGCCGCTTTATTGGTCTGGTTTCTAGGAACCTAGGTAGGTTTATGACTGTTTTATTGGAGACTAGTCCATACACTTCCGCACAAATACGCAATGATTCGCTGCCGTCTTTAAACTTTACGAGTATGTATATTAGTTCTTGTCAACGTCTGTATGATGTATGAAATTAAGTAATAATAATAATAAAATGTTTAGTTTCGGTTCAATTTTGCAAGAAGAAGTAAAGGTTGAGAGCTTCTAGTAAGTATGAAAATACCTTTGCCAGAAGGTCTCGCTCTTCCATAACAAATAATGGTAAGTACATTTTTATACTAAAAAAATTCATACAGATTTGTCTTTGTATGTTGCGTTCCGGTGCAGCAGGAATGCTGCAAAATAGATATAACAATATAATATATATATTTTGTTTTAAACGCTTGTTACGAGTATACTTTGATATATATATGTTTATGAAATTTATACGAATTGTATTATATAACTTTTATGAAATAAAACTATAATATAACCGATTATTATGAATTTTTTGTCTTTACATCGTGTCTTTTGACTTAATATAAGCCGTGAATGACTAGATCTGTAACAATACTTGGTTAAAATTATGCATTTTCTGACTTCTTTGCTGCCGGAGTATTTCTATTTTTTTATATCATATTCAAATGCATAAGAATAGCATTTCATGCATGAATAGTATTTAATATTTATTCGCATACAAATCACTTGATTTTCTATCAATTCCGGTAACTTGTTCAATACGATCTGCTGCGAATAAGTGTGTGGAGGGCCACGTCCGCATTACGTTTTCAAGTAATATTATTTCCTAACCGGGCTGACCCCTGACTGCACTGAATAGATCAGCCTCAGAACCTTCTTGGAAATGACTGTATTAACGTTTATTTATTGAGAAGTTATAAATCTTCAATATACATATTTAATGGCCTCGGGTGTTTTCTGTGAATTTTATAACGCACTTAAAAATAAACTACCCACATACGATGAAACAAATTGAAACTGAAAGGGAATATTTAAAGAAAATTGCTTATCGTAATATTTTCGAATTTTATCTATAACTAGTTGTGCCCGCGACTTCGTCCGCAGAAAATTAGGTTTAATGTTAGCCTGATGATATATATATATATATCTATAAGACTATAGACTATAGATATGTATATATATCATCATACCTATAAGACTATAGACAACATAGGCTATAGTCTTCCTCGATAAATTGGCTATCTAACACTAAAAGAATATTTCAAATCGGACCAGTAGTTTCTGAGATTAACGCGTTCAAGTAAACAAACAAACAAACTCTTCAGTTTCATATATTATTATAGATACAGATTTTATTTGCATCTTTAGAGAAGCGACCATTATGCCAGATGACAAATTTAGGATTTTTATTTCATAAAAAATTATGTTTGACGTTCAGTTATAGAAAGACAATTTAATTTTTATTTATATAAAAATTGACATATATGTATGTATCTTAATTAATACGTAATAAGCGTATTTGCGTGAACCCGCGCCCCGATAATGATGTCCACATGTGATCAGATAAAATGTTCACGACTCCTGTTGGACCGCAGCAAATAACTCTGTCTTTACACGCTATTAAAGCGATTCTTTTATTGAATCAACATTCCCCATCAGATATTGTATCTGATTGCCTTTAAATATTAATTTAGTGTATGTTTCTCGGAATATCGTACTGTAGATAGCGCACACGCAACCGAATGTAATGATTATGCCAATTAAAGACTTAAAGACTGCATGCGATGAGTGACATGTCAAACCCCGGTCAGGGGTTCTGAACCTTTGTCGTTTGGCATAAAAATCATTTTTCTTTGTCACGTCGCAGTGAATATATTCGGCTGTATCAAAACATGTCAAACTGTTGTCCAGGGGCTATGCACCTTTTTTCGATTGACATACAATACATTTTTGTATGACTCGGTGCGGTGCATTCGACTAGCATGAAACATTACTGTGCGAAATATAAATCTTGCATAATGTATTGAAGGCTTAAACGCTTAGCTGCATTTCGAGATTCATTTACGAAAACATTACTTATACGAGGACTTTTGATTGAGAAATTCTACTGGTTCACTTACGCAATAGGTTGGGTCCATATCGCTCCGGAATTGCGAGTGTGGGTTCTAGTCCCGAGTAATGATTCATTAAAAAAAAATGAATTACTTTCATATACGTGTTACCACTGCGGTTCAACTTTTTTTTTAATATAACAAGGGGCAAACGGGAGGCAGTTCATCTGAGTGAACACCAGACGGCTCGCGGATGCGTTGCCGGCCTTTGATGAATGAATATGCTTAGTTTGCATTAGGAATGGCCACGGCGAAAACCCAGCAGGTTTTGAACCCAGCATCTCACCGATTTTAATCCAATATTCTATCATTAAGCTACCCGGGCTTTAAAATGATTATTACATATAGTTTCTAAAGCGAAAACTTCTATGCGCAGGTTTAAGTGGGGAATAAATGCGTGTAAGACGTCATCGATATGGTCATGAGGCTTACGTTTTTTTTATAGATTTAAGTTGTCATTTCTGTGTTTTGTTTAACCTCTTGTCACTAATCGATTAAAGTCGCTGATAATTAGTATAAGGACTTCTTTGAGTCGGATATAAAAACACTTCTAGTTAAGCTACTATAAACACTTCTTTGAGCCAATAATTCAAAACACTTCCAGTTAAGCTAATATAAACACTTCTTTGATCCAATAATTCAAAACACTTCCAGTTAAGTTAGTATAAACACTTCTTTGAGCCAATAGTATAAAACACTTCTAGTTAAGCTGGTATAAACTTTTCTTTGAGCCAATAATTCAAAACACTTCCAGTTAAGCTAATATAAACACTTCTTTGACCCAATAATTCAAAACACTTCCAGTTAAGTTAGTATAAACACTTCTTTGAGCCAATAGTATAAAACACTTCTAGTTAAGCTGGTATAAACTTTTCTTTGAGCCAATAATTCAAAACACTTCCAGTTAAGCTAGTATAAACACTTCTTTGAGCCAATGGTATAAAACACTTCTAGTTAAGCTAGTATAAACACTTCTTTGAGCCAATAATTCAAAACACTTCCAGTTAAGCTAGTATAAACACTTCTTTGAGCCAATAGTATAAAACACTTCTAGTTAAGCTTTTTTTTATGTTACAAGGGGGCAGACGAGCAGGCAGCAGGCACCGAAGTGCCTACCGAGGCCCTTAATGACGAGTTTAGGCCACCGGGAAGTCTCACAAACCGAACGAAACGCGACAACAACACCATCACTAGACTGTGCATGAAAAATCGTTGTCGACTAAACTGGACAGTATTTTTCGATACGTGCGTAGCGGTTATAAGAAGTGTCCTAATGAAGGCGTTGCGATCGCGCGAACTCCAGTTAGGACTCTCCTTTGACATTAATATGTTAGATCGCACTTTCGTAATAGAATTCGAATGAATTCTATTAAGACGAAGCCTCTCATCGTTCGTTATCAGATATTTTCTATACTAGCCACTGACCCCCGCTTTGCACCAAATAGATATTCATTCGCAACTAAAATTAGCCAATGCCCTTCTCCAAGGTCCAAGCTACTCGGATATTCGGTGTACATACCGAAATACCTCAAAATTATTTCAGCGGTTTAGCCGTGAAAACGTAACATACAAAGTTACTTTCACATTTTATGTGATGTATTCCTCGTGACCCAAATTAAAACATTTGTCAATGTGTGTCACATTTAACGTCTTAATTGACGTACACATGTTAAGTTAGTTGTTAAGTGTAGTTGTTAAGACTTTAATAATAATTGTCCTGATTATACAAAAATGTTGCCATACTTTATTAAAATTATATGCTAATTAAATTTCAGCTAAAGTGGAACGATTTTATTTCGTAAATGACCCAGATCTAAGCGGAAACAAAAAAAAAATTATTGATATTTTTTTTACTGAAAGTAAATTTACTTTGGCTGGCCCGTTGGCGTCTGCTCCGGGGTTCGTGGGTTCGATTCCCACCTCGAGTCTGGGTGTATTATCCATATGTATGTATTTATATATTTACAAAAAAAAATATCGGCTGCAGACCCTATTGTCACGGACCGTATAGGGGAGTTACAATAGCAGCTAGGTTAGTCTGGTGTCACGTACCCAAGTAGATAGACTAGTTATCGGACAGATAAAAAGGAAAAATCTATCCTCTGGACAAAAGATTGTTTCTATATTCTTAAAAAATAAAAATTAAACTGAATACACTAGCATATAGCTCTATTATTAATCGGAATGGATGTATCTGAATTTCATAGAGATTATTTCAGTTAAATAACAATATTCTTTGAAACTAATTCGAAAAACTTTGCGTACCAGGTTAAATTGTGAGTGTTTACCCTCCAGGGACCCACTCAAACTCACAGATTTTAAAATCAAAGTAACCTTGTAGTACGTGCCTATAATTTCCACGAATAACTTAACTGCAGATATGCGTACAGAGGCGGACATATTGCTGAAGCAATTTCTTAATCATTTGAAAGGTAAAGTATGTGTTCCCGTAAATTTATGCAAAGTCGAGCAAATAAAGTGTTTTCATGACAAATAAAAAGGAGTATTGAGAAATACAACTAATAAGTGAAATTAGATAAAATTCAAACACGTGAAGATTAGCAGGCCATTTAATTTTTTTTTATGTTACAAGGGGCAAACGAGCGGGCAGCAGGCACCCAAGTGCCCACCGACGCCCATGGACATCTGCACGACCAGAGAGCTAGCAGATGCGTTGCCGGCCCGTATCTAACACAGAAAGAGCATTCACTGTTTTTATTTAAAATAAAAACAAACGTTATAGTGAACAAAACGTATAGCGATACGTACTAAAAGTTATTGTACGTTTTATTGCCTGGAAGTATAATAAAATAATTGGATACTTTATCATATAAGGATGAGGTATCTACTTTGTCTTCAGTTATTTAAGATATAAACGTTAGACGATATAACAGACTAAATTGCATTATATATTATGTAGCCACCGCCAAATAACAAGATGGTGATAATTTCAAGTGGAAGTGGTTACACCAAAGTAAACTAGATGGCGCTGTAAGGACAGCGCACGAACACAGTACAAACGCTGAAATCGCCATACCAATTAACTCATGCTAACGAAGTTTCTACCTATGCTGACTAAATAAACACGTTCCAATGAAACAACTGTCGAGAAAGGACGACCCCGGACAACTCCAACTAGTCCGGATTGAATTTAAAATCGGAGCGGTAGCTCCGGAGATTATCGCGTTCAAGTAATTACACAAACAAACTCTTCAGCTTTATATATTACAATACGTTCATGGTTATAACTAAATATTTTTATGTTGCAAGAATGTATAAAAATGAATATTCTTCAGTACAGTATAAACTCGTATATTACTATGTACAAATGTGAGTAGAAAAAGAATATGCAAACAGATAATTTCGTAAATTATATCTCGAACTTTCAGTTCAAATTATTATATTCCAGGGAATAAAGGACATAAATTGTACAACCACAGTTTAATGGCAGTAGTCCGTTCTAAAAAAATTCCATGCATTACGTCTTCTCCACGTTACATGACACCGGCAAATTGCTTTGCGCATATCAACGTAAACAATGCGGCGTGAAGTGGCGGCAATGCTTGCACGTCAAGTGATGGAATCGCTGTTGTCGCGTTTCCTTCGGTTTGTAAGACTTCCCGGTGGCCTAAACTCGTCATTAAGGGCCGGCAACGCATCTGCTTACCTCCTGGTTGTGCAGATGTCTATGAGCGTCAATAGCTTATTGGCTGTCTGCTTGTTTGCCCCTTGTAACATAAAAAAGTAAGACTTTTCTACTTATCCTAAGCGGGAGTGAATTGATAGTCCTTCTGAATCTAGAATCGAAGCAAGAACCTTATTGATTTAAGTCCATCTATCTGCACGTTTAGCTATCGAGGTAAATACTTTAATTTTACAGGTATATTGCTATATTTGGATTTGGTGGTTTATGCATTGTGGCTGGAGATGAAGATTTCTATGATCTGTTGTTACAGAGTAATTTAAAATCCGAACGGTGCTTATTTCAACGCTTTACCTCGCTTTTGCAAACTTTCATAAATGCAAGTAAATATGACATCGCATCGAACTGAACTCTACTACGCTTTAGTCTACAGTATTTTTTTATATAGTACAAGCTGTTTTTAAATCAGACCAGCACTTCCTGAGATTAGTGCGTTCAAGCAAACACACAAACTCTTCAGCTTTATATATTAGTATAGATAAGTTTACTATGACATTCAATGTATTGGATTTTATATGTACTTCTTATATGGCAGTATAGCTACCATAAACACTAAGTAACAGACATCGTGAGTCACTCGTCGATATTTGGCTCAAAACTTAAGTATTGACCAAGTAAATACCCCCGCCTTCCGCGCGCCTCTACCTGTTGCAAAACGCGCCGCGTGACAGTGACCTCACGCTATGTCCAACTTTCTCTTGATCTCACGTAATAGTTAATTGATATTTATATATGCATGAAAAACTAAACTACTTTGCTTTAATCCGAGAATGAATACGAGTTATTCGTAGTAAACCTTACTTTACTTTTTCGTAAAGTAAACCTTTGTAGAGTCTATCTCCTGATGACGTTTCGGTGTCGAAGCGAAACGTGCGTTGAGGCACATTGGAAATTCAGTGTAGTGCTGTGCTTTGGTGGCGGATTCGGTGGTGTAGCTTTTTTGAGGAGGTCGTGGCCTAATCAGTGGTCGGCATTTGAGTTGATCGCTAAGTTAAGTTGCTCTGGCTGCGACAGAATTAAAAATCTTCTAGAAGAGAGCGTACTCACGTCTCAGACTTTACTTAGACTAAGTTTATAATAATAAGGCAACTAACATTATTTGAACGAAATATATACTTTAAAATCTTAAAAACCCATTCTAAAAAGTATATATAATAGAATACAGATTCCGAGAAGTATATCTCATTACAGTCTATGAAGTACAGTCTATGTAGTTTCATTACAGTCTATGAAGGTAAGGAAATGCCAGGTCTAACAATAAATATATTTCTTAGACCATTCATTACTTAATTTTCACCATTTACTGTCAAAGTAATCATAAATATATATCTCTTGGAAACCGAAAGTATGTACTTTGGCTCGTAGCAGCTGATAAGAGAATAAATTTAATCAATCATGAACTTCCTTCGTCGTGCAGATGTCCATGGGCGTTAGTAGGCACTTAGATAGGTACCTGCTGCCTGCTCTTTTGCCCCTTATAATATAAAAGAGGCTGTTTGCTTGTTATAAAAAAGGAAATGAAATTGATGAAATGAAATGAAAAAAAACTTTTATTTTTGAGTATTACAACTATACATACTAATTCATATAATTATAGCTGTATGATGCCCCAAAAAAGGTGTTACACCTTAGGCTCTCGGCCTTTGTAGGAGTGGGTGATACATTCCCATTCCTACGTTAATTTTCAGAGGCCTCCTCACGTATCCACCAATGTCAGTAACGTGAACGAATTATTAGATTATTAATCTATTTGTTTGCAATATTACCATAAGAATAAAATTAATGTTTTAAACTTAATAATACGTTTTAAGTTTGTTAGTTTGTTATACATTAATTTCTAACAATAACCTTTACCAAAATTTCTTTTAAGTAGGAACTAAAATCTAAAATGGCAAAGCATTTTCTTGGTCGACTATACAATGTACGTGAGTGATATATAAAAAAAAACTGCTGATAGAGTAACAATATCCAGAATTTTCCATCCTTTCAGCGAACCAACGTTTCTGAGCCATTGCACATATAATTCGCAAACGAGAGAATATTTCTCACGCAATCTTTTCATTAGTGCCAGTCTGTCTTGGCGATTGTGCAAATGAATAGTGCAACGCTCTGTATAGAAATAAAGCTAACGATCCGCGCACATTCTCCAGAAAAGAACATTAAATTGCAATTTATACTAATGCGCAGATTCTGTTACCTTTGCAGCTAAATTACGAATGCCTTTTCAAAGTCCGAAAACGATCAAGTAATCATTTAAAAGTGTTGTACGGGCTGGTTGTCGTACAGATATATTTATATATGATTGTGGTAAAATTAAAGACGTCTTGCATGGTTGAGTGGTGAATGGTTAATGGTACGTGACCAACTTAATAATTTACTATTTATACTAAAACGTCACCATTGTTAAGCGCTAGATATGCACAATATCTGAACAAAATGCCTGTGCGGTGCTTTGCCCGTACAAGTAATAATATATAAATTAGTATGAATAAATTAATTAGTATAAAAATGAATGATGAATGAATGAAATAAAATATTTTTTCCTAAGCTTTATTTTAATTTTAGTACAATGTCCATGTACCAAAGAGTCCTTATCTATTTTGGTCATATCGCCCGTAGAGAACCAGAAAATTTAGCTAAGCTGGTTCTAGTAGGGAAGGTTGATGGCGAAAGATCACGAGGTCGCTCCCCTACATGCTGGTCTGACCATATTAGGAACATCCTGGGACTAAATATTCCAACTGCCTTGAAACGTGCCGAAGACCGAGTGGGTAAACGCCTGCTGGTCTATCGACTATACACAAATTTTAATAATAGTCGCAATCATTCACTAGTTTCACCTCAAAGTTTTTTGCGAGTTATAAAAATTGGCAATTTACTAGATTTTGATGTGCTCTTACCGAATTTCGACTTTACCACCCCCTATTTGTGCTCCTCGCGCCGCATTTAATGGGGAAACTGCTCTTGAAAGCATTTTTTGATAGTATAGGAGGTACTGTCAGACATCAAAAGGGATACTGTCACACAACAAAATGTATAAAATTGCCAATTTACAAAACTCAAGAAATCTTTCCAGGTAACTGCAATTTTTTTGTATCAAATGGCTGGGGCTATAAAACGTCAACCAACTGTGAATTTGTAACATTTAGCTATGTAAATAAATACTTGGTATTTTTCTTCAAAATCTCGTATAGATATTTTTGTTTTTAATTAATCTTTTGGACCACTAATTTTTAGCTAAACGACACTTAAGAAGATTTTGTCATTGTCCATGGCCTTTGAATATTTATCTAAACTTTCTTTCCACTTTGCATGAAATTTTAATTAACTTAATTCGCTTGGCCCAGGAACAAGAGCTTTACTTTTTCCACGAGCTATCGCCGGGTTCTTGCTTCTTCCAACCGCGCGGGGCTCATATATACAACACGCTTGTTAATTTTATCAGAGAGCAATATAGGTAAGTATTTTTTGACTTAAATACTAGTTTAGTCAAAAAAATTTAAAAAGCTTTTATTTAAATGTATACCACTAAAAACAAAGAACTCAACCACCACCAACCAACCAACCAATCAACTCTATCATCATATCAGTTCCAAGTCGTCATCATGTTGCACTGTCATCCAATATACATGTGTGTTAGCAATATTAATAATCTGCTTCAAGAGTTGTAAGATGCCACTTGAAAAAACATATGTTGCAAGTTAAATAAAAGCTTTTAAAAATTCATTTAGTTTAGGCTCTATTAATCTGACTTCTTTAATCGGGTAAAGAGGTTTTCTGACTTTGCAGGATTTTATAATTGAAAAAAATATTCCTAAATCATTGACCAGTATTTTTTTTTTATTATAAAATCTGTCATAATGTCTGAAAATCTCCTTATGTGATTTAAGAAGTCAGACCTCCTTATCTGATTAAAGATTCACAAGAGGTCTTAGATGTAGCCACAACTCATTTGAAATGAACCCCTCTCCGATTCTTTTATTTTTTACTCTTGAGCTATTGACTTTACGAAACAGTTTAATTTAATACATTATTTTATAAAGGACTAGCATTTGTCTGCACTCACATGTGTGTTACTTTTATATAACTCAGGAACTGTACCTTTCTTAACGAAAGATGCCCTTCTTCTTCTACGCGGGCTGCTTAGTAGGGTGCTAGTAGGGTGACCATTGTGTATGAGAGGGGTGTTTGGCGTTTACTCAATCCAGCCCAGCTCCTGCTAGAAGTCCAGTATCCGCTGGGGCTTCTTCAAAGCTTCTCGTAGGGACCTCGGTGCCATCACTATTTTTGCCCTGTGGTTTTCCATTTCCCATCTTTGCCTAATTATATTGATTACAAATTTTCAAAATTATGGAATAGAAGTATAATTGAGATTTCAAAATACATAAAAAATGTTTTACATCCAAATTAATTTTGGGACAGATATAGTTGTGTACTATATACAACACTTTTCTTAATTTTTTTGTCTGTTTTTCTGAGTGACGACGACGTTAAATACACATATATTGTGCGATATTTTATATATAAGAGCATACTCATTCCTTAAAGGCCGGCGAAGCATCTGCGAGCCTCTTGACGGTGCAGACGGTCCATGGGCGACTTAGATAAACCGCCGTTATAAAAAAGAGGTCGTCTGTAAAGTCGGTTTCCGGAAGATAATTTTACGTGATAACGCCGATCGTGAATGTCTATGCCTGCACAGCGCTCTCGCTTGCACGTTCGGCTCAGGCGGAACGTGACAATGAATCGTGCGTTTATCGATTTATAAGACATTATAACGTCAAAGAAAATACTTACACATCTTGTATGTCTGGTTCATATAACCTCAATGCTTTTGGTCTTACTTTTTCCCTTGCCATTTGCGTATACGTCTTTACTTCTAACGTCTGTTTCATATACTTTAATGTCTCCTTAACAGTATTAGCCAAACGCTTTACATAACTGCACTAAATTTAATGCATTTATATTCACAATTGTAGAAGATAGTTATATTGGACAAACGAAACGACGGACTGAGACAAACCTTAAGGGCTCCTTGTTTGATTTGACGGAACCTTGAAAAAGGTATAGAAACATATATATTTTTACTATGATTTCAGAAGATCATGCCCTTATGGAGCTGGTATTTATATGTCTATGTAATATTTAAAGGTGGTATCTAAAAATATCCACTGATGTCCGTATGCTGTGGAGTTTTCTAGTTTACATTCAAACGTCTCTCTTTTAGCTACATTTTGCAGCAAACTTTATAGTTCAACAGAATTTTTATTAAAACTAGTCAAATATTTTTCGTGCAGCGTTGAAATTTTGTTTCAAATGGAATATATGTGTTTAGCTTATTTAAGCTATAGACTAATAGTTAGTCTATAATCTTTTTATAGTATTAGTCGAAAATAAATATTTGATTGGTGACTAATCAATTTCTCCCATGGTACAGCACTTAGTCAGGTCTCTGGCTTAATACGTCCAGTTCGCGCCAACTATCTTGAACAGACTATAGACTGATAGTTAGTCTATAATATTTGCAAAGCAATAGTCGAAAATATATTTTTGATTCGTGACTAATCAATGTCTCTCATGGTGCAGCAATTAGCCAGGTCTTCGACCTAATGCATCCAGGCCGTGTCAACCACCTTGAACAGACTATAGACTAATGGCTAGTCTATAATATTTTTATAGTTATAGTCGGAAATATTTTTTTGATTAGTAATGGATGGAGTCGCTTAATTAAAATAATAAATACCTTCGTGTGCCATTATTAATATTGCTAACCCCAATTAGGTCTACTGGCTATTTTGAATAATATAAAATTTTCCGTGAAATTATTTTTGTAAGGTTGGTATGGTTCTCTTTATAAATACAACGACGCAAATAAGAATTAATACTGCTTAAACACCTTCAAGAAATAAGCATAATAATTTCTAAAAGGCCGGCAACGCGTCTACGAGCCTTCTGTTTAGGCAGATTCAGCGCGTCCGGGTACCAGTACCTTTATCTTACATTAGATCGGCGTGAAGGTAATGCTCATCCTTTTTCATACCTAGATTGGTCCATTAGTTCTTCTTATTCTTCTTCCTAGCGTTATCCCGGTTAAATACCAATCTTATGTAAGAAAGAGGTACTAGTACCCGGACGCGCCGGCCCAATTCGGCTACAAGCATGGCGCTACCTCTAATTCGATAGTAATAAATAATTAAATTAAAAAAAAAAGTAAGGTATGTAATAGACATTATGGTCATCATAATTAATATAAAGAGATATGAATAATGCTTATGCACATCATAACAAAACTTTGCGCTCGTGTAATGTAATTGTTATCTATTAATAACAATTAGATAGCCATTTATAAAACAGTTGCGGACCGCAAAGTACGCGTTGCCGATCCCTGAGTGCTTAGTGCGAGTTTTTTTAACGCCCCTTTAAAAAAAAATATCTATTTTTTTATTTATATTTCCATAACAATAAAGTTCTTTTTTTACAAGGGTTCTATAACACTAAGGAGGGTCCGATATGGGCCCAGCACGAATATTTTCAAAGTCGAATCTTCGAC
Organism: Charaxes varanes; assembly: GCA_024363005.1. Classification (NCBI taxonomy): domain Eukaryota; kingdom Metazoa; phylum Arthropoda; class Insecta; order Lepidoptera; family Nymphalidae; genus Charaxes; species Charaxes varanes. The sequence goes on along the minus strand of JANCMC010029497.1, from coordinate 160,179 downwards.
TCGAACGGTTCGACATGAGATGAGACCCTCAGAACGTTTGCTTACTGTTACTATTAAATACCAAACCAATAGCGTCATGTATTGATCGCTTACCACACCGCCCGCCGGCGGCTCCGCTCGCACATTTTAAATCTCTCATAACTTCTAGGATATTAACTGAAATGATATGTAGTAAAGGGCAATTTTGATCTGCATAAAATGAACAACGTATCAAGCGTATTTATTTGGTTAAGGATTTATACAGTATTCTTTAAAACAGCTTCGTAAATAGCTCAATTTTTTTAATACGTAAAAGACAAAAATGGTTACTGTGGGTTATCCTTAGTAGATAGATGTATATATTTTATTAATGGCTGATTGCAAAGCGTAATCATGACAACCGTGTGCTATAATAATAGTCAATAAACATTACCTTGTACTAAGCATGGAACACAATACCCTTCCAGGGTGGTTAACGTAAATGAATAAATGAAAGCATGTGATACGCAATAATAGGTTTCAGGCCGGATTAAGATTTCAAATTTTAATGAAGTAAACTATTTCGTCATCTTCGTATTACAAGAGATGGAGTTCCTCTGAGTCGTGATAGAATATATGCTAGAACAAAAATCGGAGCCCTTCGCCAAAACTTTTCCATCAGCCGCCGTACAAGGCACGTATTATACACGCATCCGCAGTTGAGGGTGTAATGCTCGCAGCGTTATATCTTTAAGCTATAAGCGAATAACGACACACCGCATTCACAATATTAGTTATTTTATTCTATACCAGTTGCACCTCGCGGCTTTGTTAGAAAAAAAAAAACTATTTTATTTATCTTCACGACAGATTTTAGTACATTTAAATTTTACATAACTGTTTTGGTTTCTCAATTTTCTCGGCTGAATTATTTATTCCCAAGATGTATAGATGAATAATAGAGTCATACTACAGAATATTCTATATTCCAGTATAAGGTCCATCAAAATTAGACAAGCCTTATATACTCCTAACTGTGGCCGCAACTTCGCGTAAAATTAGGTAAAAAAAGATTCTATATTAGCGTGATGATATATAGCCTATAGCCTTCCTCGATAAATAGGCTATCTAACACTGAAAGAATTTTTCAAATCGGATATTGTTATCCTACACTCCAGGAAAGCTGGAAGAGATCTCTTTTCGACATAAGTTTTTGCATAGTTTAATTTCTTTCTATAAAATCTAATTTTAGGAATATAAATAAATAAATAAATAAAATACCTCATATATAAAAATGGAAATGGAAAAAAGAAATGGTCCTTTTGTCATCCTACTCCCCCTAAACCGTTGGACCGATTTGGATAAAATTTTAAGGGATTCCTAGATGGTTAGACAAGAGGAATGGCCCCGTTGGATTGCTGCCGGAATACACCCCAAATTAGGTACCCCAATTAATTCCTCACCCTAACTCAAAATAGCTGGGCGTATTCCACTCCTGTCTATTTATTTCGCATTCTTGTTTTGTTTGCATTATTTCTGGGAAGTATTAGCTCTGCTTAACCTAACGATCGACTCAAATGCCGACGACTGATTAGGCTACGATCTACCTTTCATTTGAAAGATCAGGTTGAAACGAAAAGAAGAAGTATCCAAAAATACGTAGAATTAAATCCTACAATAGCAAAAACTTTTTCGTCAAAACATTTTTTTTATTAATACCTATTTTTAATCAAATTTTCTTGCCTCATCGAAATTCTGTCTAGTCACACTTCGCAACGCCCCCTATAAATTTATTTTTAATTGAAAATTGAATATTAATATAAACATTAAATCTTTGTCAATGTATTTATAAGTCGATGCGGCTGACACGAATTAAATAAAATTAAATAAATTGCTAGATTCAAATTCGATGACGATATTCCTGTATATAATTATGACTGTAAGACTCCACCCGAACAAACATACGTTGCACGTTAATGTCATTAAAAAAACAAGTCTCGCAACTCAGTTCTTTTACGTTAAAACGTTGTGAGACCCCTGTAATGCCAAGTTGGTTTAAGTATTCCAGTCCCTTCATAAGGGACTTGCTGTCATTAGTAATAAATTATTAATAAAGATTTTTCTTTCCAACGAATGTTCTCTTTGCAATAAACAATATGTTTTTTATTACAGATCATTCCTCCGTTTGCAGCTCGAGATATAAATAACAAGTGGCAACTGGTATTGAACGATAAAGAATTTCCTGTACAAATGTTTCACTCAGAAATATGCGAGTAAGTTTGAATCAACGCCTTGTATTAAGGTACTGCATATATGAAAGAAAATGAGTGCGCCGGCCCAATTCGGCTACAAGCATGACGCTACCTCTAATTGGATATGAAGTAAACCTCTAATTGTATATAGTGTATGAAGGAAATGTTTATCTTAAATAATTGTACAAAAAAGCCCATGACAGTATATATCAACCGTTCATGTTTAAGTCATTAACGCCAAAATGGTAAACCATTATGGAACGGGAAAGGAAACGGGAACAATATTATAAGATAATAGAATTTAGTAAATAGCAAGTAACCCAAAAGTTCGGGCAGGACAACGTCTGCCGGGTCCGCTATTATAAAAATAAATTAAAGTAGTATGCTCGTTATGCTATGAAGAAACATTACAGTGAATATAATTAAATAATAATTAGCAACTTCTAATTGAAGTGGCATACAATTTTTTTTTATTTTATTAGGAAGACAATCGGTATATAAAACATATAGCTTACATATTGGTAACAAAGTAACCCATTAATAGCTCTTCACAATTAAATACAATATACACCTTGTAACTGTAGAACACACATATATAACAATTACGTTTTAAATAGGAAACTTAGAGGACTAATAAGGAAAGCACCTTACCTTGTATTATCTGATGTCATTAGTTTTATTTTTATCATACATGCATTAGTTGAATTTCCTCATCGCCTTGAGTAAAATTTGCCGTCTTTAAAGATATCGATATTCAGTCATTCTACGTCACACATACATACATATACAATATAGGAGTATTTGACTCACGGACGTCTGTTCTTATCGTAGACAACTGAATGCCTGTGTTATAGGTAACAGACGCCTGCAATACACTTTTTTTATAATATATAAACACATACATATAGATAATAAACACAGACTCGCGGCGGGAATCGTACACACAGCCCACGGAACGGAAGATGGGGTCACTGCCCACTGCGCCAACGGGCCAGTCAGATGAAACATGGGAGAATCCGCTTCAAGTATATTTATAAAAAATGAAATTTATTTGTCTTATATCCATTATTATTATCATTTTAATGAACTAACTAAAATAGTTTTTGAAAAGTCATGAGACAACTTTTCCAAAAATCGTTTAAAGTATCTTCTGTGCTTAGGCACATAGGTCTTTGATAGCATCAGGTGTTACTTTGCGGTAATCCATGACATGCATGAAATACTAAAATACTTTACTTAAATCCGCGAATGAATATGAAGGAAAATCGGTGCAATGCTGCAACCCGAAAGCTACACCACCGAATCCGCCACCAAATCACAGCACTACACTGACTTTTCGATGTGTCTCAACGCACGTTTCGCTTAGACACCGAAACATCATCAGGAAATAGACTCTACAAAGGTTATTCGTAAAGTGGTTAGTAAAAAACTAAGCATACAATTTATAACTCAGGTACTCTCACTACATTAGCGCTATCTTCAATCATTCTAAGCAATGGCGAGCTTGAGGCTTTAACACCGGAAAGTTAGTGTGCTTTGGTGGCGGATACGGTGGTGTAGCTTTCGGGTTGTAGCATTGCACCGATTTTGCCTCATATTCATTTGCGGATTTGAGCAAAGTAGTTTAGTATTTCATGCAAACGTAGGTCTTTATTCAGTACATAGATGCATTTCTTAAGTTTTTCCCTTAATGTATGGTAATATCCATAAAAAAATATTACGGTGTCAAATGAAAAACAGTCCTAAAATTATTTAGGTATTCTAAAAAAAGTCACATCGTAATTAATAAAACAGTTTAGCCCCCAAGAGGAGACAAACTTCTCAACACATTTCAGGAACACGATAGTAATTCAATTACAGACTTGCACAAACTTTTGGAAAACGAGGGGCATGCTTGCAAATTACATTCGTTGGCTATCTTCTTAGCATAATTCTATTTGTCACTGTAACTTATATTTGTTCTGGATAAGTTATATCTAAAACCTTGTTACGAAGGTGAAAAATTGTTACAGTTGAAATTGTAACGTTATGAATTATTCGACATTAGTGAGGACACAAATATTTAAAAACTTGTAAATCTTATTAACAAAGCCCCAAATATAATTATGCAAAAAAGATTGACGTCAAATGTAATTCGAGATCGTGCCTGGCGTCCTCCTAAAGTTTGCGCAAGTCTGTAATAGAATTACTACCGTATTCCTGAAATGTGTTGAGAAGTTTGTTTTACTTACCTTATTCTCGAGGCGAAACTGTTTTACTAATTGCATTATGGGTTACTTCTTTTGAATTTCTTCCCAACTTAAACAGAGATCGGTCTATTTGCTTCTTTTAACAAATTAATTAACTAAAACTTTTAAATTCAGGGGGTGAATCTTCCTTTTTATCTGTTCCATAACTGGTCAGATCCATCACGGGTACGCCACCTTGGAGTAGTCTAGCTGCTATTATCATTACCCCTATACCGTCCGTGACAGTAGTATCCGCATCCTTTTTCTCCTTTCCATCCTTTTACTCCATCTCTTTCCTTTACATTCTCTCCTTTGTCTATCTAATTAGAGGTAGTGCCACGCTTGCAGTCTTTTTGGTATGCAGCTGAATGTGGCCGGCGCGTCCGGGTACCAATACCTCTTTTTTTCACATAAGATTGGCGTGAAGTGGCGGCAATGCTGTCACCTCTAGTGATAGTACTGTAGTCGCGTTTCCTTCGGTTCGTGTAACTTACCGGTAGTCAAACCTTAGCATTAAACGTCGGGAACGCATCTGCTAGCCTTTTATGGAGCATATATCCATGGGCGACGGTAGCTGCCTTATGTGAACTATCTGCCCTTGTAACATAAAAAAAAAAATTGTTGAATAACTATTGGAAAATCTCACTCTTTATTACTTTGCTCCGACGTCTACTAGACGATAACATTGACTTGAAAGATATTGCCTTTACGGACATTTTGGGAATTCTTTTCTTTGTAGAGTAAAAAATTATAACTTAGTAATCTAAGGGTATGCTGTTTTTATTTTACGTTTAACTAGCTGTGCCCGTCACTTCGTCCGTGTAAAATTAGGTGAAGATATTTAGCGTGATGATACATAATCTTCTTCAACAAATGGGCTATTTAACATTGAAAGAATTTTTCAAATCGGTCCAGCAGTTCCTGAGATTAGCACGTCCAAATAAACAAACTCTTCAGCTTTATATATTAGTATAGATTATAATAATACTGAACTGAATTCATAATTATACAATGAATAAAGTAGAAACATTGCCGGTTATTCCTTTATTTAAATTTTCATTACTGATTACTGCTTAAATGTTATTATTATTTTTTTAGAAACAATTTTACCTTATTTCCAACAATTACTCAAACACAACTATTATAGATAAGCTACAACGGCTGACTGAGGTATTTATCTTTTACCTGTTTTCTATATTTAGTAACACTGTTTCATGTCTCTTCTCTTCTTCCTAGCGTTATCCCGGTTAAGTACCAGAATACGCTTAGATTGCAGAGGATTTGGCTGCGGGGCGAGCTAAGATGACCGATTGCCATCTGACGTCATCCTCGGAACCCCCACGATCTCTACAACCTTACGACTAATATCACAAAGGGTAAACCTTAATCCTCCTTATCCTCTTTACACGTTATAAAACAAAGTCCAAGGCCGCGTCTGTCTGTCTGTTTCTTTGCGATAAACTCAAAAACTACTCAACGGATTGTCATGCTGTTTTCACCAACCGATAGAGGGATTCTTGAGAAAGGTTAACATGTACAATACATATATATTATAATATATAAAAGCTAAGATTTTTAATGATTTGTACCGTGATGTCGTAAAAAATGTATTTTAGTGAGGCTTATATTGCGTGCGCTGGCTAAACCATACGAGATAGGTCAAAATAATGTACTACGGAATTGTATACGTTAAATAGATCTATAAGAAAGTCCGCGATGGTATATATCTATCTCCTTTATAACTATAACCCACAATATATATTTATTGTTATTAAATATATTAAGTAAGACATAGGTATATTAGGTATTAATTATATATTAGTTTAGTAGATTATTGTGTAGGTAGCAACATCGAATTGGAATTAGTTCTGTAGTGATGTTTGTAAAAGAAAGAAATAAATAAAATATTTCACTTGATACTAGACATATTTACCATAGTATAATACAAATTCCCTTCCCATGCTTGTACGCATAGATCTTTTAAAATTAAAATAATGCGGTTTTCACCAATAAACAGACTGATTCAAAAGGAAGGTTTATATGTTTAATTAACGCATATTTTACCCCAGTGCGAAACCTCAGTAGGTTGCTAGTAAAATATATATAACTAATGTTAGTTATAATAACCTACAGAGATCCCAATGCCTTCCACGTCACCCGGGCGATAGATGGGTGACCCATTCTAGCACTGGTGTATATTTGATATTCGACCTCTTCCGTGTTTCGGAAGGCACGTAAAACAGTGGGACCTGGTTAATGTCACTTTGTGATATTAGTCGTAAGATTGTAGAGATCGTGGGGACAACGACGACGTCAGATGACAATCGGTTATCTTTACTCGTCCCACATCCAAATCCTTTGCAATCTAAGCAGACTCTATAGGGATAACGTGAGGAAGAAAAAATAAAGACGATTTCTAAAATCTTCAGAATTCGTACTATAATTATGACGGAAAGGTTTTATAATATAAAACATTCATGAGAAACTAAACTACTTTGCTTTAATCCGCGAATGAATACGAGGGAAAATCGGTGTAATGCTGCAACCCTACATTCTATTATTCTATAATACGGAAATGAGAATACTCATTTCCGTTCCCGTTCTCTTTCCTTTCTCTTTTCCATTCCCCTTCCTACTCCCTTTTCCGTACCATTTCCCAAAATTTTCGAAAATTACCCGTAACAAACAGACAGAAAGACATTTTTAAAGATAAAAGCCCTGTCCTTATAATAACGAATACAACAAAAAAAGAATTATCCAATTTGGTGCAGTCGTTCGGAAGTTAAGCGCTTACATACATTTTGGAAATTCGTTTTCATTTGTTTAGATTGAAAAATCGTAAAAATTTTTTTGAAATATAAAACTTTAAAATGTGCTGAAAGTTAATTGAAAGCGTAAAGTTTATGTAGTTGCCAACGAAGTGTACCTGGGTGTAAAACTTGCTGCAAGGAGAATACCTAAACTTACGAGAGAGCTTAAAATAAAATTTATTGTACAGTTGCTTATGAAAAAAAAAATACATTTGTTAAGCAGGTACTACATTGTTTATGGTTCCTGCTAAGAAATACTGAGGTTTCGCATCGAAACTTTAAAATCCCCTATATTCGATTCGAAGCAAATACATACAATTTAAATATAGGGTTGACGGAAAGCACGCCAAATAAAAAGTATTACATTTAATTACAATATAACTTTAATAATACTGTTTCATTTTCATTTAAGCTTATGTCTGTATTATTTTTTGTCATTTGAATTTGATTGTTCCTAGGAAATAACATATTTACCTCCTTTTAGATTGATAAATTTAAAGTATTATGTGAGATTACCTTAAACCGAGCAACAACTGTACATCTTAATTTTACCTAGTGCGGGTACCATCGAATACATTTTATTGTAGTCATGATTTTCGTGAAATAAATATATGTTTTTAATTTTTTTATAAAATATTAAGCAAGTTAGCTGATACCCCAGACATTATGGGTAGGTATTCGCTCATTGCTTCCAAAAATAAAATAAGAATAGTATTTGAAAAAGAAAAATTGTAAACTTTACGTTCTTGTCTTGTCATAACGGTTTTTAATTGCATTAATATGATGTTGTTATAGTATATTTTGTGGGGACTGTGGTATTACTTTTATCTTTATATATCTATATTTTATTGTGTTCCTCTATTGCATCACAATCCTGTTACATGTACGTAAATAAAATAAATAAAGTGCTCGGCGGTATAACGAAAGTGTTTTATAAATTGTATATATAGACTAACGAATGAAATTTTGTTTCCTTCGATAACTGTCCTAGTTGGCATAAAATCATGAAATTTAGTAATAAGATATTAGAAATTGTAGCATAAATATAATAAAAAGTCTAAAAGCTGAAAATCCGTTATTGCATCAGTGTGTTTTTTCCATCTGTTAGTTTATCCGTCAAGACCCTTTTTCTAAGAAATGTGTAAAGATATATTTAAAATAATACCAAGTACTGAGGTTTATGCTCCCTTGAAGCTGTGCGAGAACATCAACCCTGTAAATTGACGCAATCAAAAGATATGGTTGTATATATCGCTTTTCTCATACTAGTAAAATGTATGGACTCAAAACCTATATGGTACTTAAATCCATAGAATGCTAAGAAATTCGTCTCATCTGGTGGTAAGGACTGCAGATTAAAAAGTTTATTCACAAATTTTGCTTCTACACGATTTATGGAAGCAGTAATTCTTTTTGTATATCGCTGGTATCTTGCCTCGTATCGCTACGAAAAAGCACTTTGCAATACGACCGTTAATCTATTGTACTATCAGCACAAATATTTTTGACTTCTCTTTCGATAGTAGCAATGGCAGTAACCTCATTAGTAATCTTATATTTTGTTAATTTCTGGATTTCCAAATTATTGGAAATAAGCGAAATCAGTATACCTGAGGTGCCCCAAGCGATGACATAATGGTCTTGTCTCCCAAAATCTTACTTCTTCATAATTTATGGAAGCAGTACTTCTTTTTGGAGATACTCTGTATTCAGCGTGGAACAAGAAAATGGGAGAGTCCCAAAGTAAGAAAAACGCCCGCTCCTCGTTCGTTAAATATTCGATCGCGCGATTATTTTTTTTATTGTAAAGGAAATACTCTAAGGAATACACAAAAAATATAATCTGACCATTTTTTCAAAGCAATGTAGCTAAAACCATCACACGCATAAAAACACGTTCCAGGCATTATACACAACATAATCTTACCTTCAAATAACCTCTTTTTTCCTTTCTGAACCTAATTTACTATATACTATATACCTATATATACTTTAATGTAATCCAATTGATGAATTAGCATCGATCCCCCCCCTACTAATACAATCTTATCAATATCAAATAATCTTTTTTGACGTGGTAACATTTATTTTAATTTATCTTTTACAAAATGTTTAGATTAGGTTCTTAATACACTTATAAAGAATTTAATTGAACTATTGTATTTTATATGCCGGAGCAAGACATAGCTTCATATGAATGATTATTTCAATGATCATATTGTGTGGCCGAGAACTTTGTGTAACTTCACAAAGTTTTGTAGACCTTTGTAGTCTTCAAGGACAATATGAGAAATAAATTATTTAAACCGAATACTAGATGAATTGGTCAATATTCCTTAACTAGGTATAACCTTCCAGAATTGCACTGGTTGGTGTCGACAAACGTTACGGTATGAATGAAATTTACGATAAAGCATATGTGCCCCTCCCACCTTATTTTAGTAATTCGACGGACATTTTTAATATAGAGAGATGTCATAAACAGTATTATTGCAACGAAAGAGTAGATCGTAGTTTGTAAGAGCAATATTACAAAATGTATTAGCAAATTTTTCTCTATTTTCGTTTATTGAAAACTATCACGCTAATTATGAAAAAATGACAAATTGATGTAAAATATTCATGAAAAAAATGACATAATTCTCTCCAGAATTTAATACTTAATAAACTTTTTCGTTTTGTATTGTCAGCGATACATAGTTATAATTGTCCAACGAATAAAAATGATTAAGAATTAAGAGAGAGGTCTGGTAAATATCGTCTCATATGAAAATACCTAATGTTGGTGCTTATGTTCCTTTGTGCGAAATTTTCAGTTGAAATATAACCATTGAATGTTGGTACGGAATTTAAAAGAATACGATCGGCCCCCGCCTGACTGACGCATAATTGGTCTTTTTGTTAGCTGTATATGCGCCGACCGCGTAGGTATCCCTTCGTCTTACGGGCGTAGTGCTCCTTGGAAGCTCGACCGACGCGCGCGCTGCAAACTCGTGAGTCGTTAAAAAAGCTTTTAAAATATTATTTGTATTATTTTTTTAAAGTTATATATAAATATTGAGTTGATAATAATGTAATAACAACAGTTTTTGATTCTCACTCCCAAGATAGTTTACGTCCTACAGTCCCACGTTTTAAACTCGTTCGGGGTTCGTGCTCATGAGCTCACTACGATATAGGACGGTTTCCGAAACGTAACAGAGGGGTATATAATATAATAAAAAAAGCGGGTATTATTATAAAACTTGCCTGCAGAATATCTGTGATTCGAAATGTGATATTTCTCCCCTAATCAGATAGCTTTACTGGGGAATGTATACCTACCATACTCTATAGGCAAGTGTTTGCGTATGTTTTGATTATTGTCTTATATTAATACTTATTTAAAATTGAATATTGTTACGTATCGTTCACAAAAAACATCGCTCGCGCCTTTATATTACATTCGTGGTAAGTGATTTATACGATAACATTTCAAAGAACCCGACAAGTTATAAAAGCTATTTAAAGATGCCAGGAGTAATGAGATTAATAAGATATGTGTAATAGAACAATGTGCTATGTGTACATAAAATATATTGGTAAATGGACTATCCAAACACTATACAATACATGCTACACATTACTACTATTATATACTAATATATGATACATTTCTCTCACTATGTAGTTGTATGCCTTTAATCAGTCTTGGTAAGCTATCTAAAGGAAATGTATTATGGAATTAACTCATTTACAGTTAACGACGTGAGTACACCGAGCCACAATTGCTGATCGTTACTGGAAATTTGTCATCGCTAACAGTTTAGTGCTGTCAATATGTCGTCTGTTAAAGGTGTCAACAATGCTCGCGATGGCACAGCCGCTATTATCGACGACACTTGTGATACTTACAAGCTTTTAGTACTCTTTCTTTTAGTTCGCATTTCGAGTGGCCGCCGTTGTGACTCGACTTTTATAAGTTTTCATTCCGCCAGTTGAGTGTTGCCACTCTCATTTTAAATTTTTGTCCGTTACTTTTATACAATCAGAAAGTTAATGAACCAAAATAAGAAGATGTTAAGACTCGTGTATTGTCCCAGAGTTTCGCGGCTCCAAGAGCAGCCTGCACAAGTCGAAGGAGAAGATTTCGGAGGACGGCGCAGAGGAGAGGTTGCTGCAGAAGGAGGACGAGGCCAAGGTCGTCGCGCGCGCGGAGATGGTGGACGCCAAGTACGTCGTCGGCGACCACAGAAACGGCGACGCCAAGATCGAGCTCGATGCCAACAAAAAGGTACGTCTTGGTGATGACTGGCCCGTTGGCGCAGTTAGGCAAGCGTAAAGTTTTACCTTCCTTAAGGTCAGACCACCGCGGACGTAGGACGTTTTACGTTATATTTATTGCAAACGAGTGGCTACTGCAGGTTGAATCGAGACTGAAAAGCTGCACGCTAGTTTATTACGTGATAAAAACGCATTTACAAATATAAATGCCACGCTGAAATATTCCACCCCAGATGGGGACAACAGAAAGCGTCAGCAGATATATAGCAACGATTGCTGTCTATTCATTTATACTATTTTGAAAAACAGACTGGGTTTTTTTTAATTTTACCTTTATTTGAATTTAATCAATTTAGTTACAGTACAATACTCGTATTATTGCAAACGTCCTGTTTGTAGGTCAGGCAACGTGTGGCTATGTAGTACTCTCACAACACAACACCGCTGATTTATTATTAGTTGATTGGATATTGTTAGTTGATTGAGCTCAATTCGCGGGTTGTTATCTCGCCCCCACAGCTCACAACGTGTCTCTCTTGTTTGCTCGCAACAGACAACCGTGTTTACTATACGGCTGGTGATCGGAAAAAGGCATAGACATCGGTTTGCTTCTAGGAAATTTAATAAATAAAATTTACCAATAGCCAAATTAAAATTACACAGCTCAAACCCCTCATATCTATACTCTATAGTTTAATACGCGCAGGTTCGAGGCGGGAATCGAACCTAGGACCCCCGCAGCGGAAGGTAGGATGTAAAAATATTTTTGAAACCCCTAAATGATAATAGTGGCCCACGCCGACGAAGTCGCGGCGTATTGCTACTTAATTCAATAAAAAAAATCATATGCTTGCATATTTACCAAATACTAGGACCTGAATATGTCTATTCGAGAATTAAATTATAACTTCCGTAATTACCTATTCGAAGAATATTTTTATAGAGAAGAGGGTAAACGATGCATTAATAAATTGTATTACCCTTCTAGGATTGCACTAATTAATAAATATAACAATAACCAACACTCAACTATTGTTCATATTAGTTTGAAGAATGTTATTGCTTACGGTGAGCGCGCGCTGACGTCTCTCAAAAGTTGTTTTTGTTAAGGTGATAAAAACAATTTATATTGATATTTTTTTCGTATTGGTGTTTTTTGTATATACCTGTAGAAATTTCCGGTGACTCGTGCTAGAGCCACCCGCATTGTTCCCGAGGTATAACGATCGGTATCGGTTAATTGTCTGTCATTACGGAGAGACGACATTTACGTGAATCGTTTGTCATTACGCGTACGGCCGCTTTAACGTTACACACAGTTAAATAAACTAGTTCACTAATTTCCAAGGTAACTCAACACGTACTCGGTCGTATACAGGAAGAGGACAAGAGGGGGATCGAGTGCGCTACTATTAGATAAAATATAGGTTTTTATAACGACGACATCGTCCGTATTGTGCGTTTTCGGGCGCAGCAGTTCGCGGGGCTGACGAAGGAGGAGCTGCTGAAGTACGCCGAGGACCCGTTCTGGGTGCGGCTGCGCTGGGCCATGTTCGTGCTGTTCTGGGCGCTGTGGCTGAGCATGCTGGCGGGCGCCGTCGCCATCATCGTGCGCGCGCCCAAGTGCGCCCCGCCGCCGCCGCGCGTCTGGTGAGGGCCTCGCCGAACGCGCCTAGCCGGGTCCGCCCCGACGGGCGCCTAACGGGTCCAACCGTCGACCGCCCGCAGATACGAGAGTCAACGAGTTGTTATAACGGTGATGATATCGAAATAGTGGGTGCCTAAAAAAGCAATATGATAAATATATCGGCGCTTATTCACTTAGGCCCTTAAGACTAATAAATATAAAGTGCAACCAAATGATTTGTATCATTTATATCTCCAACAGTAAGTAAGATATAAGAAACAAATCTTTCCATAAACATTTCGACTTTCGGGCTTCTAGTATTTGTCCCTATAAAGTCACAATCCTAAGTCCCATACAAATATCACTTATCAAAGTCCTATTTTCCGATTCGTATATTTGTGCTTCGATCGAATAAGGAATTAGGGCGCTTTGTGCGGTGTGTAAACACTAGCTGTGCTCTGGTAAATTCGGCGATTTATCGCAGTATGGTCTGGTGGAAACCTAATTTTTTTCTTATATATACATAACGATTTTATATACATAAGATGCTCCCAGCTTTTGCAATTTTTACTTCTTATCGTAAGTATTTATATATTACTACAAAAAAATAACTATGTGTATAACAGGCGCCTGTTACCTATAACACAGGCATTAAGTTGTCTACCTTAGGAACAGACGTTTATTTATTTATAATTTATATTAAGTTGCCTATCTTAGCATTAGAATAGAAAAGCATTTCTAGCATCTATATCTTCTTTACCTTATGTGGTTATTATAAATAATTAGAGAAAGATTTTTAGGTATATCTAATATTTCCTTTTCCCTTCCTACTAAGCTTAAATTAAAAGCTTGTATTAGGAGTGGGTGCGACAATACCCCAACGGCGGTGGGTTCAAACTTCTTAATAGTGTTAACTTTTAAAATGAATACCGCGTTCGTGGAATTTAAATTCAATCAGGCTCCTTAAATAAAGGAAAAAAAAGACTTGCAAAGAAAACCAACTAATGTGACCTCAAAAGAAGTCCACTTGACTACGTAGGCAACTTAGAACTACAATCTTCCATCCCCGGTCCAAGATCCAGAGGAATAACCAAATCAAGGCAGATATAGAAGATAGAGGTGTTGAGATTTATATTTCTCTGAGAATTTTTTATAGAAAATAGATGTCTTGATATCTCTGTCTCTGTATCTATATCTATATCTATATATATATATATCTATATCTATATCTATATCTATATCTATATCTATATCTATATCTATATCTATATCTATATCTATATCATTTGAAGGAAACATTTTTCTTGTCAAGGTTGCGCCATAGTGTTGCCTTTAGTAAGCCATAGTGTTACTTAGGTAAACTTTGTGGCCCCCGTCCCCTCTTTGTGGCCCGCGGCTTTTTTATAAATGTCAATCTATTTCTTATAAACAAATAATAGGTAGTTAATTACATTACACGAGTGTAAAGTTTTATCGTATTGTACTAATATATAGAATTTTTACTATTGCCTAGATAAATAGATAATTAGACATGTCCAGACTGTTTCCATATAATTATTTTAAAAGTGTGGCCCGACTACATCTAATTTCTTAAAAATGTGGCCCACAGGCATCTAATTTTTTAACGATGTTTCCCTTGTCTTAAAAAAAGGTTGCCGACCTCTGTTGTAAAGGATGACATACGGTCGTCTGTTTTAAGGTAGACAACGTAATGCCTGTGTTATACTAACAGCCGCCTGCTACACACAATTTTTTTTTGAAATATATAAATACATACATCTAAATCCCAGATCCCAGAACACAGTTAAACGTCATTTAAGGCAATTTCTACTAATTAAACAACAAATGAATAACTAGATATAAAGCCCTGTATAATATATATCAATAAAATGCATGTGCCGTTAATGAATAATATATAGAACGGTGGATGTGTATTTCATGTATTATAGGTGAAGGTAAAAAAAAAAAAATTGTCGATGGGGTGGTCATGGCGTCACACTAAAGGTTACGCCTGAAAATCAGCGCTGCAGTGCTCAAAAGAATGCTGCATATAAGCTGAGGCGTAATATTTGAATTATTTATTTAAATACATTGTCTATTTTAGTAAATAAGTCTAAAACCTTTTAATAAGTATTCTCTTTGACATATCTGTCCATTATGCCGGAGCCAGACATATCTTCATTTGAATGATCATTTCAATGATCATGTAGTGTGACCGGGGACATTATGTAACTGCACAAAGTTTTTTAGAACTTTGTGGACTTCAAGAACAAAAATGTATGCTTATATACTTATATGCGTATACTTTGAGCTATGTCTGGCTCCGGCATTATGACAATTTTTTATCTGTCACTGGTGTACGCTATAACCAGTTTTCGTGGTCTATTGTGAGTGACAGGTGCCATGTTAACAGTTTTTATTACGCTATAGATAAGCGATGGCCGTTGTCTATACAAATTGGCCTGGTATGGGTACACAGCTCCTAAGGATTCCTATATTTGCTTCAGCTATTATTAAGTAAGTTTAACGGTTACTTATCATTAGTAATGTTATACAAGTAAAAGTGACGAAGCCATGAATCACAAAGATTGGCATGACATTTTTCTAATAAAGCACTTCAATTTTGTTTCTTTTTCTATTGTCCACTTTACTTTTAATATAACTTATAACAGCCTGGTTCTTATAATTATCTGCATACATATATACTAATATATGAAGATGAAGAGTTTGTTTACTTGAACTCGCAAATCTCAGGAACTACTGGTCAGACTTAAAAAATTCTTGCAATGTTTGATAGTCCATTTATCATTTTTTATGTGAATTCCAATAGATGCCATAAAGTCCTTGAATCTCTAAAGCCACTCTCAAACTCTCCGATCACTTCCCTCGAGACAAACTTGGCTTGGGTTAAGTATTGATACCTTACATGTATGGCTTAGTGAAACATAAATGAAGTAATTACCTATAATAGATGATACCTGATAAGAGGTTATAAAAGTAGATGAATTGGCTTATCTTCAGTAAAATGCTCACTGTAATCTGTATTATGTGTCTATCAGTATTCAAAGTCAAAGTTAAAAATGTTTTATTCATATAGACTTTGTGTTGTGTTGTCCTCCTTGACGTATTCGTCAACGGCGAAGCTTGCTAGTTGTGGACATGCGAGCGGCAATGG
This sequence comes from Charaxes varanes, assembly GCA_024363005.1. Lineage (NCBI taxonomy): Eukaryota > Metazoa > Arthropoda > Insecta > Lepidoptera > Nymphalidae > Charaxes > Charaxes varanes. The sequence goes on along the minus strand of JANCMC010029497.1, from coordinate 143,866 downwards.
CTGGCAAAACCATATTTAATTAGAGGTAGCGCCATGCTTGTAGCCGAATTGGTCCGGCGCGTCGTCAAATTTTATCTTACCTTACCTTACGGTGACCTAACGTAGGTCATCTACCCCACGATCTCACCACTAATATCACTCAGTGATATTAATCGGGGCCCACTGTTTTATGTGTCTTCCGAAACATGGAGGAGGTTAGATATAAAGAAATGGAATATTAAAATGGGTCACCCATCCATCACCCGGCCGCGACAAGAGCCACTTAACTTAGAGATCAACCCAAATGCCGACCATTGATTAAATCACGACCTCCACTATATCACTATAGAACACTATAAAACACGATATCTTATATATACAAAAATGAATCGCAAAAGGTGTTGGTAAGCGCATAACTTTACAACGCCTGGACCAATTTAACCAATTCTTTTTTTTAAATGTTCGTTGAAGTCCATTCTCAATGATAATACTGTAACTACAAAAGTTATTGATTAAGAAGAGTTCATTAAAAAAAGAAATTTGAATCCATTTATAAAAATAGAAAAAAGAACTGGAACGAGGTTACTACCTTGAGGAACTACCCATGTATTTCCGAAACAGATTTGGACTATACGAGGAATATCATAGGCTATTTTGGTTTTAGTTTAATAATAAGGGTTCCGTACACAAAAATAAAAACCCTCAAAGTTTTACAAAACCTTACTCTGTAATCTCATTGTCGATTTGAGTCCATTTGTTACAATTTTTTATCAAGTATGTCCCATCTGCTAATGGATTAAGCAAAAGTTAAATGAAATCAGAAACGGGACGGGGTAACAAGCAAAAACGGGAGGGTATCTTAATAACCTCAACGCACGTTTCGCTTCGACACCGAAGCATCATCAGGAGATAGACTCTACAAAGGTTATTCGTAAAAGACTTTCGATGGTGTAGCTTTCGGGTTGCAGCATTACACCGATTTTCCCTCGTATTCATTCGTGGATTAAAGCAAAGTAACTTAGTTTCTCATGCATTTCATGGATTTATGCAAAATAACGCCTGATTCTATCAATTATTCAATAACCTTGTTACTGCCGTTGCTTATCGGCAATAGTAGCCTCAGAAGACTTACAGACCCTTTTGCCTTTGAGAAATTAGTTTGCTCTTTTGGAAGATCCTTAAGTTATATCGGTATGAGAATACCGGGGCTTGAATCTGATTCTGTTTTAACAAGTTGTAGGAGGCCGCAAATACCTTGCATATTGTACATTTGTGGGTCATCGAGGCAGTGTGGTTGGAACTTTGAGCTTTAATGAAGCTTTAATAACATTCAATTTGAAATTTAAAAAGTCCCCGATACTCCACTCGGGTATGTTCGTTGAATTCCCCTCCTCTTCAAATACCCAATTTTGTAATACACAAATCAAACTTTTTCATTAGATACCCCACTCGTTCGTAACATTGAAACGGCTCAACTGATTTTGATCAAACATGTCTAAGAACACTTGCACATAAGTCACCTTAAAAAAAAAACTAAATTGAAAACGTTTCATCCCTTCGAGAGCTATGATGCCACAGACAAACACACACAGACAGAAAGACACGTCAAACTTTAACACCCGTCTTTGTGCGTCGGGGTTAATAAAACTAAAAATCGATTTTCAGGAGTTTTCAAGAGCAAATCTGTGATGGAATTCAACAATTACACTTACTACTGTAGAAGGTCTGACCGGAGAAGGATTCGGTGGTACTGCAGAAACAGGACCTCGAATTGTGAAGCGTTTATTATTACAGTTGGTAAAGAAATTGTTCTGACCTGGCCTGAACACAATCATTGAATAATAACGCCGTTGATGTTTTATTTTAGTACATTATTATATTACAATCAGCCATCTTACCGAATACTATGTATATCTTCTAAGTTTACTTACACATAGTGAACCATAATTTTAAGTTAACTTTTAGAGTATCAACAGGAGTTCTCAAAGGTAAAAGGGATTTTCTGAAATCCGCAAGGTAGCCGAGTCAAACCGTGACTCCTCTGGGGTATTTTTACCCCACTCCTGACACAAGCTTCAATTTAAGCTTAGTAGGAGGGGAACCGGGAATGTTAAACATACCTACAAAGATATTGTTTAAAATTAATTCTTAAAAAAAATAATTCTTTTCATTATTGTTATTAGCGTTTTAATACAATATAATTGTTTTCAGATTTCGAGCTTATACCGCTGCCTAGTGGACGATACCTGCTCCAGATAGGATACGACACCTATTCGACTAACAGCCGGGACCTCTCTTGTCATACCACTTGGTACTGCTCGAAGAGGGTCAGCAAGAAGTGTCCAGCACGCATCAGAATGTATGACCGCAAAATGTTAGGAATGGTTGGCGAGCATACGCATACTAATTTAATTTAATTTATTTATTTTATTTCATTTACAAAACATGTTAGGGCATTTGCAAATACAATTACAAATTTTATTTATTTATTTTAAACTTTATTGTACACGTAATGCAAAAGGGTAACAAAATAAATGTATAAAGTGACAAACAGGTCAAATAGGTCAGACAGGTAGATTAAAAAAGTTAAAAATGGGCTGAGTCTTCTTCTTCTTCCTTGCTTTAAGTCCCATATTAATTGGGATCAGCACTCCTTGTCTCTTTGCACCATTTATTCCTATCGTATGTCATTTCAGGGCATACCACCCTCGTCTTCATATCACGCTCAATATGGGCTAAACGATATGTAGTTATTTTTTTTAAATTGAATCTCCACATAAAATAAAATTTAATACCAAAAAAATGTACCGCTCGTTTACGTCTATACGTATCTGTATAGTGCTCTAGCTGTTTCCTGCGACTACGTCTGCCTAAAAAATTAAACTTGCCCTCAGACCCTCCCTATTTTGGCCCACTCTATAAATTCGTTCTTAGCGGTGTGTACTAACTGTAAACTAGGCGATAGGTATTACTAGACTTCTATTAGGTGTCTACGAACTCTAAACTACGAGGTTGGTAGTAGGTAAGGTAGGCCTTGGCTAATTTAATCTTTATACGTCCCACGGTTTTCGAGATTAGGTGACCTTTCGCTTTTATATATCATTTGTATACATATACATACAATATAATGTATTGTTTAGTATCAATGTCATGAATTATTTTGCCATCTTATTAATACTTGCTACAATTAAAATAACTTGAATTTGAAAAAGAATTGTAAGATTTTTTTTTCTTGAAAAAAAAAAACTTTAACCTGTTTTTTTAATTAAAAAAAAATATATGTTCAATATCATGTTTTTATTTTAATTGTGCTTTTCTAAAACTTTAACCGTCTTAAAATAAAAAAGAAGGAAATGTTGACCATGGCTTATGAAGTAACACATATATATTGATACATTTTATATTATTTAGTAGTCGCTGTGCCCGCGACTTTGTCCGAATAAAATTAGGTAAAGAAATTAGATTCAATTTTAGCGTGATGATATATAGCCTATAGCCTTCCTCCATAAATGGGCTATCTAACACCGAAAGATTTTTTGAAATCGGACCCGTAGTTCCTGATACTAGCGCGTTCAAGCAAGTAAACAAACAAAGAAGCTTTTCAGCTTTATATATTAGTGCAAATTGTTGCATTAACGTTTTTAAAAGAATTTTTGTATGATTTAAGGATACGAGCTTATTCCTTTAGGACGGGATCGATACTTACTGAGCATCGGCGGTTATACTTACTCGACTAATTACAAAGGTAAAACCGGGCGAAGTCAGTGGTATTGTTCCAGAAGGAAAAGGAAAAACTGTAAGGTCTCCATCAAGATGATCGACGGAGTCATCGTGGATCGATCCGGGATCCATACTCACGAGTAGAAAGAGAGAAACAGAGAATGTGAGAGAAGAGAGAAATAAAGAAAAAGAAGGAGAGAGATAGAAAATTTTATATAAAAATTGTACCAATTTACATTAATTTATATTACCTCATTTTATTAGAGTTAGCGCCACGCTTACAGTCCTTTAGGTCTGCAGACTAATCGGGCCAGCGCTTCCGGGTACCAGTACCTTTCTCTCATATAAGATAGGCCTGAAGTGGCGGTAGTGCTGTCACGTCTAGTGACTGTATTATCGTCGCGTTTCGTTCGGTTTGTGAGAGTTCCTGGTACCCGCTAGTCCAAACCCCTTCTTAAAGGCTGGAAACGCATCTGCGAGCCTCCTGGATGTGCAGATGTCTATGGGCGGAGTTAAGCATTTAGGTGAACCTGCCCGTTTGCCCCTTGTGATAAAAAACCCAGGTTGAGTAGCGCTTCAGCCGTTTAAATCTTATAATTATTTTATAAACAAATAAGAAGTGTAAATCTTAAAACACAGGTTTACTTGACTATATTATAAATGTACGTCTTCAATTTTCATATTCGCGCAATTTCCTTAAATGGTACTGAAAGTTTGCATTTCACGTATTAATATATAAATAAGAATAAAAATAATACTGTTTTAGACACTAAATGAGATATAAAAGTAAAAACGGCTTCACTGTGAAAAAGTTACTGCTGGTTTACTGCACACGTACAATTTTCTAAAGACAACTTTAGAAAGCAATATCTAACAAAAGAAATGTGGGTTTGATACAGCATAAATTAATATGTCAATACTGCGTTCATATCTTTATCTTGTTATATATATATTGCTCTCAGTCGTAACAAACAAACAATGTCGACTAAGTAGTCTGCAAGTGTACTTAAAATTCAAAAGTATCGAAAGAAATTCAAAAGAAACGTTGATATTGTTTGCTCATAGAATAATAGAATGTTCGGGCAGGACAACGTCTGCAGCGTCGGCTAGTCTATATATAAAAATCGCCTGTACGAGCATTTCTCATGCCGGAGCTAAACATAAGTCAAAGTATTTGTACATTTTTGTCCTAGAAGACTACAAAGTATTACAAAACTTTGCGCAGTTAGACAAAGTCCATTCTATACTACATGATCATGGCAATGATCATTCAAATGAAGCTATGTCTGGCTCCGGCATCACTCTACTCCTTCTTAAAGGTTGGACCGATTTGTATAAAATTTTATGTGTATATTCCAAGGGGTTCGTAGATCGTAGATGGCTTGCAAAGAATTTGGTTCCGGTAGGGGGTGCTGCTGTCGTTATGTAACCTAAATTATTTAAGTTTCTCCTGGTTGAGGGGGGGACTGGCGATGTGCGAGGGTGATGGCGGCACCCCGTTGACTAGGTGGTGTTTTGGGAGCGCGTACTGCTGAGGAGGAGTGGGGGTTCGACCCGCTTGCTGCATAGTGAGACTTCACGTTAAAAAAATACGCCAATCATTTAAATATAATAACAATTAAATAATAAATAAATAAATAAATATACATATACAGGACTATATGACACACGGATGTATGTACCTAAGGTGGACAACTTAATGCCTGTGCTATAGGTAACAGCCGCCTGTTATACACAAATATATTTTTTTTTAGAAATATATAAATGCATACATATGGATAATACACCCAGACTCGAGGTGGGAATCGAACCCACGACCCCCGGAGCAGAAGCCAGGTATTGCCATTAAAGGAAAACTTTTAAGTACAGCAAGGAAGCAGAAAAACTAAATCACTTTGCTTAAATCTGCAAATAAATACCTTCACGCTCATCGCGTTCTATATAGAGATCTTAAGGTATGAATTTTAGGGTTCCATACATCCAAAAGAAATAAGAACCCTCATAGGATCACTTTGTTGTCCGTCCGTCTGTCTGTCGATCAAAACTCTTTTATACCACAGGGATTGAATTAAATTATTGTTAATCACTACGAACATTTTAGAGAACCGTAAATATAAATGAAAGAAATAATATAAAAAATTTGAAGAAAGGGTTTTTTCCATGTGTATGCAGTCGGAGAACGTGCTAGTATGGTCGCTGCCGTCACCACAAGATGCGAAGGAGGTGGAATTGAACTTTAAGGGTTGATGACAACTTCTCAGCTAGATATAATGCTAAATCAAGAACATATTTGTACAGGTAAGGCGAAAATTTGATTTTTAATACAATACATTAATTTTCCTTTTTTTTATTTAATTAGCCTATTGTATCCCACTGCTGGGCAAAAGCCTCCCCCTTCTTGGTCCACTTTCCTCTTTCTCGAACCAATCTTATCCACAACTTCGCTGCAAAGGCATTCAAATCATCATGCCACCTCTTCCTCGGCCCGCCAGGCTGCCAAAGCCATAGGTGGCATCCAGAAAGTCACGATTTTGGTCCACTTTTGCGAGTCCATTAGAGCCACATGCCCAGCCCATTCCCACTTCGGCTTTGCTAACTTCTTCTCAACATCCTTTACTCCAGTGATATGCAAATCGCTTTTGATTAACTACACACAGATATATGTAAAATTATATATTTATTCTAATGCTATGAATAATGTGGGCGAGGTTCTCAATTCACATCTCAGAACTTTCAACTGGGTGAACCTATTTTGATGATTTTTTTTCATTTGTAAACTGGTGCTTCCCGTGTGTCCCTATTTCAATTTTTGTCCAGTCCTGATAGTGTTAAGTTTTTTTGTTAAAGTTTTAACTACTTATTAGAGAGTAATAAATATACTTATAAGTATGTGATATATAAATGAAGTAGAACACATGTAGAATAAAACATACGCAATAGGAAACTGATAGTATATATAAGATATAATAATGGATATACAAACAAATACATAAAATAATGTCGTTAAATCAATAAACTTTCCGTCTAATTACGACCTAAACTATCGAAATTTAATGCTTTGCAATCAAAGTCAAATTTCATGTTGACCCGTGTTTTCAATGCCTTTATCGTAGCTACTAACAATCATCTGAAGAATTTAGTGAAGATTCTAATGGTAGGAATTAGGAACGGCGTGTGAAATAAATTCTACCTTCCGATTTCCTGTTAGCAAAAAGAGTCTTCTGTTTAACAACTTAATTGCGTTTTATGGATCTGGAGACTGCGAAATGGTATTTAAATAATAAATGAGCATTACGGAAGTCGGATGTGTTGGAACAAAGGCCCGCGGCTTGTGTTCTTTAGAAATGAGATTCTTTGGTGGTTAAACAGGTTTTAGTATTATAATTCATTTATAAAATAGCTATTACACATTAAGTTTTAACCAATGTATGCTATTGCGCTATATTTATACCAAAGTAAGATCAAAAAGTTACTGCCTAAAAAAAACGACTGAATACAAACAACTTAGTGAAAAAACAACAAATGGCGTGCATTCTACAAAAGTTAAAAAAAAAGGATAGCGATGTAGTTGAAAGAAAAGTAGATTACGCACCTAGCTGAAGTGACTAATTAACGCAACCGTGTAATTTTTTGCCAACGTAATACTCGTGCATTAATGACTCACTTTCCCTCGGTGCCATAATATACTATTTTATACCAAGTACACAAGAATTATTCTGTGTTTATTTTCATAACTCGCGTTTCAGTCCCAAGTCAGTTTTATCCGTATGTTACTGGTTTCCAAACATCATATTATAGCAGGAAGTTTCTCAATCTGGAGCCCAAACCACCGGTTGCTTGGTTCCTTGCCTCGCCTCCGGCGGTCATCTATTTTTAAATGTTTGTATTATTATATTAATATTTAAAAATGTATTTAGAGTAAGATAAATAAATGATAGTAATAATTAAATTGTCTCCAAAATAAAAACACAACAGTTGTATAAGAATTCCCTCTAATCTATTCATATAAAATTATTTGCTAGATTTTAAAGTAGAAACGAGGTGATTTCCCAGTTGGAAACTGGAATTACCGATGTACCTTAACCGGTCGTAAAACTCAATTAAAAGATATCTTCGCTTCACTATACTCTATAAAAGGGATATCATTGCGCTAATTGCAGCTTCCAATGATTTATAGATCCTGTGAAACATAAATATAAGGTGCCTTCGACGTCTATCGAAGATACCATTACTTAAATATCTCGCTTGAAAGGTTATCGACAGATTGGCCTTATTGTGTGACGTAATTTGTGGATGACCTTACTTTAAATAATGAGCTGACCAAAAACGGTTACAAAACCAGCTTATATGTGGTAGAGGTATATCAGCAAAATCCCTGTACAACATACTAAAAAAACCTTGACTTGTCAAGAACTATCATAAGTTCATTACTAGAAAAAACATCTAAACCCGCACTAGTACGATCATATCAGACTTGACTAGGCAGGGGAGGGAGCACTGGCAGTGAAGGTGACTGTTAGTGGGAAATTGTTGCTTTATCTACTTTAAGTCAGTTGGGTTTAATAATGAGAATTTTAAGAATTCCACGCGGTTGAGAAAGATACTCTAGGACGTTGAGTTTCCTAACTCGTGCTGGTTGTGAATAGCAATAAGATATTAGGATGCGCTCGGCAAATATTAAGTAACTCCACTTATTTTGAGATTAACTTAACAACGGCCAACGATAGGTTGCAAATCTGGCAAACTAGTTTCATTATTGGTTTCATTGACATACTAGGATATTTGCGGAAGATAAATAAATGGGTTGCAATTTACAAATACTTAATCCCTTAAGTAGCTCGAGGATTAGGCTATCATGTAATCGATAAATATGATTTTGAGTCCTTTTAAAAATAGTTTTTTGTTTAAATTTCTCTATATAGCAAGAATATAGATAAATAAATTCTTGTAATGAAAATAATAGTGGAAGAAAACCTTGTTTTCCCACTACCTTTTTTATCGCCTAGGCAAGTGTTAATGCCAGTGAGAGCTTGAAAATTGCTAAAAAAGAGTAAAAAACGTAGTTCAAAATTTTGTTTTAGAAATATTATTAGTTACTGAGTTCTCGATGTTAGTTGTAGTAAAGTAGTTAATATTTTAGAATGTATATTAATTATTTCTTAATGGCTTTTGGAGGTCAGATGGTATCGCTTCTGGAAAAAACTGTTTAATATACTTCATCTATTACGCTAAAAAGAATTAGGTATAGACATTACTTCTAAAGGGTATGTAAGTTAAGACTTGTAGACAACCAGTATGTGTACTATTTATTTTTAACTAGCAGTGCCCGCGACTTCGCCCGCGTAAAATTATCTAAAAACATTAGATTCAATTTTAACGTGATGATTTATAGCCTACCTCGATAAATGGGATATCTAACACTGAAAGAACTTTTCAAATCGGACCAGTAGTTTTTGAGATTAGCGCGTTCAAGCAAACAAACAAACACTTCAGCTTTATATATTACTATAGATAAGGTAGGATAATATATATAAATGCTACCTGAGATATGTCGGGGTGGCTTTTTATATTATAAAATTAACTAATTATCTATATATATATATGTATGTATATAAATATCCATCGTTGGTCGTTAGTCTCGCAAAAACTTAGACCCCACTAAAGCTATTCAATTCTGTTTGTTTTTTTTATTACCCTTATTTCCAGGAAGGTTAAAAAGATAACAAATAATGGAAAAGACAAAGAAAAGAGACGATCGACGAAAAAGAGGACGTTCGCACTAGACCTTTTGACTGACGTGGCATGTAATAAAATATTCGGCCAGTGTCACGTTTTATGGAAATCGAGCCAAAACGCGGGCAAGACAACTTCTGCCGGATCTGCTTGTGTTCTAATACTTACGTACTTATGATGGCGCAGCGACCCAATCTTGGCCTACCGGATTTTGGCCTCTAAGACTAACAGCCGCCACTATCGTCGATTCTATGCAGTCTCATGCCATTGCGTTCTAATATATATTGGATATTCGCAGAATAGTTTAATATAAGTCTGCAATAGATACGCTAGTACGATCAAAACATTTATGTGGTATGTGGAAAGTGAAGTTTCGCACTGTGCGTTGCAGAAACTATTTAATAGTAGTGTTGTAACGTCTATTATGATCCTTAAAATGACATGCGCGTCGCCTCAGCAGCGTTGATGAAACAGTCTGACCTAGGAATATTTATGTGCTACTTTATGTGTACCTCATTAAACTCGGGACAATGGTTTATATGGCTATAGATGTTTCAGTCTAAAAATGCACGCCGATCTCATCAATTAATTAACTGCAACGCTTACTTGTGTGTGTGCAGCGTTTTTATTGTGAACTCAAACTCAACCATGCACTGTAAGCCAATGATATTGTTCAGCTTGCATGTTTGCCTCTACGCGCTATTTTGTACGTTGAGGTGAATAAATTGGAGGAGCATGCATATTTAGAGTGAAACATCTCTACCCTCTCCCTCTCTTTTCTTGGTCATATATCCCACATGGTGGTGAGATCAGCCTTCCTTCATTTCTTTCTCCACTTCGCCCTGTCTTTAACATCACTTTCTGATAGTTTGCATTTCTTTTAACACTACATCTTTCCACCTTGATTTGGGCCTGCCTCTAGGTCTTTCGCCTAGGGATGAAAACTTGTACTGCTAAGTTTATATGGTTACCTATTGCAATTTAATGTATTTTTTGTTGTGCCTATCGCATATTACCTTAAAAAAATACTTTCATATCAAAATATTCGAATTTAGGATTTTTCTGTCCGGGATTACCAAACTAAAGTTTGATTATAGTCAACTGACAAAGGTTAAACCTCTTTTTTCTTGTGCCTTGTAAACTAAAAAAAAAATCAATATGTTATATTATCAGTTGAATATATTAATTCTAAGATTTTTTTAGTAGTGAATTTATTACTATTATAATAGATCAAAAGATTTTTGATATAATTTTTATGATTTAATAAAATTATTCAAGATGCAAATAAATAAATGAAATGGAAACGATAAATCTATGGTTCATATTATGTCGAAAGTAATAAATATAATTAAATATTCGATTTTCAACCCTATTTATGTGTACTTAAGTAGTTCGGATATACCTAATTTGTTTCCACATCGTCCGGTGTGGACATTGGCAGGTGACCATTCTGAAGCTGTTTGTAATGTGCATAGTTGTATGTGGTTTAAGTTAAAAATGTATACATTATGATCTAGATTTTAATTCTACTATTTATATATTTTTTTTCAGAACAGCTCCCTTTCCACCCTTACGAAGCTTATCTGAGGTTATCCCTTTTTATTCTTGTTCTTTACTGCAGATATAATAAATTAATATAAAATAAATTTTTAAGAAAAAGTAGTTGGACATTATCGATATAATTTTTCATTGTACTATTATTTTGTGAGTTAAATGTTTTTGCCATTTACTAAAAGTTATTATTTTAGTTTATGTCAACTTCCGGTTACGAAAATATTTTCTACTAACAATTGAACTTGACCTAGTCGCGACAGCTTACGTCTTGGGCTGACATTGCATAATCTACGCACTTTCTATAACGCGTAGATCCAACTATTACGATTACGAGACGCACGTGCGAAGTACTCGCTGTCATAAAGTTCGCAGGTCTCATGGCTGGACACGACGAAACTACTTCGAGTTGGAGAAATTAATATACTTTGCATAAAACTGTGAATCAAGCGTGGATTCACCGTTGTGGGCATGACCACAACCTTGATAGATTTGTAACATCACACTTTCGATTATTTTTGCCTATACAGACTTGTTTTTACTTAAGACACTTTTGCCTATGGATTTCATGTTGGTATCCATAACGGGTCTGTTGACCCGTTATTGGGATCTTACATATAAAAAAATATATATTGCTATGACCACATGGTTGACCCACGAAGAAACCAGCACTAATATTATATGCAATGTACAAACCACCGTTATTTATTAATTTTTGTAGATCCTTTCTTTCGATGATGCATCTGTCGCGGAGCGATATGGAGCTTCATACGTAAAGTATATCATTTGATATCTCAAACGACCTAAAAATCATGGGTATAGGTTCCGAGCAAACAAACAAGTGCTACTTAATACTTGACAGTAAAACAAAAGCACTTGCATTCACACACTGTCAACTCACATCTTCTATGAATTTGGAAGTGGTTAATTAAAATAGAGGAAATTAATTTCCACGTGCTTCTTTTTCTTAGCGTTATCCCGGTCTACCTACCTCACATTATTTTCCAGAAAATTATATATTTTTTTTACATATTGATTGAATGTAAATCTCTTCACTGATTATTTTTTTAATATTCTACCTCAGATTATACAACCTTTAGTTCTATAATCTGAGTATTTTTCATTCAATAATTTTGTTCCTAAAATTAAATAGCACGTAGAAAGATGCACAAATTAATATAGCATCCGTGCATGCCAAAATTGAGAGGTGCTTCTTATTGTTAAGTTAGCACAAAGGAAAACAGGGAAACAACAATGGTAAAAGAATCCGACTAAGTACTTTAATTAAAACATGTCTACCTTCAATAGACCCGATAGCCCAATGGTAAAACGGTGGGCTAGAATCTAAAAGGTACTCGATACGAATTCCTGCTCCACTAAAACTTTGTTTTGTGCCGACTTTACACTTAGATACCTTCCTTAAAATTATTTTTTAAGATTAGTTAATAATATATTTCAAAAAAAGTGGTTAATACTAGTTTTTATTTAATCTTGAATTAATAAAAAAGCAAGGAAATAGCAATTTAGTGTAGGTTTTATTTTATTTGTCCTACTGCTGGGCAAGGGCTTCCCCCATCTCAAACTATTCTTTCCTATCCTAGGCTCTATACTAATATATAAAGCTGAAGAGTTTGTTTATTGGCTAGAACGTGCTAATCTCAGGAACTACTGATACGATTTGAAAAATTATTTCAGTGTTAAATAGCCCATTTATCGAGAAAGGCTATAAAGCTATATATTGTATTGCGCTAAAATTGAATCTACTTTTTTTTTCCTAATTTTCCGCGGACAAAGTCGCGGCCACAGCTAGCGTAATATAACCAGGTTATTTTAAGATTTATACTCTACATAAGATTTTTTTTCATTTGACAAAGACACCGCCATTTTTTTTATGATAGAACTACAAATTTACGGTTTTCGGCTGGACGTTTAATTTCTTAAAAGTTTTACAGCTTCAGATTTCTCTATTGGGGTTTTAAATATTTTTCTTTCCTTGGTAAAAAAAAAAAAATTAGATTCAATTTTAGCGTGATGATAGCTTTCCTCGATAAATGGGGTGTCGCCTATGTACATATATACAAAATTTACACTTACAAAAACGAAATGTTACCTGTCACGAAATTACGAAAATCGCGGGACGTACATAGACGAAATTTGTCAAGAAGGTAGTTTATAGTTTGTAGACATCCGCAAAGAAAGGATATTTCGATAGGGCCCGATTAAAGAAGGGCTCTAGCAAGATTAATATTACGCGGGCAGTCTCGGGATAAAACTACAGTTTATTATAAAGATATACTTAAACAAATTATAGAGGAGGTCGTGGCCTAATCAGTGGTCGGCATTTGAGTCGATTGCTAAGTTAAGTTGCTCTGGCTGCGACCGGGTGTCCAATAACGTGCGATTGAATTGTTTTTTGTTTATAGGAATAAGTAAACTTTATTTATAAAAGTAAGTATACAATTCGTTGACACCTAAATTAGGTAAGCCCGAATCGTAGAGTCTAGTGCCTTCCCCAACATTGACAAATTATTATTCATATATTTATATGGTCTTTTGAATTGTCAAATATTTTAAAACCTACCACTACCACTGATTCGAAAACTATGACCACCTATAAGATCAAGCAATCAATTAGCTGGCAACTATTTTCAAAATAATTGCTTTTATACATCTCTATAACAGATTTAAAGCAACTCAACTCTATATACACCCTTTTAACGCGCAAACTTAAATTAATGTTTTATAGGAGGAGGGGACAAATTCAAGAAACGATCATACACCCTCACGACTAATATCATTCAGTAACATTAATCGGGATTCACCGTTTTACGTCTATTCCGGAACACGGAAGAGGCCGGATATTTGAAAACCAGTATTAGAACGGGTCACCCATCTATCGCCCGGCGGTGGTAAGAGCTACTTAACCCAGCGATCGACTCAAATGCCTGCCACATAACTACTAACCGATCGAAACAGTATTTTTATTAAAAATAAACAAAACTGAGACTTCATATAAATTCGGCTTAATTAATTCAGTTAGCCTTTAAGCAGATTTGTTAGAGGAGAAAAGGCACTCCTATTAAGAAATAAAAAAAATAAGGAAAGCTACAATGACTGCGGTTTCTAGTAAGCAAATAGACATTAGTTCGTTACGAAACTAGGTAAAATTTAAAGATTAAACTACTTGGAGCTTATTCGCACCAGACAGTTACTGTATAATTAACATGGAAATGTATTAACATGGAATTTTTTTCTTATTTGACAGAGTGGCTTAGGAGTTTTTTGTTGATTCTTCTCTTGACATTCACTGAATCAGTGGTAGTTTAAAAAAATGACGATTCAAAACACCTCTTAGAATACTTGAATAAATCATCTTTTGATTTCATTTCAAAAAATGACAAAGATGCAAAACAATACTTGATTACACTTTAAAGCAAGTATCAAAATATCGATAACCGTAAACTCAAACCAAACGTGAAAAATTTTTTTGTACCGTGAAGGAAAAGGACGTTAAAAACTTTTCCACTCTCGAGTCCCGGACATAATTCTTGTGACGCTGAATATGATATTAAATAAAATACCGATACTTAAATAACCTATTTTTTATTTGTCTCACTTTCTTTAACTCTCTGTGATGAGGCTGATTTTTAGGAACGGCTTATTAAACTTAAAAAAGATTTTTACTGAGGTTATATAGTATACAGACCCGTTATATATTTTACGTTGCAGAATTTCTGTAAAGAAATGAATAATAAAAAAATACCTACCAAAGATATTCTTAGCGTTCTGATGACAATATTTCGATCTTGTAACCTTTGCTTGTTCATCTGGTGTTTTATTTCTCATAAAATCATAAGGAATATGTAAATTAACCCCACCTTGTTTATTAGCGGCTTTGAGGGAAACAGTTTGTGAGGTGTGAAATTTTTTTGGAGGATTATTATCCAAGATTAAACAACCCAAAGAAATGAGGTTTTCCACTGAACCTATTTCAATCCAATATTAAGTAAAGCCTTGTTTATGTTATCTTTGTTTGTGTTGTTAAAATTTTCAGTGTTAGCTTAAAAAAACGGTTAATCTAATAGGATATTACCGTACTATTAACTGATATTATTCGTAATAAATTTTAAGTATAAAAATTTAAGGTTTTATTTCAATGTATACCACTAAATACAAAGTACTCGTCAAGACGAACCAAACGAGCCCAAACTCAATGTGGTTATATCGTTTGATAGCGGAGTTCCTATCGCCTCCTTCCAGCTGTATCATATCATCTTGATATCCCAATGTCATCCGATATTTACAAAATTTTAGCTCAGTCAATTTAAGCATCTACTCCAATATATTTATATATTCTATACTAATATATAAAGCTGAAGACTGTTTGTTTTCTTAAACGCGCTAATCTCAAGAACTAGTGGTCTGATTTCAAATTTTTTTTCACTGTTAGGTAGCCCATTTATCAAGGAAGGCATTATCAACACGTTAAAATTGAACTTTTTTTTACCTTACTTTGCGCGGACAAAGTCGCGGGCACAGCTACTAATACATAGTGCTCAAGAGTTTGTTTGCTTGAATGCGCTAACCTCGGAAACTACTGGTCCTATTTGAAAAAATTTTTCAGTGTAAAATAGCACATTTGTCGAAGAAGGCTGTAGGCTAGTTATCAACACGCTAAAATTGAATCTACTTTTATTACCTAATTTTATTAGCCTGGCTCACGAGTTCGACTGTGTGTGTGTGTGTGTGTGTGTGTGTGTGTGTGTGTGTGTGTGTGTGTGTGTGTGTGTGTGTGGGTGTGTGTGTGTGGGTGTGGGGGGGGGGGGTGGGGGGGGGGGGAAGGGCGGTGGGGGGGGTGTCGTTATCATCTTAGGTGGCACGAGATCAGCGCCGATTAATTTAGATGTAGATCAAAATATACCTTTAATCACGAGGTGATGATGGTGTGACCTTCAGTTTTATCATCGTGCTTACCCCCAGCTGTTCGTGGGAGCTTTGTTTAAAGCTTTTTTCACGAGATATTCGGCGCTTTGATGTTCCTATACGTAATTTAGCAGCTTTGTTATTTTTATGCGGACCGTCATATCATAAGCTTCAAACGATTTTCACCCGACGGATTACGTACAAATAACTCTAAAAAACCCTTTATCATCTGTGCCACAGATACTGACATCATTTTTTTCATTGAAAAGGGCTTTTATCGTTGGAAATATCATTTTTATTTCTATAAAGCCAAAGGGCTAAAGCATATTTTAATAAATGTTTTATGACCGACGCCCACGGAAAATCGTACCACCAGTGGGCTCGCAGATGCGTCGCCGGCCTTTGAGAATTGTTAATGGTGTTTCTTTGGAAGGCCCTAGGACGCATCGGTTCGTAAAAATCTATTACGTGTAATTTTTATCTAGTTTGACATGTACAAAGTTATAGACAAAATCTACTTATCTGTAACTACATTTTATGCTCAGTCAATCCAGCGTATGCATAACAGGCTATTTTTAAGTTACATCGGGGGAGGCTTCTAGTTTTAAGCTACACAGAACACGTGTGAATAAGTATAAATAATAGTTAAATATTAAACTACCTTAATTAAATAAAGTAAAATAAAAGTATTATTACTATAGGTAACTACACAATATTTGACTTCATTTTTATTGCTCTCTATTTTAACTAGGGATGACCTGATGGTCGAAAATCGACCTTAGACCTCTACGCGTATCACATTCTTATATAAAATAAATATAAATAAAATAAACCACGTATACTGTACAATTTGACAATTAATTTATCATACGGTTATCACAAATACGCTTTGACATCATCCATTAATAAATATGTATACATGTTGTGTGAATCGGTTGGCATTGGTGTGCCTGAGGATTTATTTTAATAATATATTTATAATGCATGTTTTGTCATAATATGTATTAGCATTCACACATCCTCCCGTATATAAACTATACTTGTGCCAAATTTCATACTCATCCGTCGGTGCATTTTTTTTTAAATATTATCTCTTCGCGTATTAATAATATATTATAGTAGACTAGCAGACCCGGCAGACGCTGTCCTGCCCGAACATTGAGTTACTTGCTGTTTACTATATTCTATAATTATCCTATAATATTATTCCCCTTCCCACTTCCTTTTCCGTTGGCAGTCCCAATATTTTCGAAAAATAGCTAACAAACAGATAGACATTTTTAAACATTCAAACTTGGTCCTAGCTATTGTTAGAACGAACACTAAAAATTATTATTAATTTTGGTGCAGTAGTCGTTTGAAAGTTATGTACGTATTTACATTTTGGAAACTTATTTTTATTCATATATAGATAACTTCGACCGGAGCACCTATTTCACACGATACTCGTTTTTTTTACATTCTTTTTGACGATATTTGTAGCACGCATTCTGTCAGTGTTATGTTAAACACCATAAGGTTATATTAAAAAAGTTTAAATGTCGAAAGCGGTAGGGTAATATTAGAAATAATTTAATATAGTGGTTAAGTATTCTTAAATTTTCTAAGTATTATATCAATTTTCTTAGTCTTTTTCTTAAAAACCTTATCCTGAAATGAACTAACGCAACAAAAAAACAGAAAATATTGAATAATACTTAATACTTCTGTAAACTTATAATACCTATTTAAACTTCAATTTCTTCGTGATTTATTTGCTCTTTGATATGTTTTAATATTCAAGCTGTGGCGGCAATATCTTTGGAACGTAAAGTTTTGTAAGTAACCACACGATAAATGCCATACAAGTTACAAATGGAATTCATTTTCCATTCAATTCCAT
The DNA here is from genome assembly GCA_024363005.1 of Charaxes varanes. NCBI lineage: Eukaryota > Metazoa > Arthropoda > Insecta > Lepidoptera > Nymphalidae > Charaxes > Charaxes varanes. The sequence goes on along the minus strand of JANCMC010029497.1, from coordinate 126,078 downwards.
AAGAAGTTATGCGGAGCAGTCGAAAACAAGTTGCAATGGAAGCAGCGTTTTGAAGCTCTGACCCAGATGCGTCAGAACTATGGATGAAATAGCTGAAGCTGCACAAATATTTCTACTTATTGTGCAACTCCGATTGTTGCGTTCCAAAGTTACAACTTAAATTGCATATATATTATAATTTAAGTGTCAATCTTCTTTCTGTGTAACAAGAGACAAAGTGGCGGTAAATTATATAAATATCATTTACATATAATTATTTAGCTAACTGTAAATATTGAAAATAGACTCTGCCTAGCCTCTTCTAATAGGCGACGATATATAGCATATGTTGCCGTAAATACTGTATATCGGGCACTGGTAGTATATATATTACGGCATATTATATACTAGCAGTGCCCGCGACTTCATCCGCGTAAACTTAGGTAAAAAAATCGATTAAATTTTAGCCTGATAATATATAACATATAACCTTCCTCGATAAATGGGCTATCTCACACTGAAATAATTTTTAAAATCGTACCAGTGGCTCCAGAGATTAGCAGTTTTAGTTCAAGTAAACAAACATACAAACTCTTCAGCTTTATATACTAGTATAGATATCAGTTCAAGATTCATTTGTTCACTTGCGTTTATTTACAAAGTTAGTTATTTTTAGAATATTCTTTTATAATATTTAATATTTCGATGATAATATATTCAACTTCGAGCTAAGTTAACGACGTATATGGAGTAAAACCCCTACATGACGGAGATAAATTCTTATGAGATCATTACGAAGAACCAGACTATAATCTAAAAATCTAGTTTTTTAATGATGCTTTTGTAAATGTGTGTTGAATCACAAATCAATGTGAAGTGTGGTGTTTTTGAAAAGCATTCGGGTTTCAACATTTCAGTTGTCCCTCGTTTTGTTCGCGAATTATTCCAAAATATTTTTTGACTTTGACTTAATTATTCTACCCCATGTCCAATACCCCAATAAACCGAGTAAAAACATTTGAACGTTCCAATTTGGACAGATAAATTCGTTCGCAACATTACAGGTCTTACCATTCGGAGTTCACGCAAATTTATTCATGAGGTGTTGATCGCAGGCGGCGATACACCCTCAGTTTTACTATCGTATTCGCCACTAACCAGCATTGTGCTTGCGATTTGTTTTTCGAAGTGTTTCATGAAATAAAAAGGATTTCATGTCTCTATATCTCGTTAGAGTTTTGCTGTTACAGTTAAAACCAAGGTATAAATCAAGGTATATTGGATTATTATCCTCTCGGCCCTTCGCCTTGCAAGCAGGAACTTCCTTAAAATCACATGTATTTGCATGAAGGAAATGTATTTTTCAAATAACATCGGCATTTCGTTCGGTTTGTCAGGGGTCTCACTATCAGGTTATAATATGGATTAAAAATACATCGCATTTGGAATCTACGACCAAATGTACACTGAAAAAAGTTACAATAGAGTAAAATATAGGTGTAATAGATAAAATAGCTTTACCACTAAAAATAATAACAAGCCTGTTTGTGTATTAAATAAAATAAGTTTGTTTGTTTACTTGAACGCAGTAATATCAATAACTACTCGTCCAATTTGAAAAATTCTTTCAGTATTAGGAAGCTCTTTTATCGTAGAATGCTATAGGCTATATACAATCACGCTAAAATTTTATCTAATTTTACGCGGACGAAATCGCGGGCACAGCTATAAAAAAATATTGCAGCACTTTTTCAAAAAATCTTAGAGTTTTGAATAGCTTTCTTCAAGTAAGCCAATTGAATGCAGAGTCCTTTATACTTATAAAAATGTTCATTTAAGAAAACTTGCAGCATACTTTAATAGTTTAAAAAAAATAGTTATAAAAGTTAAGGTTTTTTATGCTCACATATTTTTAAGATGTCCACCTTAAAGAGTCCGTCGCTTCGTTTGTTTGCTTGAACGCGCTAATCTCAGGAACTACTTGTCCAATTTGAAAAATTGTTCCAGTGTTAGATAGCCCATTTATCGAAGAAGGCTATAGGCTATATTTCATCACGCTAAAATGTTTCACCTAGTTTTACTTTTGTCGTGGGTAACAACTAATATCTAATATGCCTTGTAGTCGCTATTCTCATCCAACTGATAGTATAGCTTGTTTGTGCTAGAGGAGGTCGTGGTTTAATCAGTGGTCGGCATTTGAGTCGATCGCTAACTTAACTAGCTCTAGCTACGACCGGGCGACAGATGGGTGACCCATGCATACCTAAAAGTCCTCGTTTTCCTTAATTAAAAAATTATGTGTAATTTCTTAAAGCTGAAGAAGCTTTCTATTACGGTAGCATAGAATATCAAACTGTCTTAAATAAGTACTAATAAAACCTTATTCTAAGCTATTGAATTAAGGCAGTTCAAGTTTATATTCATGATTTCGTGTTTTATAAAAAAAAGCGCTTCGGTAGATAATTTTACGAGCGCCTATACAGCCACTGTACCGTGGCATCATGAAATCTAAATGTTGCTTCTACGAGTGGAATTTTCCACTCGAGCAATCTCGCAATTTTCACAATTTTACGACTGTCTGCTGTACATACTGGAACTTTGTACTTACGTTGTTTAAAAATATATAAACTTGTGAGAATAATGTCTTCTGGTACCATGTAGGGGAAGCGTAAATTTTGTTTCTTTATTTATGTTTCACGTACGTATCACACCAATATCACCAGACAGGGAAGAAACGATTGACTGTGGAAACAAGGGCGGTTTCTTCTTCTGCAAGACAGACTCGGCATAAGCACGGTAAATCCATGGAATACTAAGAAACTCGTCTCAAAGCTGGAATTTTTAAAATCCTTTCACGTAATTTCTATTGAAACAACAGGTTCTTTTTATTTTTAATATTCACCTCAGGTCTTTTAGTCTAATATAGTGTTAAGTACCACATTTTCTATTAAACTATTTTGAAGATAAGCATTTCAAACGATTATGCAACATTCAGTAAAGTATTTACTTAAAGCGGAATATTACTTCGAGAAGTGCGAAGGTTTCAAGAGTTGAAAAGTAGTACAAACTGCTTTTAATTAATTACAAACTTTAAGCAACAGCCTTCAACAATCGAGGAGTAATTTAATATTTTTTTTTTCAGTTTATTCCAAGATAAGCAACAGGCGTTCAACAATCGACGAGTAATTTGATTAGATTTTTTTAAGATAAGCAACAGTCCTTCAAGAATCGAGGAGCAATTTAATTAGTTTTTTTTCACCTTTTTCCAAGATAAGCAATAGACCTTCACTAATCTAGGAGTAATTTAAATTGTTCTTTCTTCAGTTTTGTCCAGGGAAAGCAACAGGCCTTAAACAATCGAGGAGTAAATTAATTAGTTTTTTCCAAGAATGCTATTACGCTTTATTCTTGTCTACCCTCCAAGTTAGTTAGGTATATTATGCCGGATATTAGAAGAGGGCGTGATCAAGTAGGGTTTGGATATCAACCTTTAATTTACATATATTACATATATTTTTTTGTAAACAATTGATTATTATGGGGCCAAATAGCAGAGTGAAGAGTTGCTGTAAAATCCTATAGAAATTCCAAAGCTAAAACGCAACCACGGCTCTGAATGATCGTTTATTACTAAAACGGATGCTTAAATTGACATAATGGGGTCATAGTGAGCTGTGTTTAAGTGATATACATTAATCATATCGCAGAACACGCTCCGCTCTCTGTACTAGACTTCATCATGTCGTATGCATGATCGTAAATCACTTTGAGCGCGGTCCAGATATTTGAACGTCGTCGCACACCCAGATTGTTGCTGGTGTGGATTTTTATTAGAATGTATTAGGTAGACAACGTTAGATAGTGAAGAGTCATGTGAACGTCGTCGTACACTCAAGTTATTTCTGTTATTGATTTTTGTGGGAATTTACGCTAAAGTAAAAAAAAAAACAAAGGAATCTAAAGAGTATACTAATTATAAAAACGGCTTTTAAACTCACGCGTATGTTATATCCGGATTGTCCGAATAGTTTCGAACCCGTCCGGGGTCCTTCCTCATGAGTTCGCTACGAAGCGGTGTCGCGGCGGGAACAGTTCCCCGGACGGGTTAGAAACTAATCGGCCAATTTCGATATAACATACGCGTGAGTTTAAAAGCCCTTATTTATAATTAGTATGAATTCAGCTCACGAAAGTCTAAGTTCTAAAATCTAAAGCGTGTCGTTGTACGTCCAGATCAGCAAAGTTTTTTTTTAGATAAGTTTAATCAGGCCTTTTTTTGTCATTTCTTTTTTAGGGGCACGCTAATGTGTGAAAGTCATAAGTCCATAATTTTTGTACCCCCTCCCCACTCGTTGCCACTGTGTTTTGAGCATAGATGCATTTTGCGAATATAAAATATCAATTTGTTTAAACAATGAAATAAATTTTAAACATTATTTTATGACAGTGATGAAATTAGTCAGTGTGTAAATTAAGTTGAAAAAGAAGTAATATCTACCGAGTGTATCTACATTTACATTTCAATTTTAATATCATTCTCTGTAATGACAAATTTTGACATTTATTTGAGGGCAAAGTGTGCCCCCACGTGCCCTCACGAAAAAACCCTGATATTAATATAACACTACATAAACAGCACTTAAAATTTTCAAGCACAATTCCCTTAAAAAAAGCATGAGTGGACCCCAGCGATTAAGCCCTGTTAACTTTATCCCGTAAAACAAGTTAGAAAAGTTGAAAAATCGTTACCCGCCTCATAAATTTCGGCAGTTATGGAGGATGAAAAATCGCACACGCCACGCCGCTGGGGGGCACTAATGTCGCCTGTAACATTTATCTCCCACAACATTTATTATATCGAACTGCCTCCTATCAACGACTCAGAAAAACGAGCCCTCTGGTACGCGTGCACTTTTAGCCATGCACGATGGGACGTTTAATTGTTACTATGTATATACGAACAACGGCGAAAATACATTTATTGAGTTAGTAATCACTGAATGCTACTTTATAGTTTTGATGCTACCAAATTAACAATTTTTCCGAAAACTTTAGTGAGTTGAGTGTCCTATTTTATTTCTTTTCTTTTTTAATAATGTCTGCAATTTCAAGTTTATTCAACTATTTGGAACACAGGTGTCACTTCCCAAGTTAGACATTTAACGCCTGTGTTATAAACAAACATTAGAGGGCCACGTTTGCAGTCCTTTTGGTAGGGAGCCGAATTGGACCGGCGCATCCGGATACCAGTACTTCTTTCTCATATAAGACCGGCGTGAAGTGACGGCAATTCTGTCACCAGAGGAACAGTTGTTAATAGGTCACCTATCTTTAATCTGGCCGCGCTAAAACCCGCTTTGCCTAACGATCGACTCACATGCTAGGCACTGATTAAGATATGACCTCCTTGCATTAAATAAGAAGCCACTATAGACTTGCAAATACCCTATATTGTTTCAAAGCCTATAAGTATTTTTACTCTCTAAAGAGGGCTAAGAAGGCTTGTATCGGATTTCTGAACGGCAGATACAGTCTCCCAGTCAGACGCATAAACATTATCAACGAGATATCTCGTTTTGCCTAAGATGGCCGTAAATATGGATGAAAGGAAATTGAACTTTTTTCAAATATCGTTGGCGTCATTCTATATCCTTAAGCAAGGGTTTGCGCGAAAATAAAGTGTTTTACTCTCTGATTATTTACTTTTTTCTTTTAAATTTGCTTTTATCCGTGACTTCTGAGCTGAATTCTCACTGAATCGTGTTCAATTTCGAAGGTACGATAAAATTATGTACATAGTGTATTATGTAATTTGTGTCGCAGTAATATTTACAATGGCTTTATGAAGTATGGACAAGTGAGAGAAACTAGCAAAATTAGAGCTTAGATTGTAGAGGATGTGGCTGTGGGCCGAGTTAAGATAACCGATTGCCATCTCACGTCATCCTCGGAACCCCCACGATCTCTACAACCTCACGACTAATACCACTAAGTGACATTAATCGGGTGCCACTGTTTTACGTGCCTTCCGAAACACGGACGAGGTCGGATATCATATCTACATCAGTCTTAGAAAGGGTCAATTATCTGTTTCCCGAGCACCTAGCACGAACATTTTCGATAGTTTTACTTACTTTTACGTTCGAAACGAAACGTAAAAAGAAAGTTCGTGCTTCCATTTTACAGATTTACGTACATGACCGAAATTCGAGGATTCGATACGTGCAAGTTCTGATTTCATTCGTGCTAGCAATAATTAGCAACTAAGTTGTGGAGAACGGTAGCATTAATGTTTCATTTGACGTTAAGTTTCGAACGTAGGCGTAAGTAAAACTATAAAGAGCTATTTAACCTAGCTAGCTATCGACTCAAATGTTGACCACAGATTACGCCACGATCTCCTCTAAAATTTGAATTTACCTTATTATGTATAAAAAAAATGACTGAATATTGAAATTTCTTTTTATAAATAGAGGTAAATAGACAAGTGGCTTACTTGAGTGACTACCAACGCCCATGTACAACTGCGCTATAACAAATCAAGACCATGCTCCAAGACATGTTGTAATAATCTTAAAAAAATATATATGTATTATAACATTTGTCAGCTTACTTTCAGCATATCAAAGTAACCGTATCAGCGCCAACCCTGCTTACAGACCCAAAATATACTTTCATAAGTTTCATATTTTCTCTGAAATCCTATTTGTGTCACAGGAAAATATATGACTCGGTTATTCGAACGGAGATTGGGACTTTTTTGATCTAAAGAACATATTCCTATACCTAACATTTCCTGATTAAGGACGTCCATGGTTGCATGCACTACCAAGACGCTCGTAGAAGCGTTGTTGGCCTTTGAGGACAAGTATGCTCGTTTCTTGAATATACTAAGGAGTAGTAATCAAACAAACAATTTTTTATGTGTGATATAAAGTCATCAATCATGTAGTGGGCCTATGTCCAGTCGAGTTGAAGGAAGGAAGTTGAACAATATGTAAATTCATATCAACATTAATTACTCACATCAGCTAGAACGCAGATATTGTTGACAACATCAACTTTTTGCTACATTCGTGTTACGTGACGTTAACTTTTTGTACCTGTCTTATAGATTTAATTGATTTAATAATTACTTGACTGTGACCTTCGTTTGTTCGAACATAGAAAAAAATAATGAATTCACCTTATAAACTGTTTATACCGAATACCACAATTTTTCGTATTAAAATTTGTTGATTAAATTGGTAATAAAAAACCCTTAGCTGAATTTTTTCACTCTGAATCTGTCAAATTTCAGAACGTAGTCTGTCAATACTAAAATAATTAACCATTCTAACCTCAAAATCCCTGCTATTTGGTAATGTGTCAAAATTAAGTTTTTATTTCAGTTTTCATCGACGAGTATTCTCTGTTTTGTTCTCAAGTAACGTGACATTGGCGAAATAGCTTGTGCGCAGTTGGCATAGATAAAAGTCATAAAACAAGAATTGAATTACTAAAAGAATTGCTGTTTGCAATAAATCAGAAACTCTTTCAATAAAGTCTTTATAATTCTTCAGTAAGTCTGGATTTAATTTGATGTCTTTTGCATCTGTTCAATTACTTAGATTTACATTTCGCGAAAATAGCGTTAAATCGTGTCAAATTTTGTTTATGCGTTAAACGATATAAAACTTTTCGTATGTCAACATTTCTTACAAACGACAAAGTCACAGATAGACTAGAATTTCACCTGTTTTGATGGAAGTACGAATTTTATTTCACTCTATTCTTTAAAATTTTTAGCATAATCGACCTTTGTAATGAATTCACAGAAAAAGTATGGGTTACTTGTTATTTGTACTGTATGGATATATAAGTGAGAACTGTTAGAGTAAATAACATCATGGTAGTCGATCATGACCATGCTATGCTATGATATATGTGTAAACTATTAACTTGACGCTAAATTATTATGTGTGAATGCGCCATGCTTCCTATATGTGTACATATAAACTATTTGTTCCTCTATTGTGGTTCAATTTAAAATCAAAAGCTATTACTTAAAGAACTATATTACGTATTTTAGTGTCGGAGACGCTGTTTAGCGAAGAAGAGGGAATTAACTACCACTAACATTTCAATATATATTTTTTAAATAAATGAAAACATTAGGGATTTCGTACTTGACCTGTAAACGTTACGGTCTTTCCTACAACGCGTTTATTTTCAGTGGAACCGTTAAAAAAATACTAAGCTCTCATTAGCCCGAGAACGTTTTTTTACCGCGCGTTAAAAAATCGTTCAAATAGAACATATGAATTTCACACGGTAGCGCTTTTATAACGGGACGCTTTTGTGTCCAGCAATGGTCTATCTTCAACGCTCTATATATATACATATACGCTATATTTTGGTATGGCCGACGGAAAAAAATTTAATTATAATAGATTTAACACAACGCTTTTTTAGCTCGTATGCGGATGTGGGCTTTCTGAAAATGGGGTGAATTTTTGATATAAGATGTCTTTTCGACTATTTGCTTTAATCTTGCTCTCATAACACAATTTACTCTTATAGTTTTGTATTAATATCCGACCTCTTCCGTGTTTCGGAAGGCACGTAATGTCAGGTCCCAATTAATGTCACAGAGTAATATTAGTCGTGAGATTGTGGGGGTTCCGGGGATGACGTCAGAAGAACAGTCGGTCATCTTAACTGGCCCCATAGCCTGCAATACAAGCGCACCCTAGTACTAGACCCGGATAACGCTAGGTAGAAAAGAAGATATCGCAATTTCTCCATTATCATCACCCAGAAACCTTTATCTCCCATTGCTGGGCCTCACTTCGCTTGTACCTTGTCTTTAAGTAGTGACATTAGAAGTTATATGGAAATTAAAACTAAATATATCCTTAAGTTTTTTAATATCAGAAAGGAAGTGTTAAAAGTTTCCATAAGTCCTTTATTTCCATGATGTAAGCACAATTAAGTTGTATTGCTTCATCATTTATCATTACGATTGATGATTTGCTATTTTGGTTTAAGTTTCCAATTCGCAAATATGTTTTACTCTTTTCAAATTGCAATAAGCATGGAATTTTAATAGACTAGTGTCTTAGTGCGAATTTTTTCATCAATTTAAAAGATTATAATTTATTTTTGAATAAAATTATCATTAGGTATCTTTAAGGAGAGCCTGCGTCTTTCTAGTCGTCTTTTGTTTCTGTATTTCGCCTAGTACTTCTGAAAAAGAACTGCAGCTCTTTGGGCAGAAGGGTAGGGTAAATAAAATATGGCATAAAGTAAAATATGCCACGGTATTTGCAAGCATCCATAGGCTATTTGCCTTACGGTAGTAAAATCATAATACAGCTGAGCTGAGATAGATAAGCATCATACAGCTGAGCTGTATACTTTGTCTCCAAAAAATATCTTAAAGAGGTAAAATAAAACGTAAAATAGTATAATTGGGCATAATAACTCTATCAAAGGCATTGGGGATAAAAATTGTTTACAATCAATTCATTTTAGACGAAATGACGGGCCTTTTATTTTTTATATATGTTCATTTTCCTTGAACTTCGTTAATACAATTGTGGTGAGTTAAAGTGGTTTTAGTTGATGTTTATCTTAACCTCAAATGTAATAGACAGCATCAATGTATTGTAATGATGCGTATAGGAATTTTTTCTTAATTATAGGTTAATTAAGAAAAAATTCCAACGTTTAAATGTGTTTAGTGAAAATTAACTTTAACAACTAGCAAAAACTCGCGACTTTGTCGGCGTTGAATTCAATTATTTTGTTCTACTGAATGTGTCATCTTTTCAGAAGACGTCGTATATATGTTGCAGGCAATTTGTATGAGTCTGCCATTTACATATGACTTTATCTGTTTATAGACGCTAGTAGTCATGCAAAATGCCGAAGGAAAAATATACATTGCCCTGACATTGTTATTCAACTTAATTACGGATAGGTTAGAAGCGGACGAGCGATCACACGGCGATCGCCCTGGACGCTTCAATGTTTTTTTTTTATTTTAACGCAGGAAATTTTCTGTGTTAAAATAAAAAAAAAATACTAAACATTTAACATTCTAGTTAATTTTTTGGGCATAATGTGTAATGGCACAACAATATATATTTCCACAAAGTACTGCATTGTCCTCTTGGTTAGTAACCGACTTTTCTTCTCAAAATCACTCCATTCCTTTGGTTATAGATAAGTGTTAATACATTATTATTGATACTTCTGAAGAATGTTAATTGTATCTAGTGAAACAAAAAATATTTCCTTAGACGTGCGGATGTCTGTGTGTGTGGATCTGGCAAGATCACGTTCGAAGCAGTCAACTTATCACGTTAATGTTTTTTTCAATTAGCTTCAAAATTACGGTGCGCTGTTTCCTGTTGAAAATGGGTGTGTAATTCGGTATCGTTTATTAATAATTAACAAAAAACTACATTTAAACTGGACGTACCATCTAGCGGAATATTACCGCACTATTGAGTATTGAGCTTCTTCTAAGAGATGGCGCTAAACGCCTATGGTGGCCTGCATAGCTGATAGCTCGCAATATTTAGGAGAAAATGGAACAATCCTCGATAAAAAAGCGTTGCGTTATAAAAGCGGTGTGAGCATAAACTTGGTAATCCATATGTTTTATTAGAACGCTTTTTTAACGCGCGATAAAAACGCTCTTGTGTGTATGAGGGCTAAGAGTTTATAGTTAAAGGCGAGCTTCTAAAAAAGATCTGATCATATGCTCTCGTTGTGGTCACGTTTTAAATAAAAATATTTTACAATAGAAGTTTCTATATTAGTACAGAAGTTTAATCATCAAATATACACTAATTAATTAATACCTTCTAAGGGATACTTCAAACTTAATCTTGGGTTGCTAGACTCACTGTATTGCAAGGGTTTTTTTTGTCTTCCGTTACTCAAAATTGCCGACGTATCTGATCACACAATCGAAAAGTACTTGCCAGCGAAGTTAGAAAACTTTTTTCGTTAACCACGTCTTCGTCCGAGTAAAATTATATAAAAAAATTAGATTAAATTTTAGCGTGATGATATATGCCTATAGCCTTCCTCGATAAATGGGCTATCTAACACTGAAAGAATCTTTGAAATCGTACCAGTACTTCCTAAGATTAGCGCGTTGAAGCAAGCTGACAAACTCTTCAGTTTTATATATTAGGAAAAAAGTATATATGTAAGTTTTAAAATTATTTTATATAGTTAAATACAACGTTTATTTATTTGATATTAAGCAACTTAAACCGAAGCTCAAGTGGGAATGGGCTGGGCGTGTGACACGAATGGACCCGCAAAGGTGGGCCCGTGTTGCGACTATATGGACTCTCTCGCTTGCTAAAGTGTATAGGTTAGTCTCTTTTTAATACCACTTTTTGCTTCGCTTCACTGGCACACAAAACACGTTGTAATATATTCTATCTCATTCACTCGCATGTTAAGTCCAATAGGTGATATGTTCGTCACTTTTTACTGCCCTTTTTGTAGTTTGATCGGATTTTAAATCATAACGGTTCTAAAAATTTCACTGAAATAAACATCCTTAATTTAGTGTAGCGTTCGTCATATTGGCTTTAGTAAATTCATTTTATTTACGTTTTTTAGCAAACTGCTCTTAATTAGAAGTCTAAGTTATGGTGGTGTATTAAAGAATGTGCCGCCATCTTTAGAAATTCACCATGATGGATATAAATTTGAAATGGACGTCAGCCGTGCATTGAAAATACAAACTTATCAAAGGACGCTAGGACACTGAAAAACGCTGCTAATGACCGACACAGTTAAAACTCGACGTCGTTGCCTCCTCACAATATATTATATACACAAATTACAAAACAAAACACTAAGAATAAGGTGACAAACAAGCATAAGAAAGAAAGAACATTTATCCGACAGAACAAGTGGTTTTTATGTGTGTGTATCTGTTGGCACTGACTTGTAGAATTAAGATATTTCCGAAGACTTAATTATACCTCTCCTAAGTAATACATAAAATATCACCAAATTTAATTAATACATTAATTAACACAGAAATCTATATCCGACGGCGTCTTTCAAATAAGTATTTCGAAAGGAACTTTAAATAACTTGTCAAATTTAATTAAGGCCGTTTGGTAATACATAGATAAAGATAAAAATGGACACTGTAGGTGAAACTTAGGAGATAGACATATGACAATGCTAACTATTTTAAAGATCCTATTAAGATATACAACTCCGTACTACATTACATTGATATATCTCCTAAGGTTTAGCCAGCGCACGCAATGTTTATGTAAGCGCACAAAGATTCGTTTTTTTTTTAAATGGACTTTTTTTTTAGACAGAGGATACCAATCATTGGAATTCTCGGCCTTTATTTTTCATTGAATCAATCTGTTTATTGTTGGAAATCGCATTAAAATCTGTTGTTTAGTTTTAAAGGGTACAAGGACGGGAAGCAGCTTCATTTTACACTATGTAAAGTCATGTTGTCATCCCATCTAGAGTACTTCATTTTACAGTAACAGTACTTCCTGAACTAATTAAAATAATTGTATTTAATAAAGGAATTTGAAAGGGGGAATCCATGACATCCCCCACCACATTAGCTGATGAAGGTAGCGCTAATGTGGTGGTGTCTGAGATATAAATTGTTTCCAGTGTTTTTACGAATAACCTTTGTAGAGTCTATCTCCTGGTGATGCTTCGGTGTCGAAGCGAAACGTGCGTTGAGGCACGTCGGAAAGTCAGTGTAGTGCTGTGCTTTGGCGGATTCGGTGGTGTAGCTTTCAGGTTGCAGCATTATACCGATTTTCTCTCGTATTCATTCGCGCATTAAAGCAAAGTAGTTTAGTTTCTCATGCAAGCCTCAGTTTCGCTTGTTCTGTGTATGTTAATATCTAAAAATAACAAAGTTTATTTTTCAATTAGAATAACAGTAAGAATTAAATTTTGAACAAATGACAAATAAATCAGTTTTCACTGTTAATTGATTTCTAATCAGAGTGGTTGCATAAGCAATGAAAAAGATATTTTAATGCTTCATAAACTCTTCTTCAACTCACTCAATGGAATTTAAATGAAGCAAAGGTAATTTATATAAATAAAACTAAGTATTTCTGTTACAAGTGTCAAGAGACTCGGGTTGATTGAAAAAAAGTCGGCGCCTGAATCACAACGTGTTAACAAAAATAGTTCAATTTTATTAATACAAATATATACGGGAATATATACAGGACTAGGACACACGTACGTCTGTTCCTAAGGTAGACAACTTAATGCCTGTGTTGTAGATAATAGACCTAATTAACATAATTTATTTTATACTTCGTCTTTATTTAGCATATTTTAACGATGTCCACTTAAGATGCTTACATCCAAGATACAGACGGTGCCGCTGTTAATATTGGAATTTTCTTTATAGCAAGTGGACAGCTAACTTTCACTGAAATTAGTCAAGATAACTGGTGACAGTTCTAATCGATTTGATTGTACTTAATTACAAGCTATTTGGGACGATTCTTTAAAAAAGTTAACCTAATAACGAAGCACTGGTTTATAAACCACTAATGCCCGCTACACACGTATCGATAAATATTTGCGAAAAAACTGTACAGTTTTATCGATACGTGTATATGAAAAATCGTTGGCGATTAAGCTGCACAGTTTTATCATTGCGTTTGGGTGACGATCGGCCCGTTGGCGCAGTGGGCAGTGACCCTGCCTTCTGCTCCAGGTGTCGTGGGTTCGATTCCCACCTCGAGTCTGGGTGTATTATCCATATATATGTAATTATATATTTCAAGTTGAAAATTATGAAATGAAACTAATTTGGTTAAAAGTGTCCCTTACTAGGTTTCAAAATGGGGCTGCCGTATTGGGAATGATGGCAGAGTATCGATAAATGCCCAATTCAAGCGAAATGCTTTGATAATCGTTCTTTTAACAGTAAGTTTATACATCGCTCTAGTGATGCTATATGTATGGCATCCGTCCACAGGTGGGGCTGGGCATTGCCACGTTGTTGTCGTACGTGCCCACGAGTCTGGCGGCCAGCCACCAGTCGGGATCTTTGATGCTGCTGAGCCTCGCCATATGGCTCACGCACGAAGTCAAACTGCTCAAGTTTATCCCCAAGTAGACAATTATATAAAAATTCGGAAAGACTAGATAATTTATAAGCATAAAGTAAGATTTCTCCAAAATATTTGTTTTCAATAACCAGTGGGTAGTTAGACAAGGGGCATTTTATATTTTATAAGCTTTAAGTAATATTTTTACTTGAAACTGTTTAAGAACACAAATCTGTCGTTATTTGTATTCATTTCAGATACTGATTTTCATTTCAGTCTTTAAGATTTTTCGAACGCAATATTATTACATATTAATAAAACATATTTATTGCTTTTTTTTTTTTAATCGTACTTTAAAACATCGGAAGGTTAGTCGATGGACGGATCGATTCTAAACGACTTTATATTTTAATACATGTTTGTATTTTACTATTGAATTTGCGTTCAAAATAATCTCCATTAATACACGCATTTAAACGGTTTATCCAACATGAAAGTATGCTAATAAAACAGTATTAATATGTTCACAGCACTGTTATTTAGTTTTTTATGTTTAAAATAAAGAATTTTCAAAAAAATATATAATTTTTTAATAGTCTTTTGACCTATATATCAATAGACATTCAAAATAGGATAAACAAAACAATTTGAAGGAGAATCGCAAATGAAAGTCTGTATTTACAACGTGATTTTATTTGTAAATTTATAATGCTAACATTATTTACACAATCTCCAGCTGTCAATGTAAAAAAAAGAGAAGAAAAGTATGTGGTTTCAAAAGTTCTAAATGATCACTCGTAAGGGATAATGCCAGGTGATGTTAGGAAGGGGCTGAAAGGGGTTGTCAGCTGGTGTAATGAAAATTTTTTTGCTCGCCCATCTATGTCTTCATTGTTGGTGTATAAAGTGCGGCACGTAGTGAGTTAAAAATATTTCTTGGACATAATATCTGAGAGATTATAAAGGCAGACTACTTAAAAATCATAGAGACGTGCGAAACAATTAGTCAATATACGAATAAGGTTTTTATGTGATAAATTGTGTGGTATATGTTGGAAAATGGTTTTTTTATAACACAGTACATGCTAAGGTCAATATACCTATCAGGAATATGGTTTTTATGTGATAAATTGTGTGGTGTTTGTTGAAAAAGGGTCTTTTATACGACATAACTTGCCGAACTGGCCGGGCGTAACGAGCGTACGACGTAATATAACACAGAAGTGTTATATTACGTCGTAAACATATGGGCCAACTAATGTTATTCAGCTAATCGCAGCCAAGTTTTCATACCATGGACAATATCACGCCGCGCTGTCGACGATATACAACCCACACAAAGAGTTCTGGCTAACTTATCAGCAACATAAGAACGCGAATAGTAATTTTCCGTTTTACTTGGATCTATGGGAACATGAAAGCCTTTTCAACTTTGAAATGTTTTGTACTGAACTAAAAAACGAACATTGGGACTCCCAACAGAAGTCGAGAGACAGAAGAAAGAATCATTAGAGGTGTAACGTCAGTCGAAGTCGAAAGTAAAGGGACTAGCCATTGATTGAACTTCTGATTAAGGGAGTTGGCTGAAACTTGTGTATTCGCCTCGCCTGATCACACTTTTCGTAACGCTCTCGGCACACATTCACCAGCTTATTTGCCAAATCAAGCGTACGTAAAGAACTTTTACATCAAAATTACTACAGAATAAATGGTGATTCAAACTTGACCTATATATATTACATACCACTTGATTATTGGTTTCAAGAGAATACAGGGATGTATTTTTGTCATTAAATTAAAATCTAACTGCCGTTAAAGCTTACAGATGGCGACTGGATATATGTAGAAAAATGTGTGTGACCTATGAAATTTAGAGGGTAAAAGAAAGGTGTGTTTTATAGGAATCTAGACCAGAGGTTCCCAAACTTTCTTTTTTCATAAATCATACATTTCTACCATATTCAAAAAAAAAATCGAAAAAACTGTAAAGATTAGATCTAACTGTAGATATTTGCGTTGCGGCTGAGTTCCAACTACGAATTATCAGTTTTCGAAAAAGAATCATTAATTTATCAATTGATTTTTTTATTAAATAAGTAATAAAATATAATTAAAAAAGAAAAAGTGGTTCCATCCAACTTGCATTTTGTGAAATCTACTTACACGACAAGGAACCAATAAATTCTCGCTTTTTTTCTATTAGAACACTTCCCATTCGGAGTGGTATAAATAAAATCTTCTTCAAAATCGAACACAGATAAATTTTTGTGGACCCCTGCTTACAAATTGTTAACCCCCATTTTTTGTCATGCCAACGTAGACCCCCGGCGGGTTTCTTGGGGTCCATCTCGACCAATTTGGGAACCAATGGTCTAGACTAACATAAACTATATTCGAAAATTTAAGTATAGTTCAATCTAGACAAGTGTAAAGTATGTATATTGTAAAGGAATGGTTTATATTTGGTAAGATGTGTAGTTTTGATTTAGAGTTACGAATACTATGAAATAAAAAGTGGGACGGAATAGTCGAGACCCTTCACAGATGTATATAATAAATGAACATACGGGCTGGAATCTTTGTAATTGTAAATAAATGTTTGTTAGCATTTTTTGATGCTATCTAATATTATTATGTTAGTATTTAACACATCTAAATTGCAGAGGAAGGACTGATAACCTTTCTATTTGATGGCAAATAGAATTTAAGATTGTTATTAGGTAGAAGGCAGCAGATCTGAAAGGGCTTGTCGACGATTATATAATAACAAAACATGCATTGTATTCAAACCAGATGTTTCTCAATCCATACATTGAACAAGCGCTGTTCATTTTCTCTTTCTTGAAATTGGGAAATCATCTGGAGAGGACATTTGTTATCTTCGGGAATTTCAGCAGAAATTTATTCAATTAAATTTCTTAAAAGAAACATTGTTATTGCATAATTCAAAGTATACCTTGTTTATTTTCAAAATATTCACATAAGCCTGGTTGAGACGTATAACAAAGCCCGCCTGTATCACAAAAATAAGTAGTAAAACATTGTTAGTAATCAATAAAAACTGAACAAATTATTAAGTCCCGATTTATTAACATCGATAATAAATATAATTAAACGATATTATTTAAAAAACTATACTCGTCAGTGACCGATTTTAATGAAATTTCATGTGCTTATTCAGTAGGTCTGAGAATCGGCTACTAATCTATTTTTTATACTCCTAAGTGATAAGGGTGGCCCACACGGACGAAGTCGCGGGGTACAGCTATGTATTTATACAAAAAAAAATTATGTATAACCTATGGCACAGGCATTAAGTTGTCTACCTTAGAAACAGATGAACATGTGTTTGCAGTCCTAAATATTTATTATTTATTTAATATATTAAAGTTACTTTATATTTAGGACGGTTCGTATATTTCATTCCATTGTCGAGATGAGCGTAGAATAATACAATAGGAGATAGAATGCAGAAGTTTAATATAATATTTATCATGACTTCATTGTGGTGTTCGTTCCAGGAGCGAACTTTACATTACCACAAACATCTCGAAGTAATAGTTCATGATGCACAGTTACTTTGATTGTCTTTAAGAAATGATTTTATTCTGTTGTTTAAGATTTCCAAGTCTTATAGGTTTGGAAACATCAGAGCTGGCAACAAGTTCCACAAAGATATCGCACGAAGCAAGGAATTCTAACCAAATCGCACGGTCGCGGACTTTAGGACCTCGAGATGATGAGGGTGAAATATTGAGGTTAGACGCGATGTCAGGTGTTATAATTTTAACTAATGATCGCTGGCTGGTATAATTAAATTTGCGCACTGCTTATTTTTTTTTATATAAAGCTATATAAAAAACTAATTATTTTTACAACGACATTATATTTGACAATTCATTTACTTGCGGTCGTCATGACAAACGCATTTGTATATAGTAGACAGTAGAAATGGGAGCGAGGGATACACCAGCGAAATCACTGTGAAATAAAATGCTTAACTTCCAAAAACTTATGCAATTTCGTTGTAAAACTAGTAGGTTATATATACAACCAAAGATAGTTTGACAGGGAGAGAATTAAAGAAACAGGGCAGTATTTATCTAGTCTTTGCGTAGTTTTATTCAGCTAGTGTTAAATTTATTAACCAGTGAACATGAGCTTTAAAATAGCATTGCAAAGTACTCTGTTATCCGGTTACATTCCAAGGCTCTGCCAAGGTTACTTCCTCTGAAACCCGAAAGACTCGGTACCGGCCATGGGCGTAGCCACGGTGGGGCAGGGTGGGGCACTTGCCCCACTCTGGCTCTGACCTGTGATTTATTTATTATTATTTAAATAAAGTACTTTTATTTTTATTAAAAAAGGAATAATTTGGACTGAGAATTTTTTCCAGCGGGAATTAACTAGCATGAAGACTGTCCATGAATTCTTCCGGCTAGCCAGAGACAAAGAGGGATTTGAAAAGCTGACTGCCAACCACCAATAGTATAGTGGCATTCGAAAAAGAAGAAGATCGATAAAAAAATAACTTAAAAACCGACAGTAGCAATCCAGGAGCGTTTACAAAAGTGGAAACAAAACTTTTTCATACACCGATGTCGGTAACGGTGACTGTCTTAAGTTCAGTGATTTTTTCCTCATGTCATAAATGCCCAGCGCGCTTAGAAAACCATTAAAATAAAAAAAAACGCAAATATACACAGTTTCTTAACAGCATAAAAGGGAACTAGATAAGGCTTCAAAAACTTTTATCTGACTAGCTATAAGCAGGGATTTCAGACGATTCAGGGATCTTGTTAAATTATGAGGATTTTTATTATTTTGTGCGGAACCGTAATAATTTACTTATAGCAAAGTAGCCTACGTTATTCCTTGCAAAATCTGCTTTTACCAGTAAAAGTCGCATCCAAATCGATCCAGCCATTTCGGAGATTACCTGGAATAAACGGACACACCGAAAAAACGTTTTAGGGAGTATATTTTGTGATGTATGTATCGTATAAATAGTGATATATTACACAGTTAATTTCTACATTACACACAGACCCTTTAATTTTATTAAGGTGTATAGATAAAGCATGAGAAGAGGAGGAGGTTTACATAGATCCATAGTTTGAAGTTAACTTAATTCAGTTAAATTAGTCTACTTTAAATATCGCATTTTTCTTTATTCTGAAACGTTTCGGTCGGTAAACTAAAGCCAAAATTTATCATCCAGGAAAGTGTTCATCTGACTTGCATACATCTTAACTTTAAAAGAATTAAAAGACGTTTCTCTCTTTTGCAACCACCGCTCGACACACACTTTTCTCCCATGCCGGTAAGATAATATGTAATGTCGGATTCCGTAACAGTTTTCAAAGAACGGGACATATAAATTATAGAAATAGAAATATATGTATGTATGCATTTATGGATGTATGTATGTATGTCTAAGTAATACTTCTGTACACATATGTCAGTAAATGAAGATTTAGATTCATGACTAGTGGATTTGCATTCCATTCCTACAAGACTAACATTGTTCTACAAAATCAGATAGATACTACTAAGAATGCAAGGTGATAATTGTAAAAATACTTCTACGAAAAAAAAGAATAGTGATTTTAATTAATAGCATACTAGGAAAAATGGTGTAGTGCCATTTTGTCGAAATGGCTAATATACTAATAACTCATATCTTTAGTCACCGCATAACTTTAGACCTACTGGGCCAATAGCCTAGTTGACTATTGACTTTTTTTTCAGATACTAGTTAATCATACCCTACAGTCAACTAAACCTAAAATATAAATATCTCAATTAATTTTGCATCCACATAACTTTTAGCGCTAAAATGCTCTCACCATCGTGGCGTCTTGTATGACGTAACGACTTGCGGTACATATATGGTTCGGCACCATCTTTAACATATCAGTAGGTGTCAAGCACATCGTATTTAAGTACCAATTATTTTCTCTTTGTAATTTCTTGGTATTTTTTGAAGGCCGCTTAATTTGTTATTTAAAAATAGCTTACTAGAAATTGGTTTGTGGTGAATTTGTTTTTTCAACTGTGTGATATTTGTTAATTAATGACCACTTCAAAATAAAACATAAATTTTAGAATGTTGATCAGTATTTTGGTAACGTAAAACTTGAACCAAAAATAATAGGCATCAGTATAATTAGTCACTACAACGTAAACGCATTTCCGATTCAGTCCCATAAAATTAATACATTTTAAAAATAGCCATGACATTATTATTGGTGATGCCTTTTAATTTATTAGATTTTCAATACAGTATGAGTCTGGTCCTACCTGGCTAAGTCCTACTGTGAACGAACTTTCGAACCTAAGAAAGTGGATGAGTGAACTTTTCTGAAGATGAAATTATTCGTACTACTCTCACAGGAGGCAAGACTTAATAGTGTTTCGCTTTTAATCAGTCATAATGCAATCGACGTTGACGCTAAGAAGGTACGCTGTAGGCCTAGTAAGAACATTTCTATGCCAAGTAAAGTCGTCTCTCGACGACCGCTAAAGGCCGTAAGGTACGTGATTCGATCCGTGACACAAACTATTTACCCAAAAAAATATGTCAATGTATGCTATAATATAATGTACCAAAAATACAGACCCATAATTTAATACACAAAATCTAACCATCTTTCTGAACAAAAGCCGCACCTACTGCTATTATGTATGTATGTTTGTATAATTACTTCTATTATGTATGTACGTATTCTATTAAACAGGGGTACGACATAAAATAAACACGTATTCGTATCGAATCTTTCTTGGAGAAGGACACAAGTTACTGTTCGTCGTAGAAATAAAATTTGAAAGAGGTGACAAACGAATTGTAAATTTGTATGAAAGGCAAAAAAAAACAACGTGTCGTGGGATGAAGCTAGTAACTTTTAGTAACATATATTGACATTTGCCACACAATTGTATTACACGGCGAAAGATTCTTTCATTGTTTTACTCAAGTATAAATTAGTGATAAATAGTAAAAGAATTTGTCGCAATGACGTACAAAGAAATATTATGACCGTCCTATTTCGTAATGCTTAACATCGGACGTGAAAAATGGATGGTCAATGCGCCTTAAGGTCTGCTGGTATCTGTTACAGTTCATTTGTTTTAAACGAAATGAAGTAAAAGCAAACGTTCAACATTTATCTTTAAGTTCTTGAGTTGCGAGAACTCCGACATTTATAAGTGTCTCCTTCGAGTCATTACTTTAACAAGTTTAATAGATCTTCGTGTAATACAATAACAGGGTACTTTGCTGACTTTACAAATCGCCTCATCAAAAATACGTTCTGGCGATTCTCTATTTTCAAATTGAAAGGTGTATTAGGCACGCCAGAATATCAGTGCAATGCTGTGCTTAAGTGCAAGCAAAAAAAAAATTATTACTTCTTACCCGTCGTAAAGATTGGCAAACTTTTGCTGATTAGATTTTTTAGAAATTAATAAAGATAAAAAAATAAAAATATTAGAAATAATAAAAATAACAATAGATAATAAAGGGACCGACTTCGCTAATTTTTTTTTTGTTGTGTTTGTTATTGTGAAGAAGAGGTTCTTTAAAAAAGAAAAAAAATTAAGGAAACTGCGCGGAAAATCCGAAAATTTAAGAATACTAGCCATAATATTAAATTATTTCTTATGTAACAATAAATCAAAGTTTATATGAATAAAGAATTCTTATCTTTGACTATAATTTTTCGTAACTGTTAAAAATGGAAGGATGTATTACAAACATTAAAAAAGAAGAAGCGGAGCATCATTCAAAAGTGTTAAGGTAGCGGTTCGCGAGCGAGACCCAGACGAGCGACCGAGATATTATACACAAGATACATCTTTATTCATATTAAAAATGTGACAGATACTTTGTCCCTTACATTCTCACACCTATACAGCTGAACTGATTTTGATGAATTTTTGTTGTGATAGATTGTACCTTGGGCATGAATGTAGGACACTTTATGGCGATTGTGGTAAAAAAGGTGATTTTTTTTTTTAAAAGTAGAAGAAACACACCATCATCACTCAAATAGGCATGCGTCCTGTATTCTATTTATATTAACAAGTATATTACTTTTTGTATAAAATTGAATTAAAATAAACTTTTTGTTTCATTGACCCTTTTCAAATATATTTTGATAATCTGATATTTATATATTAAGATGTATTCATTAACTCTGGCAGTTTTTAAAGTGAACTTTGATCAATGAAACAAAAAAAACATAACCGCGAAGCGAACAAGCCTAGCAGAGCGCTTATAGCCTAGCAGAATTACGTTTCGAACGGAATGTTAGCCTCCCCCGACGAAATATCACTTGTTAGAATGCAAATAACTGATAGAATCAGACGTTACTTTGCGGAAATCCATAACATGCATGAAATACTAAACTACTTTGCTTAAATCCGCGAATGAGCATTGCTTAAATTTCATTCGAGAAAAAAATATATACACAAATTTTTGGGAAAAGTAACCAAACTGCATAATCACTAAACTAAATATAATTAAACTTTGTGAAAAAAAATCCATTACATTGCCACCAATCGCTCCTAAATGTAGCTTACAATTACAAATCCGATCGTTTAAAATTTTATCCAACCGCCGGTCCAATTCGGCTTAAAGCGTGGCGCTACCACTAATTGAATTTAAAGAAATATCATTCAATTATCCCCCAAAATTTAATGCATACAAACTTTAAAAAACTGTAACTTTTTTAATAGAAACATATATTTATTTATTCTTATTTGACTGTATGTACATGTGTATGTATAGCTTTAAGACTCAGTTAATTTAATATTTCAGCCTGTTATATTATTATATTCTTTAACCTGTCCTTGCGCACCACCTACTGCACTTCGCGTATTTCCTAAATATTGTGTGGAAGAAATCGCTCTTCAGTGATAATACATCCTTATGTATCTCTTTTCATGCCTTTATTCTATTATGATTTCATTTGTTTTGTGGTGTACAATAAATCATATAAGTAAATAAAAGATTAAAAAATTTGCATCAACCCGCCATTTCAATATAAACTGTATTCGTTGCTGTACACCATCACCCAAATAGTCTTTTTATACCTCGTTTTTTAAGCATTCAACGCAAGTTTCTGGCCAAATCTAGAGATTTAAATACAGATTTATCCTTATAATACTAATTTTAATAATTATAGTAAAAATATCACTCGATTCCGAGCTTCGCCATACATTGACGCAACACTTCCTGTATATCTATCTAGTATAGATATATCTATATAATCTATACTTAATATATAAAGCTGAAGAGTTTGTTTGTTTGCTTGAACGCCGTAATCTCTGGAACTACTGGTCCGATTTGAAAAATTCTTTCAGCGTTAGATAGCCCATTTGTCGAGGAAGGCTATACGGGACGAAATCGCGGAGAACAGCTAGTAAATATATATATTTGTAATCACCATTACTGATAATTTACTTGATACAGTTTTGTCATAAATTTGTATAAACGCTATAGGATTGATTACTAATGCCCACTACACAAGTTTCGATAACTGCTAGCGAAAAAACTGCAGTTTTATCGATATTTGTGAATGAAAAATAGTTTTCGATTAAATTGCACTGCACAGTTTTATCGCAACGATTTATCGATACAACTTTTTCGCAACTATTTAACTGTACAGTTTTTTCGCAACGATTTATCGATACGTGTTTAGCGGCTGTAATTAACAAATAAATATTACCAATGAGTCCCCTGTTAACTTCCTCCACTGCACGTTCTATGAGCACGAACAAAGACCACATATCATCCCCGGAACCCCCACAATCTCTACAATCTCAGTATTATTAATCGGGACCTGCTGTTATATGTGCTTGCCGAAAAAAGAGAATAGCCACCCATCACCCGGCCGCGATAAGAGCTGCTTAATTTAGCGATCGACTCAAATGCCGGCACTGAGTAAGATAAGATCTCTCCTCTCCTCTATCCAATCGCACGTGTAACATTTTTGAAGAGCTGCTTAACACGTTTATATGCTTCTCATAAATGGGATATATTATGACTGTCACTTTTTTTTTAAGAATATTAGGAATACTTTTTAGGTATGTCTAATATTCCCCTTTTTCCCTCCTACTAAGCTTAAAATAAAAGCTTGTATTAGGAGTGGGTTGAATAGTTTATACAGTGCAATCTTAACCAGGGATACATATAAATTCAAGGTCTATGAAACTGGTACAATGTATTTTATTGATAAATAAATATATTTTTTGAATATTTATTTGACCTTGTTTATATATGATAAATACGTAATATCCCTAAATAATGTCATTTAAAACGAGTCTTTTTCAGAAGGGAAAGTTGTTACTAAAGGCTATAGATAAATTGAGAGTGGGTCTTAACTCTACTTCTATCTACTACAATAACACATTATTGCGATTGGCACAATAACACAAGTAGATTTATGGAGCACAAAGAATACAAAAAATATCAGACACTATCAGTATGTCATAAGAATAGCACAGGTGGTAAAAATTCAAACAAAAAGTGTAAAAAGTCCCCGAATAACTACAAAATTGCTCAGGTTAAACTGTAAATCAGGTCTATAATCACGTTTGGTGCCATGCCTTTGTAAATAATGGCGATTTTTAAATTGTTCCACAAACTTTGTAATGATAGACATAATTATGCGTGCTTCTACGATTCAAATGATTTATCAAAATACCACGTTCTTAACTTAATGAAATTGTCATAAAACAGATACATTGGTGTAGAAAAACATTTTTTTATTGATTTAGTTTTTTTTTTATTTACTTTCAACCTATATGCAAAAAAATATATACATAGCGACGATATACTTATTATTAACAATCGTGAAATAAATTCTGTCTATCACTACATAGGCCATTAAAAGCCTTTATAAAAGTGGAACCTAGTTTTTCTACAACTGGCCAGGTCAAACACGGGCTAAAGAGAAACCAGTGGACGACGATCTGGAAGGCCTATTACATGGTCGCGGAAAGCTGTTGGATATCATTATCACAAAATAAATCACTGTGGAAGTCACTGTACAAGGCCTATGTCCAACAGTGGACGTCTTTAGGCTGACAGAAAGAAGGCTAACATAGTTTATTAAAAATAATGGTCGAGCGCAGAAAGTACCAAGTAAATACATTGACTTTTGTGGCAGTTACCAATGCAAAGTGCTAGATGTTAATTGTATTATAAACTGTAAAAAATGATGTTGGTTATTATTTTGAGAGTTTGAACACGGAAATAATACTACAAACTGTACAGCGTAGATAATGCGTTAATTTTATAAAATTACTGCTTAGAGTTGTTCTTTTTATAGAGATAATTTTATGTACCATGTCAATAGGTAAATTCTACTTTTATGGAACCAACTTATCAAGCACTGTTTGGCTATATTATTTAGTATTGCATTGAGCATTCAATTTTAAAGGCACTTAAGTACCTTTCGTTCGACAATAGATAAATAGACACAATAGGTGCAAAAGTAAATAATAATATATAAAAATACTAATGTATTGTATTTAATTATGTTTAATTTAAGTATTCCAATAGCAAACAGAGAAAACGGTTCAGTTATTTTAATAGTGATAGCTACACATTTTTAGTGCATTCGTTTATAAAATTTCATAGTTTTATACAAAAAATTTGAAAAATTTTCTACACTAAGAAGTAACACTTATATGATATAAAAATAATGATTGTTTTTCAAAACACACCAATACTGAGCTCTCTCCTCCAATTTGCCCATCTTCCACATTCGTACTGCTTTTGAACGGCCAATATTGCGATTGAGGCATGTACTTCGACTTATTGGGTTGATGGACAACAATTAAAAATAAAAATTACTTTTAATTTTTTACACGATAAAGAAGTAAATAACAAATATAACAATCAAAAATGTAAATTGGTACGTAAATACACAAATATACGAAATGAATTAAAAAACGTATCACGCATTGAATATCGGTCTATTGACGACGTCAAACGGATTTGTCATACAATATTTTATTTTTTTATTGTAGTAATTATATAGTTGATTATTTCATCAATTGGCCACTATCAATACATGGCGACTACATAAAGGATTCACATCTCTATACACTAAAAATGTCCATTGAATTATGTAAATAAGAAGGCGCGACATCAGCATCATGGTACATTTTATAAATTATTGTTAGTCTATTCATTGCTACATTCATCCCATACCACCCTGTTCTGGAAGGTTATTTGTCAATTCATCTAATAATGCTACACAAATACCATACCATTTGTCTACACAAGCGCCATTCTGGGCGTTTTTTGAACGACTATTTAATCTGTAACGTTGGACCTTTTTTCAATTTTTCTCCCATAATGCCTAAGCCAGACACAGTTGAAAGTGTTTATACATTTTTGTCCTTGAGGACTAAAAAGTTCTACAAAACTTTGAGCAGCTACACAATGTCCCCGGCCACACTACATGATCATGCAAATAAGCTATGTCTGGCTCCGGCATAAGAGATGGTACTTCTTATTGTCTTTACCATAAATCAATAAATAGGGCATCGACATATACTAATGGACAGACCTTAGAGATGAGAATTGTCTCACTCCGAAAGAAAGAGATGATATGTAGTTTCGGTCTATCTTTATCTCTCTCAAAATAGTACCGTGGTTAAAATATCTAATTAATCGGCCATGAGAAAAGAGATAGTGCTAGACCGAAAGCATAGGCCATCTATCTCACTCTTTTCAAACCAAAAAAATTACTGCAGATTATACGGGTACGGCATGTCCATTAGT
This sequence comes from Charaxes varanes, assembly GCA_024363005.1. Classification (NCBI taxonomy): domain Eukaryota; kingdom Metazoa; phylum Arthropoda; class Insecta; order Lepidoptera; family Nymphalidae; genus Charaxes; species Charaxes varanes. Next base: position 99,219 of record JANCMC010029497.1, on the reverse strand, counting down.
ATATTAGTAATAGGGTATTTTTACTTTTTTGGCACATGTTAAATAAAGATGTCCCTTTAAATCTTAAAAACAATATTAAGTAAGGTAAATATTGACAGATTGCTTTACAATATTTATTTCATAATATTATTGAAAAATCCTCAGGACATAAAAAATAATATATTTTGACTTGTGTATGTACAAAGCCATTAAAAATTAAAAAAAGATTTTGTAATTACCAACTTGTGGCAGCTAGCAACACTACTTACATCTAGGGCGGCATATTAATTAAAAAAGCAATATTTGTGCGATTTGCGAATGAAATGTTAAATTTCATTCAATAAATTCGTGAAAATTTATTGCAATTTATGTGATTTAGTGAAATGTATATTTTCTTTTAATATTTTAAGCATAGTTATAATACTAAAACTGCTTTATTATCTTGTCACAAAATGTTGTTTACTTGAATATCCCGGTTCTGTATTATATTGTGGTCAAATATGAGAAAGTGAAAAGTGAAAAATTAAAATTAATTAAATGCAATGCAATTTTCAACTTGTATACGTGGAAGAAATCAAATTTGGCATAAAGGGCATAAGTTTTAAGGGGAACAAATCAGGAGGACCTGTCTGTAAGTACGCAATATTCTCTATGCGTTTTGCGTTGATTTTTGAGTTACAAAATTTAAAGATTGGCGCAGCATATTGAATTATTGATTTTCTTGCATCCTCCCAGGTAAAGGTCAGATATATGTCATTTTGTGATGTATGTGTTCAGTATTTATCTGTACCTATGTGATTTTATCAGTATCTGATCAAAATTTGTAACCTATTAAGTGATGCAGGTATTGATATTATTTATTATCAAATAATATGGAAACAGTTTAACTTATAGAGTTCGCAAAATTAAAAATAAAGCAGTAAACTAAAATAATTGAAAAGGATACCCAGTCACTTAAGTAAGTCAAAAATTTATAAATTTAATAATTTATTATTAAATTTTTAATTTTATTACGTTATATTAATAATTTAATTATGAATCATTATTCAAGACATTCATAAATGAAATAATCCTCCTTTGTCACTTTTATCACACATAAGTGTGCTTTATTTCTCTTAAGATGGAGCACGAGTGGTCCAGACAGACTTGTTGGTGTTATTTTTCAATATAATGTAGTGTACCCCTTTGCAAGAAGGGATCTCACATTACTGAACTTTCTTGGTTAAACTATTCATCAAAAATTAATATGATATTTTAGGAATAAAAAACTATTTAAAAAAAATATAAAACTGTAAAGACATATAGTGGAGTGCATAAAGCGTAAACATTGGATGTAATATCTCGGAATCTAGGGCCAGTCAATAAATCTTCATTAAAACCTTGGACTGAGTAATGAAGAGCTCATATATAAAGGTAAATTAAATTATTACAAAAAAAGAACTGCTCCTGTGTTGAAGTTGGTACCGAGCCAAATAGGTTCCCTGATAAACCAATGCAGATGGTTGAATTGAGAACCTCCTACTTTTTTGAAGTTTGTTAAAAAAAATGTGCAATCTTAGTTACAATAATTTACTGAGAAATTAGAGGGATAGAGGAAAAAATGATAGGAGCCAAATTGTAATAAACAATATTTTCGTTGTAACTTTAATGTTATTTTATTAGTAAATTAATAATTGATTCGCAAGAAATATCAACTTACGGAATAAATATTGTATACAATCCCGAAGGCCCGGTTTTTCTTACTTAAATTATTATAACCAATTAAAAAAAAGGTGCATATATCTACCACAGTAACAGAAGAGCAAAGTTCCTAAACTCTACGGTCCAAAACCTATTGTGGAGTTAAAAAACAAGAAATTTGTACACATTAATTTTTCAATTTTATTTATATGCTATCCATATTTAATTTTCATATTACATTAAATTTTTATAAAAAATTCGTTATCGTTTTTATATAATCAGACAATGTATATAAAAAAAACTCTACAAATTAGTGCCCTTAGCTCCACTATTAGTGGAGTCACGAAGAGAGTTTTTCTTCACAAACTTGATTTGAAGTGTCAAGTTATAAGGTAATATGGAGAGTAGGAGCACATGGGAATAAGCGCTCGCGTGTATTAAAACTTACATATACTTTTTCGACGGGCACACATCGACAACGTACCTGAAAAAAACGAAAGCCATATTTAGTTTTTATTAAAAAAAACGAATATTTTTTTATTGTTATGACAAACGGCTGACTTGCGGTCAGTTTACGCCACAACATCCTTCAGTTTAGTTATCTATGGAAAATTATATCTATACTTAATACATAAAACTAAAGAGTTTATTTGTTTTTTTGTATACTTGAACGCGCTAATCTCAGGAACTACTGGTCCGATTTGAAAAATTGTTTTAGTGTTAGACAGCCCATTTATCGATGTAGGCGGAGGATATATATCATCACGTTTAGAGCCTCAATAGCTCAACGGTATAAGGTATGGACTGAAATCCGTTTTTTAGAAATATATAAATACATACATATAGATAATACACCCAGACTCGAGGTGGGAATCGAACCCAAGACCCCCGGAGGAATTGGTTCTGGAATTCGATACAATTTCTATGAAAAATTTATTTATATTTAAGGTCATTTTTTTCTACAGACGTATTAAGCCAGTATTTTCTGTTGATATTAAAGTCTCAGATTTAAAGAGAGCGTATATAGTAGAGTCCTCCTTAATGAAGCTTTGATTTCCAAGCGAAACGTGCTATCGAATCCATGACCCCCGTAGCGGAAAGCACGGTCACTGTCCACTGCGCCAACGGTCCAGTCAAGTGACGACAATTTAAGTCACGAAAGACAATCTAAGTGAACTTTGGTACTAGACAGGGATAATGTTCGGCAGCCCAACATTGCCAAAAAATATATCGATCAGAAGTTCGTATTACAGGTGAGATCAGGGAAATATCAATTTTATGTTAACAACTAGCTGTTTCCCGAAAATTGCGAAAGCCCTTTGATCTTCTTAATTTAGCGCTATCAAAAAATCCTTTCATAACAGATGTTTCCTAACTATAAACTTACTCTTTATCAAATTTCATCATTGTACATCCCGCGGTTTTTGAGATTTCGTATTGGGTGACCTGTGGCTTTTATATATAGATTGATTGTATCAAACGCGAATAAAACGAGAGAAAATCCGTTTTTTTATGCCTCAGTTAATGGACTAATCTGCTTAAAGTTTAGGATCACATGGGGCACGCAATGCGGATGTACTTTGACACTTTTGAATACCTCCTAGATCCGTTGCCGGCCCTTATGGATAGAGTATGCCCTTTTCTTGAAAGTCCCTAAGTTGTATCTGCTCAGAGTTACCAAAACTAGTAAATGATTCCAGAAAAGAATTGTGTGAGGTAAGAAGTTTCTAGAGTTTTGGAATTTACGACATGGAAGGTGAAATTTCGTAAAATGTTCGTAATTATCTTTAAACAAATAACTATAAGGGCAAAATATATTACTTCAACAAATGACAGTAAAAAATATATTCAATGTAAAATAATAATTTGAAAAATGGGTAATAAGGACGTCAGAAGCGAATAACAGAAACTTCCTCAATTGTTCTTGTGTTTTATGTCCACAGGAGCTCTCTACAAGTGATGAGTCACGCCTATAACAGCAAGCAACGTCACGTCCTGAAGCGCCGTAAACTATCTTACTATACTGCATTGCATACCTACGTGTTAAGAGCCGAAAATCATCTACACATACTGTTGGTGATAAATAATACAAAGACGTGGTTGCACTTTTTTTATAGGTCTGAAAGACCTAGGTGAACAATCCCAGATACAATTAACGCTTTGCTTTTATAGACACCCACAACTTCCATCTCTTTGCCGTCAAAACAACCACCAATAGCATTTGTTAATACTGTTCTTAAGACATTTCATTGGTGCCGTCATTACGACCGACAATAACTTTCGCTTTAAGTCATGTTTATCATGGTGGTAATTGACATGTAACACAGATTAAATAATGAGGATATGTCAATACAACTTCTTTTATAATTTTAATTATACGTAAAACAGGGAGACCCGATTAATGTCACTTTGTGATATTAGTCGTAAGATCGTGGGGATTCCGAGGATGACTTCAGATGGCAATCAGTCATCTTAACTCACCCCACAGCAACACTCCACAATCTAAGCGGACCCTGATACTTAACCGGGATAACGCTAGGAAGAAGAAGAAGATATTATTCTTTATAGTTAAGTTTATTTAAACGTGACACATTTGCTTGCGTTTAAATACAGTTTAAATTTATTTTACCGTTCTCTATTCCAAGCTGCCCAGGCTTTTTTTTGTATGTTCAAAACTAAATTCTAATATTATGTTTGTCTACATAAAATTTCAGGTTGTATTTCTCCGGTTCCGTATTAAGAAGTTAGCACAAAGTGAGTTGCGGAAGTAACTCTCTATATTTCTTTATTCAACCTCAGTAACCCTTCAAAGACGTATTACAGTTTTTGTGAGCCTGAAAAAGTGGATATTTTTATTTAGGTGGTCATTTTTTTCGGGAGCGCGAATTTTATCTTGTATAAAACGCGTTGAAGAAAATGTCTATCCTAATAAATAAAGCTGAAAAGTTTGTTTGTTTGTTTGTTTTCTTGAACGCGTTAATCTCAAGAACTACTGGTCGGATTTGAACAATTCTTTCAGTGCTAGATATGTCATTTATCGAAGAAGGCTATAGGCTATATATCATCACGCTAAAATTGAATCAATTTTTTACTTGATTTTTTTTACAGGACTATATGAAACACGGACGTCAGTTCCTAAGGTAGACAACTTAATGCCTGTTTATATTCGAAATTTTTATGAGCTTTTATAGATAAAAGTGCAAGATAAATAAAACTTTGCCATACTTTTTGCAATACTAATAAGCAATCTGTCATAGCAGTCTTATGCCGGCACCATACATAGCTTCATTTGAATGATGAAGATGATCATTTCAATGGTCATGTAGTGTGGCCGGAGAGTTTGTGTAGCTGCGCAAAGTTTAGTAGAAGTTATAGTCTTCAAGGACAAAAATGTACGAACACTTTGAGGTTTGTCTGGCGCCGGCATTATGCTACTCGGGAAGTTGGTCGTGGCCAGGAGCCAACCTAAGCCCCGCCATCTAAGTTGCTTAAATAGTCATAATTATCCATTTAATAATGAATATGGTAATAAATATCACTGAAAGAATATAGGGGGCGAGTATGGAGTGCACTGCAAGGATTTATGTCATCCCGAGAAAGTTTACGAGTCCTTGTTACAATTCGTGTGCAAGAATTTACGTAAACTAAACTTTTAAATTATACATAAGGCCAGATCCTATTATATTTACACTAGCCGTTTACCGCGACTTCGTTCGCCTAAAATTGCGAGGACTAATAGACCTCCTTAATACGGCCCTGTTGAAAAATCCCTTCATAGCGAATGTCTACTAACTATAAACGTATAACCCCTTGCCATATTTCATCTTTGCACGTCTCGTGGTTTTCGAGATTTCATTTTAGGTGGGGCTGGTCAACACGGACGAAGTCGCGAGGTACAGCTAGTTTAAGATAGATGTTCGATAACTTAAAAATAGGTAGAATCCGGTCGCAGCCAGAGCAACTTAACTTAGCGATCGACTCAAATGCCGACCACTGATTAGGCCACGACCTCCTCAGAATCATCATTATCCTCTGCGGCCTATATAGGTACTGATTGATATAGCTCTCTTCCGACATTCACCATTTAACCGCCTTTGAATTATTTATTTATTTATTTTAGGGCACCTGCGCTACCAGGAAATGTGCTGCCGGCCTTTGACGATGGTTTTGGATCATTGGAAATCTCACAAAGCGAACAAAACGCGACAACAATTCCATCACTTGACGTTACAGCATTGCTGTCACGTCAAGTGGTACTGGTACCCAAAAGCGCCGGCAATTCGGCTGCAGACCAAAGGAACTGCAAGCGGATGTAGGATATATTTGTTTAATATAAGAGGATCAATAGAAGGACGGAGTGAAATCTATAAGGTGTTCGATTCAAAAGATCCACTGATCTACCGTCATCTACACTCCTAAGTACATCGTTTAAATTCAAATAGAGGAGTAACAAAATAATATAAGTTAATCTTTTTTGTTTTTCTCTATCAAATCAAGCTCGTAGAAAGAGTAGATTGTTGCACCGATCGCAAAGTGAGTTATAGCACGGTTATAACGCACGGTTGTTATGTTGGTTAAATTACACGAGAGCATTAATTACTCACTTAAGCGAGGTGCGCAATCTACTTTTCTATTAACTACATCGCTTCTGGAAATAGCGCTTCGATTTCCATTTTTTTTAATCTTTTCTTGCTAAATATGAAGTATCGCGATGTTACTATGATAAGAAAAAAAATGTTTTTTTTTAGTCAGTATCTTTTTGATCCATATATACTTCTCATAGGAATCCTAACGGGAGACATTAAACCTCTATGGTAATTTTATATGACAAAAAAAAAACAGTGGAACAATGAAATTTCATGCTACATTTTCGCACTGTTTTGGGTTGTAAGCAGAAAATACGACCTTTGTGATCGATTTTCTAGTGAATAATCATAAGATTAGTGCGTAGTTGATAGAAAAAAACATTTTCTTATAAGACTATTACTTTAAGAGGCCTATGTAAGGCATTCGCTTAAAAAAGCAAGCAAATGTAGACGCCTATCAAAACAAACAAGATGTTATGAATAGCAGGTCTCATACCATTCCATGAGTAATCTGAACACTGTCAATATTTCATATTCTACAGCTATTGCACTTAAATACAAAGAAATGAGGTAAAATTAGATCAGTGATGAGCGACTCCTATTAGATATCGTTTTAGGATGTTTATCTACAACTTAAAATTGCTTATTTCCAACAACCAACGAAACTCGACGCCAAGTGCACGTTAAACCTCTCTGTCTTTCGTCTCCCTATCCCTGTCTAAAAAGTGTAGTGATAACGAAAGATTGCATTGACTCCAACCGAACCTGTTCGAGACCTGCGAGCAGGTTCAGACGTCGTCCTTATAGAACGCGAACGCGTGGTACGAACGAACTTAGATCGGACGAACGTGCGATCAAACATATTGATGTCTAAGTGTTCTAATTGAATTCGCGCGATCGCATCCAACTTCCGCTAGGAAACGTATTGAAGTAGCGGTTCGCGATGAGACCGAGACAGGAGACCGTGACAGGAGACCGCGACTCCCACTGAACATATGGGAATGTACAAACGAGACAAAGACGGAAGATCGAGAGACGCGTACAGCATATATGCGGTCTTCTGTCTCGGTCTCGCTTGCGAACCGCTGCCTTAAGACTTCAATATGTTTGATCGCGCGTTCGCACGAAGTAACTTCGGTCGCATCGCACATTAGCGTTCTATTAAGAGGACGCCTCAAACTATTGGACGTTTCCTTCTTTTAAATTTAACTTTAAGTTATTCTTGTTTCCGTGCTGGTAAAGCGAATGCTGGATGCGTATGTTCCATGTTACTTCTCACGATGGTGAGGTCATCTGCCAAGTGTAGATATGCTTTGCACCGGTGCCACCTGTTCTTTGTGCAACCCCACCTAAATCCGCTGCGTGTTCTGCTTTGTTTGTAATACGTGAAATCGTGATAGACGAGCCGCTCTTTGCCTCGTGACGTCATAAATATGTTGACTGAAACGCAACAAGCTCCATGTAAACTATTGTATAAACCTATAGTTTTAAAATAATACATAAATATAGTTAGAGGATTTATTTTCACCTGACGAATAATCACGTGACGAAAGCCTTGTAGGGGTATAAATAGAAAGCGCGAATTAATAAGTGGGCATTCTTTGCTTCGGAGCGATCACGTCTTATCGCGTTTTCTGTTATATTTTGTTTTGCGTTTATTTGATCTTTAGTTATTGCAGTAATTAATTGTTTTATAAATTATTTTTGCTTCCTATATAATTTTATTTGTGGGATCTATTTTATTTCCATTATTAATTATTTTATAAATAAATTAAATTATTACATAGTGTAAAATGAAGTCGCTTCCCGCCCGTGTACGCGTAGATCGTTTAAAGATTAAAATTTAAACTAATCAACGGATTTTAATCCCGTTTTATCCAATAAACAGACCGATTCAAAGAAAAGGTTTACATCTATAATGTGTTATAGAAGATAAAAGCCGAGTAATTTGGCTAAACCTTACGAGATAAATCAATATATTGTAGCAGGGAATTGTATATCCGAAAAATTGTAATGTAAGCTGTTTGTCTTATTAAAAAAACGAAATAAACAAATAAAAAGGGCATACAAAACCAACTTCAAATTGTAATAACTGGACCAAACTGAAACGGGACCATACGGAAAGCACCAGCTTTCAAATACAAATACAATCATCAAAATCGGTTTACCTAGTCGAAAGTTAAGAGGTAACAAATATTTTGAAAAATACGCTCGAAATGAGCTCTTCCTTTTTTAAAATAGGTTAAAAAAAAACCTTAATCAATCAAATAAATAAAGAATGTAGACACTCACCGTAACTGAAACATAAATAAATTCAATATTAGTAAAAGTTTGACATCTTTTTACTAAATCCTTTAGTCTTTACGTGTTATGTCGACAGCTTTACTCTGTTATTAAAATTAAAAAATAATGTTTCGTCCAACAATCCTCATGCTTGTGAAAATTAGGATAATTAATTATATTGTATAATTAAAACCATGGTTAAATTAAATTGATTAAAATTCGTTTATTCGCTTAAAACCTATTAACATATTTATTATGATAGGCAAAATGTTAAATTAAAGACACCTACTTTCTTTAAGTCGTTAATAAATAATAATAACAAATATATATATTTTTTAATATGTAAGGCACTTTAAAATACTTTCTCTACTTTTATCCGTCATTAACGTACTTATGAACAATAATGTATGTAAACCGATTTCTAAATCAACGCAATAGTATATATTATATGGCCCATAATAACACTGTTAAAAGTATCGTTATGACGCTATAATAACACCCTTACAGTACCATAGACTATGAATAAATAAATATATACAGGACTATATGACACACGGACGTCTGTTCCTAGGGTAGACAACTTAATGCCTGTGTTATAACAGCTATTGAGACGATAAGAAGAACAGACCGCTGGTCTTGTTAGATGTCGTGCGTCGTCCTAATTGAACATGAATGTGCGATTCGAGCGCACTGGATTTGTACGATGGTGCGATCAAGCATATTGATATCTAAAGGTGGGTTTAGACCAAGCGAACGAGGCTAGAACTAGAACACGAGGATAATTTCTCGATCTTTTAGTATGAACGAATACTCGTTTCTAGCGTTTGTACCAAATCAAGGAGCAAAAAACTAGAATAAGAACTAGAATCTTTGTGAATGCTGAACAACGAAAGTTTTCTCTATGTCTGTTTAGAATAAAAGGAGTCGATAGAGTAGGGATAGAATGAGCATTGGTCTGATGTAAATTGGCTTAAAAAGTGTCCTAATTGTCAAGTAAATAAATAAATATATACAGGACTATGTGACAGACGGACGTCTGTTCCTAAGGTAGTTAGCTAGTTCGTTGTCAAGGGGAAACTTCATTTCCGATTACAGAACGCCTCACAAATTACAATAGCAAAGTAACAATTAAACTTCTTGCTAATAAAGTGAACGCAGATAAATAAATAATGTAAAGGATTATTTATTTATTATAAGGCTGGCCCGTTGGCGCAGTGGGCAGTGACCCTGCCTTCTGCTCCGGGGGTCGTGACTTCGATTCCCACCCCGACTCTGGGTGTATTATCCATATGTATGTATTTATATATTTCAAAAAAATATATATTTGTGTATAACAGGCGGCTGTTACCTATAATACAGGCATTAAGTTGTCTACCTTAGCCCCCCCCTAGCATTTTCAAACTATTAAACATATAGCCTTGAAATATTCCATGTCGATAGAATATGCTAAAAACTCACTTGGAATTATTTTCAAACGAAATCTTGAACAACTTTTGAAGTTATTTAATAAATACGTTTATAGCATATCAGATACGGAACCATTCTGTATAAGCGTGTGTTGACACGCTTTTGGCTATTTTTATTTGTTATTTATATACTTATTAAATAAGATCTTGTAATAAAAGATATAAAAACTTTTATAGTTTTGTAAAAAGTTTTTATAAAGATTCATTGACTGGCACCGGAATCCTGAGTAAATCTGTAACGGCACTCCACTATATCGTGTATGGTATAAATATCTTTTCTTTTCCAAATATAGGTATTTATGTATGCAGAACAAAAAGACTGCATGCGTGGTCCTCTGATTAAAGTTCTATTAACTATATTAATTTCATAGTTAAGTATTTTAAAGTATTTTACTTTGAAATTAATACAGTTAATAGAACTCACCCAAGTTCATTTAGAAAAAGTAAAAAAAAATGAACGTGACATAAATGTAGCTTACGATACTTTACATAGAAGTCATCGAATTTTTCTTTAAAATGCTGCTTGATTGCGACTAAATGTTTCAAGAATTAAATTTTTCTACTATATGTGGACCGTTTACTAAAACAGACAGAAAAATCTTGTAATTTTTCCGATTACAATATACGATAGGGTTACAAAAACACTGAATATTAATTTATCTGATGATGTAATGCAGGTAAAAGAGACTAATGTTTCTTTTACCAGCTCTTTGGAATCGTCAAATATTTTCAAAGCTACCACTGATTCGGAAAAGTTGAGTCACGAGAAAATCTAGCAAGAAACTCGTTAGCCCCTCTTTTAAAAACACTATGTTACCACTTGATAGCGTCTGTAACCAAGTAATACTGTTATTGTAATTTTCGTAGCTCTTAGGCTATGATCCTAGATTAGTTTTAATCTAGGTAAGTTCTAGATACTTCTTACCTCGTATCATTTCTTTGTGGAAAAGTCACCAGCTTCGGTATTACCGACTCGATACGACTTAAAGACCTTAGAAAAGAGCATATTTATTGCTCAAAGGTCGGAAATTCGCTTGCGAGCCTTCTGGTGAAGCAGTCGTCCATGGGCGTCTGTAGTCACTCAGGTTATAGGCCGGTATATCGAGGAAGGATATAGACTATATATCATCACGGTGAAATTAAATCTATTTTTTTAACTAGTCTCATAATATTCCTAATCTTTTTAATGATATAAAAATTAATCGTTGTAGCTGTCGCTGAAACTCGGAATCTACTGTACCTACCATTTTAAATTCTGTTTATTTTATTCCATTCCCTTTATTTGAGGAACGTTTTAAAAGAAAAGAAAGAAAGCAAAAGTCAAAAGATTTAAAATACGAAAAATGCAGATTTGGTCTCTACTTCGGAGAGTACTTATGACTGACGTGCCATATAAAATTATTATTTCATAAATGGTGAACAACAATAAGAAATCGTGTCGAGCGTGCCCTAATTGATGAACAGACGCACAATTGAGGTAGTTAATAATTTAATTAAATAAATAAAATACGTAGTACGTTGTTTTATTTTAAAATACAATTTTTTAAATGTTTTACTGAAGTGAAATCTCGGAAAGGATCTGATATTGGGGCGTAAACAAAAGAAGTTAAAAGTTACATATCGATAACTCCAAAGTAAATTGTCGTAATCGCAAATCCATAATCATCACTACTCAATATATTTTTGTATACAATAATGTAATAGTCATTATTGAATATATATATATTTTTATACAAAAATATATATTGGCAAGATGTATCCGATACTTAACAATTCTCAACAAAACAATTGAGTTTCCGATTACAGACGGTACCGTATTAAATCTGCAATTTCTTCCTGGAACTATCTGAAGCTTTGTGGTAAACATAAAGCCATCCAAGTGTTATTGTCTGTGTTTGGGTAGACGGGACACCAAATTCACCTCTTACGATCCGGGACTCACGATAAGAGGTCATCGTATTTCTACCATCGCTGAAGCAGTCCCATTTAAATTCCTGGGTAGAAAAATAGATTACAAAGGCCGAACACCATCTTTAGAAGCAGTTGTCGATAGATTTATAAACGATCTCGACAAAGTAGACCAACAACCAATAAGCAATATAAAAAAGCTTGGATGTACGACAACTATCTTACAGCACGTTTAAATTGGCCTTTCCTTGTCTACGACATTACCAAAACTCTCTTGACAAAGCTAGACACAAGTGTTACAAGAATTCTGAAGTCATGGCTCGGACTGGCTCGTCCTGCAGATCCATCAGCCCTAAATATTTTAACTTAAAGGCTGAGTCTTATAAAAAATCTATCTCTAGTTTTATTATTGTCTGCACAACGAATGATATTTTATGATATTCGTGGCGAAACTTTGTTAGGAGCGTTGTTTCCGTTGTTTGTGGAAGCTTCGTTATTTTTGATGAAATGTATAATAAGAATGTTTTTTATAAAGAATCACGTAATGAAAATAATAAGAACATCGCTTGCTCTATTGTGAGACTGTGAGACTCAATTGTTAGACTGACCCGTTGGCGCAGTGGGCAGTAACCCTGCCTGCCGCTCGGGGGTCATGGGTTCGATTCTCGCATTGAGTCTGAGTGTATTATCTATATGTACGTATTTATATATTTCTACAAAAAAAAATGTGTCCAGCAGGCGTCGAGTAAAGGGACTTTACGCCGATCTTATGAAACGATATTAGGAATATTTGAACTTTGTCGGTTACACTGTATCGAATTCGTCTAAGGTTCTTCGTCATAACGCACGTTTAATATTAAACTGACCTAACACAATAAAGCAGATTTTTGGGAAATCGCAAAATAATTAGTTAAAACGACTATTCGCCGAGCTTAAGAAACAATATTGGGAATATTTGAATTTTGTAGGTTACACGGTATCGAATCCGTTCAGGGTTCTTCGCCATAACGCACGTTTAATATTAAACTGGCCTAACTCAATAAAGCTGATTAATGGGAAATCGCAAAAAAAAAATCGTTTTGTCATCTATGACATAATCCGCAAAAATATTTTAGTTAAAAGCACTAAAATAGCGAGAAATGCGTGTCACTCACTGCACTCTACCATTGCAAATTACTGAACAATTGTATAAAACAATGGTTAAAAACCGAAGTACCGATCTCATGCTAGCAGCCATGTTAGATGTATGCGCCATGTTGAAATTTGGGTCCGAGCCTATAGGTGAAATTTCATAATTAAAAAAGAGATAGGAAACGAGTAGAGAATAAGAAGTCATAACTTCGTTAAGACTTAATGACCTGAATGATAAAAAGGAAGTTTTTATGTTTCGATAAATCTGCCGGTCAACTAAAATCGTTAGTTTTATTTTTAAATAATAATTATGGTTTAATCGGTTTTATTTTTAAACAATAATACGGTTTAATCTAATTAAACATGAAACAACAATTAAATTAACATGTTTAGACATTAATTTTCAACACCATACTTAAAGTTTAATGACAAAAGAAACCAAACTTAATAAAAAGCAGCTTTCCTAGATTTCTACTCTTCTCTCTCTTACTCGTCTCTTACTCGTCTCTTCTCGTTTTAGCTTCGTTTCTGTCGCTTCTGTACCAGTCGAGCTTTCGACGCTTTAATGTGTGTTAAATTTAAAACTGTTCAGCGAAATGGATTGATTGGACATTGAGCGAGCGGCCAGCAATTGTGTGATTCACTGTGCACGCCAATTTACAATTGAAGCTTTTAAAATTGCTCTCATGGTTGCGAAATTTCAAGCTAGCGAAAAATAGAGTCATTTTTTTATTTATTTCCGTTCTTATAACCAGCAACATGATTATTTTGAGTGAATACGGGCACTCTCGAATTAATGCTCCGCCATATGACTGGATGAAATGAAATGTTTTTATTCCAAATAAATTTTACAACAAAACTTATGTAATTGGAATTGGATGGACACAGATGTGTTGCCAGCCGTACCTAGATACTCGTAAATTGGTGGTATCGTAAGTGTACCACTTAGAAAATTTAGACACACGTGAAAATACTATTAAAAACAGTTAAGTATTCTTATCTCATCTTTTCCTATTGTCAGTAGATCTAATTTTGATTAGTGTCTGTTTGTTGCTTCCAATCTCCGATGCGGCTAGATTGATTTTGATGAAACTTTAACGTATATATAGGTGATATAATAGAGAATTATAAAAGCTAATCTAATTTAAAAAAAATCACTTGGTTCTCTCTTCTTACTGTACTCGCGGTATTGATTATAAATGATTATGCCAGACCTAGTAGTAATACAATACTTTGGACTATATAACAGACCCTGGACATGGTGCCCAAGTGTCAATAAGGTGAAGACATTGAACAGTAATGTATTTATTTATTAATAACATGTGAAGCAAAAACTTTCGGTACCATTTTATGAAAATTGCGCGTACTGAGGAGTATGACATTTAGCACAATGATAATTTATATAGAGGATAGTGTACGAATGCTAATATTTTAATAAAAATATGCATTAAAATTTATTCAATTGTAAAAACAAAACCTCACGCACACCAATGTCAAACGATTTACATACACATGCTTACATTTTATTATTGGATGATGTCAAAGCGTAGTCACGACAATCATGACAAAGTAACAATGTATTTTGTTAATTATGACATTTAATGAGATTAAATTGTCAAATAGATATAGTAAGAATAAAAATTTCGTACATAGCTTTAACTGAGCACATGGTACGCAAATATAAAGATTTGTGCGCGTAAGCGATTTCTAGTCTCTATTTTTATAATAAATATATAGGACTATATGACACACGGACGACTCTTCCTAAGGTAGACAACTTAATGTCTGTGTCATAGGTAACAGCCGCCTGTTATACACAAATATTTTTTAAACATATAAATACATAAATATGGATGATACACCCAGACTCGAGGCGGGAATCGAACCCACGACCCCCGAAGCAGAAGGCAGGGTCACTGCCTACTGCGCCAACGGGCCAGACGTCTATTATTTTATGTATAGCTAATATAAAGCCGTCGTCAAATTAATTCTGACAGGCTCACCGACACCTCGGTGCACTCATTAGCAAGCTGTCGATACTCGTTATAACTTGATACAGTCCATTCGCAGACACCCGCGCTATTGAGTCGTTCAATCTACTGAAATTGTCGCAACAAGGGGTGACGAATACATTTAAGAGAAAAGTTATCAAAAAAACACGTATAAATTATAATGAATAGAATAATTTAAAAATTAAAATTTAAATAAAATATATTTTTAACATTGGTGCACTTGCAACCCACTCAAAATGACCACAGCATACATATAAAGAAAGCTGAATTTATAACTAACTTAGCCTATATCTAAAACACAGGCTCGATTATACAAACATGTTAGAACAAGTATGAATACAAACAGGAGTGAAAAATTGAGAGGTAATATGGTTTTGTTAGCAAGAAAGAAAATAGTTATAAAAACAATTTACTTCGAAATTATCACTATTCAAACGTATTCTTTTTTAAATATCACTTTTACGGTAAGCGTTTATACAACCTGAGAACTCTATCAACTCGGTAATAGGTGTTTTCGGCAGGCTACAATTGCGATCATATAATAATTTGTGATTAGAAGAACCGTAAAATATATAAGCCGATCCGGGCGTTTGTGGTTAATTTACAACTGAATATAGAATGTGCAAAAAAAATATTATTGGAATATATTAACATTCCAAGCGGTTGGGTTGTACTTTAAAAACGACAAAACAGTTAGGGTTGTTTATAACTTGTCTATATACACCCTAAAAAAGAAAATAATGGAAATTTCATGTCATTCCAATATCATGTTTTTCTGGTACAGTTTATTCTATGTAAAGCACAGTTTTTAAATAACCACAAGCGCCCGGGCCGTCTCATGTTTTACGGTTTTTCTATTCACAAATTATTATATGATCCCTATTGTAGCCTTCCTAAAACTCCTTCAAGAAGCTGATAGTGGCTCTCAGGCTATATAAACGTTTATTGTTATAGTGAGTATAGTGATTATAGGGATAATTTCGAAGTAATTTATTTTTATAATTATTTTCTTTCTTGCTCACAAAACCATCTTACCTCTCAATTTATCTTCCCTGTTTGTTCATACTTGTTTTAACTTGTTTGTATAATCCGGATTGTATTCTACGGTTCTCCTTTTCACAAATTACTATATGTTCGCTGTTGTAGCTTGCCGAAAACACCTTCCCGGAGCTATTACAGTAGCTCTCGCGCTACTAGTGGAATAAATATCGATACGGGTTTGGCCTGAATTGGTGCAATATAAGGCGTAGATTAAAGAGATTTCCATGCTGTCGTGGACTGCAAAAACGTGTGAAATAATTGTGAGATTAGATCGTAGATTTCATCATCATCGTCATTTCAGCCTGGGTGCGTCCACTGCTGAGATTTCATCTGTAATCTATAAATAAACATTTGTTAATGAACTATTACTGTAGCGTACGCAGTCAACCCTGGATCGGCACGTACTCGCGGGCCGCGCTACCGCCGCGGGCGATCTACGTGACATCGTGACTTTCGACCGCCACCCGATCCCTCACATTCGACTTTTATATATGTTTCATGCTTAAGCAGATTGAAGATAAACCTTATACAAGAGTTCTGAAAGCGCTCAAGCATATTAAATTGCACTTCACAAAGATCGTTATAACAGCAATCCGCATTGCCCAGGACAAGTAAAAGCAACTAGTGAGCCAGTGAAACCTTAGTTTTCACAGGAAGAGAAGAATATACTTCCAGCGTTCGAGATATCCAATCGTAACGCGTAGCGAAGATTTTCCGACTCACTTCCACAACTTGGGAAATCCGAGACATAAACGGAGTCAATAAGAAGTCAAAGATTATAGAAGAATATACATACGAATACTGCTTTATACTATTTCTTTCCTCAAATGTCCCTAGGTCACATCACTTTGGAATCAACAAATCGGTCAACATGTTCAGTTATTAGCAAACACTAGAGATAAGGGCGTGTGGCGAAGCAAGGCGTTACCATCTTTACTTTTTAATGTTCTTCAAAATAAATCGTCTATTATTTATGCTCGATATTTGAGTTCGCTACACTCTGTGTAGTGACATTATATTTAGAACTAGCTGACCCAGCAGACGCTCTCCTGCCCGAACTTCGAGTACTTACTATTTACTACATCCTATTATCCTATGATATTGTCCGCTTTCCCGTTTCCTTTCCTGTTCCCGTTCCCGTTCCATAATGGTTCACTATTTGGGCGTTAATGGCTTAAACATAAAAGTTTTCTGTCACGGGCTTTTTTGTAGAACTATTTAACATTTCCTTCTTAAACTGTATACGTGTAATTCTAACGGGATCTCAATAATCACACGACTAGTATTCAATCAGTGACATTAATCGGGTCCCACTATTTTACGTGCCTTTCGAAACACGGAGGAGGCCGGATTTCAAGTATAAACAAGCGTTCGAATGGATCATCCATCTATCACCTGGTCGCAGTCTTGCTGCGACCAGGTGATAGTAGTGCTACTTAACCTAGCGATAGATTCAAATGCCGATCAGTAATTAGGCTAGGACATTCTCTAATAACTTTATAAGTATATAACAAGCCAATTTTTTTTGGCAGTAACAAGGACGGTTATTAAAGATTAACTCAGTCAAAAGATTTGATGAATTTTGTATATTCGACCAAGAAAGTGCTTTACCATTTTGGTTGACATTAGCGTGGCAAACCACTTTCTTTCGCCAACACGAAAATAACCGGACCTCCGTAAGATATATAAATCTATTCATAATAGATGATGCACCGAGCGGAAAGTGATGCGTTAATGCACGATTCTCATATTGGTCCTCGAGTGAATGTAAGGGCACTATATTAACACGAGTGCATTAATTACTCACTTAAGCAAGGTGCGTGTATTTTTTAAACTTTTCTTGCTAAATATGTCGTATCAAAGTTTTACAGTGGTATAGAATGCGCGACATTTAATTTTTTGTTGGTTTATTCAGTCGATTTCTATATGAAACTTAGTGGAAGACATTAAATCTCGATAGTAAATTTATATGAAAATATAAACAGTTTGTAATTAAATTTCATACAACATTACTGCACTGTTTTGGTTCTCAGCAGAAACTAATATGCGGAACGGGAGTGAGAACGGGAATAGAAAAGGGACCGGGACCGGGGCCGGGACCGGGACCGGGAACGGGAAAGGGAAAAGGAATATTATAGGATAATTGATTGCACTATATACTAGTGAGTAACCAAAACGGGACTATGTCTGCGGAGTCTGCTAGTATAAATAAAAAAATTCGAGAAACTTTAATAATTTTACGAAATTACATTAATACACGATAAGTAAACATAAAAATTATAAAAACATACATACTTGTAGCTAAAAATAATCATATATACATATTTACATATCATACATAAATACATGAAGTATTGCATGAGAAGCTAAACTACTTTGCTTTAATCCGCGAATGAATACGAGGGAAAATCGGTGTAATGCTGCAACCCGCACAGTATACTGTCAATGTATCTTCGCTTAAATTTAATATAAATGAAGATGTTATCAATAGCTATGTACTAACAATGGTAAAGAATTTTATTTGACAAACATATTTAGAAAAAATCTTTCTTTCTTTAAAAAAATCAACTTCAAATTGTCTGAACTGAACAAAATTGTAAATTGACTACACAGAAAGCTCCAGTTTTTAAACAATAAAGAATCATCAAAATCGATTCACCCAGTCGAAATTTCTGAGGTAACAAGCATATATTTCTTTAATTAGCGTATTGTGACCCACTGAAAATATTTAAAAAAAAATTGCAAACATCCTCCCTTTTCCAATGTACAATATTATTTGGAAAGTACCATTCTTGTGAGATGATATCATTGCTATACGCAGCAGCTTGATTTATTACACCTGGACTTCCGGGGAACTGGAGTTTGGTTCCCGGTGGGATGAATTCTCATTAAATATGCCGATTTTTTTTTAATTTCTCGTAATGTCAATCGGATGTTTGCGAAAAACGCCGAAATCCAAAAAGTATTTTAAAACGTTTTTTGTGTTTTTTAGCTTCTATTTGTGTCTTATTAGAATATTGATCATCACAATACCTAAAATTTTCAACTGTTTTTCTGTCATTACGAAATAGAATAAAAATGCATTTTATTTAGTTTAGTTTTTTTTTTTCATTAAACTTTAACTGTGGTTATGCAAATTAATGTTGAAACATGTTAATTTAAGTGTTGTTTCATGTTTGATTATTATTTGTTTAAAAATAAACGTAACTATTGTGGTTCCATTGTACAGTTGCTTAAAGATTCTCATCGCATACTGCTTGGGTATAACTACCACGAATCTTCTTTTTCACGAATTTTCTGTTAGTAGAATAGCATCTACATCTTGTAACTTATTGTTTCTGATAGTCTCTGATACGAAAACACCGTATTACTCTCGTAGTATATAAAATAGCTCAAGACAAGTAAAAAAGTTGTAGTTGAGCTTTAGGTTAAGTTAGGATAACGTATTTGGCGTTACATGTCATGACATACAAAGAAACTGTTAGTTATTCATTACAAGTTTGGCGGTGTATATCACGTCATACATAATCTTAGTGGTTAAAATACAGGCATACTCTTGCAATTCATACTAATTATTATTATTGTAATCGTTGCATTACACCATTACGTTTTATAAAAGGTATAAAATTTATTTAAAGACATCTCCCGAATGTCATTGGGGAGTTTGTTATAGAAACGTGCACGTGTTACACGTAACTGAAAAAAAAATAACATACATATGACGTTCATAAGTGCTTATAAAAAAAATTATATGAATAAACGATTTTGACTTTGAAATGTGGAGATAATTTTACGGAGCCTAGTACAGTGCATTACTTCATATTATATCGATAATTAATTATCGTGGTACGTACTCCTTATAAATAGATCATACAGCTAATAAAACTTGAAAACTAGATATTTATTTTATTTATTTATTTCAGGATAACCAACAGTAGGTAAGTCATAAGATACAATTAGGAAAAGAAAATTATTACATATATGTCCTACTAATTTCAAGAATCGGGAATGGGAAGTGACCTATTGATTTTGGTTCCCTTGCAAATAAATGTATGGGAACAGTAACATAAATTGCCATATCTTTCGACTAGTATACACTTAGAGGGTTGATTTTTTTACACCTTCAATGGTACGCAGATTTGCAGTATTTTAGTATTATTTTAACTTTATAGCTAATTATCATTTAGAGGTACGGAAACGTACAAATTAACATCAACACAATGAGCACTATCTCCTAAACCACAATAAACCTCTTACAGATCAACGTGACTGTCCAGCTGTTTGTACACAATCAGGCTTGTTAAGGGTCGCAGATTTGCAGTATTTTAGTATTATTTTAACTTTATAGCTAATTATCATTTAGAGGTACGGAAACGTACAAATTAAATAATCTAAATTTCTACTACGAACTACGCATAATAATAATATTTCAATTGATCACTATGCATTGATGGTTATATACAGGTCTTTTATATGAAACAACTCTGCTATAGCGCAATGAAATGCATGTACTTCGATCGGTCGAACATCGCTGTCTATTAATCCGGTTCCGATTAGAGGGGGCGTGCTGAATTAGAGTTGCCCAAGTTCCTTTAAAAAATAAATGCTACTAATCTTAAATGTAGATATTATTTATTGTTAAGAAATTAATTACATTATTCCTTAGAATTAATAAATCAATAAGGTACGGCTTATTTGAGTTTAAAAGTCACCAAATGGTCCTTCGTGATTTTTAGCTAAGTGGTACGTTTTATCATCAAGTAATTTAGGTAGGAATTGTAATCTCATAATTATCTATAAAAATGTATCAATACTTTTTTCCAAACTTTCTGATATATAAGGATTCATAAAGTTAATTAAAGTTGTAATTCTTACATATAAATAAAAGTGTCTGTTCGTTACGTCGAAATTTACTAATTGCATATGATTATATGTGCGATGCCTATTATTAAAAACACAGATTTTTAATATTAAAAACAACATTTTTGTCTGTTGGTCTGTTTGAATCGAGTTACTTCTAAACTAGGCCTGATGCTGATTTGAGATTGAAGCAGTTAATTGGGTGTGGCCTTTTTTTAAATTTGGAGATACTGGTTCCGAACAAATTTTGCGATAGTTACATATCTAACTATTTCTATGATCTGTGGTTTTTATGTATATTATACACTCCTTTATTAAAATCGCAAATTACGCTTTGTAATATAATTAAGAATCAATTTTCTTGAATAATTTCATATAAAAGTTAGTCCACGAGGCATACAAAAGAGCGAATAAATTAGTTTTTGCCTTACAAATATAAAAATGAGTGTGGCCGGCTGGCCTCTAAACATAACAATTGACGGCTCTTGGCAAAGATTAATTACAATTTACAATATTTAATCTCAATACATTATTTAATAGGAATTTGAAATACCTACTTCTTAATGAATGTTTAGAATTTGAGACTATTACTTGTGTAAGTCTTTCGCTCGACTTGAAGTCGATTCACCTAAATATTTTGTTTTTTCCACCCCCTTACCCCCATGATATGTTGAAGATGCTTCTTTTTTTAATTATTGTGATTAAAGTGTATATACATATATATGTAGTGCTGAGTGTAGAGGTTGCTTGTGTGGTTGAGAGTTGTGCGGATGACTGTTTCGAGAAAGAACATTGAGAAGAGTGTTGAGACTATGAGTGATGGACGTATGTATGTATGTTGTAGATGAGCCTTTAGTAAATGATTGTTGTGTTGATGGTTGATTTGTAGTTGATACTTCTATGAGTTTTGGTGTCTGTAACTGATGTCTTTGCGATATTATATACTTAATTATACTATTATATTATATTATATGTGTAACCGCTATAACTCACTTACAAAACAACACCTAGAAATAAAAGTAACTTTAACAAAATTCCATAATAATTTACATGTAAAATACTCTGTAATTATATTTGACATAACACTTCTTCATAATACAGAATACATACATAAGTTTTTCCTATACTTTATAACTAGTCCTTTCGGATAAATTTACGAATCGATATTTAACTTTTACGTCGTTTAGTTTTGGTATTTGTACATGTTATTTATTTAAATATTTAAAAAAGTACTGAAATATTGTACATATTTTTAGTTTAAGATATTTACGTTTTCCTTATAATAAGCAGCTTGTGTTAGAATCGAATAAGACTAGACTACAAAAGTGGTAAAGGGGTTCCTGAAAGAAGCCGAATGCCATTTCGATTCATGTATTTAATTCTGCCGTTTCTACCGTGAAGTTACGGTAGAAACGGTGATAAAAATAATATGTTCCCCTTTGAAATTTGTATCTCATTCTAATTTACAACGTTTGTTGCCGTCGGTGCTAATTTGAATTCCAGACATGAAATGAAATGCAGACACGTCCAGTATCCCCGGGTTTTGAATTCCTGATGCATTTCAATCACACTCTGAGACTATGGTACACGTAGATTACAAATACACACGAAAAAACCTAAAGTTAATTTCTTCCTTTTATGTTTAATATACTAGCTAGCACTTAGGAATGAATTAAGGAAAAAAGTTGAAAATATTTCTTTGAAACACAGGATTCGATCCCCCGTTGTTTGGAAAAGTGACCAGACGTACCTAAATGTATGTGAATTTGTTAACAAAATGGCTTCTTATACATTATACTACTAGGTAGCGTTAATTCTACATATATGTAAAATCCTCTGTTTAACAGTTATTTTTGCGGCCAATTTTAACCATAGATAATAAACGATAGTCACCAAATTGGTAAATTATTTATTTATTATATTTTTATTACCCTACCTACACCACGTTTCTCTTGCTACCCTCATGCTTATCTAATGGGTTTCAGGAAGAAATCCCTTTAAAGAGATACATAAATCATCCTATGTGCACACAAAATTACCTGGAGTTAAAATTAACTAGCTCTTGGTATATAAATTGTCAAATAAATAGTAAGTAGCTGTAGGACTAAAATTAAGTACCTAAGGAGGTTACTAAACTATTACTTAAATAGATATACAGATTTAATATGAAGCTATGCACACAAGCCCGTTTTGCCGTAAATTATGAAGCGTATCTCACAGATGAACATCAGACTCAGAGTCTTGATGATGACAGATTGATTGACGAGGGTCTTGTCGCTACTGTCTCAACCAAGTTTGTGAATTACGTATGTGAAATATTAACATTAATTTACAATTACATATATCGTTATAAGTTAGATATACATATAGAAAGACAGACAAAAACTTAAATAATTGGTTAGAGAAGAAGGGGAAATGGTTTTCCTAAAATATTTTATTCCGATTTCACAGAAAAAATTATAATAAAAAAGGAAATGATTAAAAATGTTAATTGTCAGTAAAAACTTTAGCTTTTTTATAATCACTCTCACAATCTAGCTTGGTCGAGGTATCCCCCAAGTACATTACTACATGTACTGTCGTTCTATACCTTTATAGTTATACTACGAAACAATAGTAAGCGACGATTTAATCAGTTAACGCACCGCTAATTAACGTCAGTTACAGACGGTGTTGAAAATTTAGATGTCCATCTTCAGAGGGAAGCTAAAATTTAATAATCTAAATTAGCCGGAGAGACGGAGAGAGAGTGGCCTCTATGCCTGTCTGCTGCGCATAAATAACATTAAGTGAACTTCATAAAGGGTTCCTCCGCTTTTATATCTATATATTTATTATTTCCAGACTACTTTATCTCACTGCAGGCATAAGGCCTCTTCAACCTCTCTTCCTCTGTCTTTGTTATATATTACTCGTATTTAATGTTTTCAAAAAGATGAATTTCTTTGTATTCCATGGTATCAGCGTGTGAGGCCACCAGCAAGTGTCTGGCTGTATCTATTGCCTCACTACAGAGATGACATGTTTTTTCAGTTGCTTTCCCCCATCTATCACTGGTAACTTCTAATATACTTGGCAGTACAAAAAGGGCTTGTAAAATTCTATTTAAATAAAACATATTTTGAATCTGAATCTCTTTCTAGTAAAGGACTATTGTCTAATCAATTTGGACTTATGTCTTAATTTATCTGTCCTAAATATCGGACTCTACCACACGACCTCTATTTTCGTTAACGCTGACATTTGCTATATGATGTAATTTTCTTGAGCGTCAATAAATATAATTCGTTTTTTTAATATTACAAGGGGCAAACGGGCAGGCGGTTCACCTAAGTGACTACCGAGGCCCATGGACATCTACTCCACCAGGAGGCTCGCAGTTGCGTTGTCGGTATTTAAGGGCAAAAAAAGAAGTATTTAAATTTCGATCAGTTAATAGTAGGATGGCCGATATTTGGTTGGATAAAACGACGTTTTCTAAAAATGAAACCTGCCTAGATCTATTAATAACCCCATAACCCCCACCATGCTAAATTTCATGAAAATCGTTGCAGCCGTTTCCGAAATTCTAATTATATATATACAACAATTACTCTTTTAAAGGTATTATTAATTTATTTGTTTTTTCTAATCAACACATAGAATACAATTTTTGTAAGGGTAAATCTAAGGCCATAATGATTATATACATTAATATATAAAGATAAATAACGTCTTAGATTTGAACGACGAAATTAGTAAGCAAAGAGAAGTAATACTTACTGCGATGGCGCATAGACCCAAGCTGGATCTTGGCCTCGGAGACCAAGTGACACCACTTCCTGCGGTCCTGTAACACACCCAGACTCGAGGTGGGAATCGAACCCACGATCCCCGGAGCAGAAGGCAGGGCCACTGCCCACTGCGCCAGCGGGCCAGCCAAAGCCAGCCAAGAATATGATAGTTTTTAATGAATATGTTTGTTTGTTTGTTTACTGTTAGAATTTCAAATATCAAAATAACATCAAGAAGTTATCAGTTTTTATCATAAAGATAGGAAATGTAATTTTGTCTTTACATGAACAAGTAAATGTTTGCAGAAATTTCTTTGTTACTATTTTGATGTTTACACATCATAAATGGATGTATACACGTCTAATCTAGAAAGGTGTATAAATATACAACTTTTTATTGATTTGAATTACTTTATATTTTTTTATTAATTTTTTATCTGTATTTTCGTCAAGACATCATCTACCTTTTTAAGAAAGCATCGAAAACGAAAGCATGTATAGTCGACCAAGAAAGTGGTTTACCATTTTGGATGACGGTTCCTAGTTAACGAATTTTTTTCTAAGAGTTACAGTCAAAAAATAACGTAATGTATACCTAATAAAAATGAGCCTTTTAACTAATTGACGTGCACACGACATTCGACCTTAGCGTGGCAAACCAATTTCTTGGTCGATAATACATTTTATGCATCTATATGAGCTTGTTATAATATGAGATTAGGCTTTGAAAGAGTGTATCTCGTAGTACTAAAGCAACACGTATATACGCAAAATCATTGACAGAAACACTTCTTTTATGACGTCTATTTATCTCAATTCAATCCATCTATTACCTATAACAAACCTGGATGTAGGCTACAATATTAACGAAGGTTGCAGCAGTCAAGGTACACCTTCACCAAGTTACGTTAAACTGACGCCCAGTACCGTACCGACCACGGCGAGACTCCTACAAGACTTTAAGAATAAGCAACAGTCATTTGATATACAGGTTAACAATTTTTCATTTAGAATACTTTAATTTTAATTGCGTTAAGCTCCTTGGTAATATTTTTTTTATTAAGGAACTACGTTTAATAGCTGGTATTAATGTATTCCAATTTATAAGCAGTGGGACATTTTATTTCTTTATTTACGACAGTATCTTGTCCATAACCATAGTAACTTAAATGTTACATATCTTAATCTGTGATGGAATATGCATTTCTAACTTAACATTCTAGAAATGTATATATTGTCAGTGGCTTATTAAAAACTTGTTAGGCGTTTATGAAAAGCTAAGAAAACAGTAAGGTTTTTAAAAAATCTGTATACAAGAAAAAATTCATAACGTTTATTTTTCGTTTTTAAGGCATTTTTATGGAAAAAATTTCAAGAAAATATTGAAATAACGTTTTCCGTGTCGCATTTTTGAATTGGGACAGATAAGTGTTTTTAATACTCAATGTTTAATCGTTTTAATAATTCAAAAGACAAAAATAAATTTAAATTTATCCTTTCTATTAAAAAAATTGAAGTTGCATTTCAGATTTCTTTGTAAAAAAGCTAAAAAACGTGATAGCTCAAAAATGGTGTCCTTTTGCATACTGCACATGAGGGTTTTATAGTCACTCCTGCCTTCTCCCATAATCTCTTCACCTTTCTTCACCTAAAACAAGTTTCAAATTAATATATATACATATAAGCAAAAGGTCACCTAACCAGAATACTCAATCTCTTAAACCGAGGGACGTACAAAGATCAAACTTGGCAAGGAAGTTTATAGCTAGTAAACATCTGCTAAGAAAGGATTAGTCAAAAGGGCCCTGTAAACTTAGCTTCTAAATCGTAAAATTTATCACCAAATCTTATAATAACCTTTTAAAAATTATTATTTATTAAGAACGTCATATATATAATACACATGACGTTCATAAGTACTCTTAAGTCTATATGAAGAGGTAATTTTTTCTTATAATCATTATTAATGGATCATATAATCATTTATTAATGTTTAATTTTTAAAAAAAGTTAAGTTGTAGGTGAGATTGGCTCAGGAAAGAGGAAGATCGATCAAGAAGGGGGAGGCCGTTGCTCAGCTGTGGGATACAATACACTAATTTAAAAAAAAAATGTTTATTATTGGAAGTCTAATCGTCATATGTATTATTAAATAGAGTGGTAACAACTATAAAAAAAGATAAAATAAGTAAAGAATTTTTTTATTAAAAGTGTAGGAAAAGAATACTAGTTTTTTTTAAGTTCTTTACGAAAACGTTTTCTCTGACGTCTGTCTTACTCTACGTAAGATAGAACCAGACGTATTTGTGCAAAGTTTTGTTCGTACAGATGAAAAAGTTGTTAGTATGTATCGTATCGGAACTAACATTAGCGAATTGGACTAAATCTGACCTATTTCTAACTTCCTTATATAAACAGATAAAAATAAATATACACAGAAAATAGTTTGTTGTGTGTTGTTAGTGCGTTATAGGTTTGCCACCAGAGGTCATTTAAGAAAGAGTTTTCCGGCCTTAAGGGATAACGGAAAGACTTAATATATGACTGGTAAGGAAGCTTGACAATTAAGTATAGAATAGATATTGTTTTGATGTATTATTTGATTGGAGCTATTTCATTTTTTTGGTACAAGAAATTGTGGGTTTTTATAACAAATTCTTAATTCTCTAAGCACATATAGTGAAGGCCTTAAATGCGAAAAGTTTATAGTAAACCTAACCTTCCGATTTTTTTTATAATTTCTTGTTATACATAATTTCAGAATAAATATTTCGGGCCCAGGATTCCGAGTACATGCTAATTCCGTAAATAAATTAATAGAAATAATTACATGACACGAGCGCAAGTTTTGTTGTGATGTACTAAAATTTACCATTTTTAATATCGCTTATAATGTCAAACAACATAAATAGACAACTGGACACCAATTTCCAAAGAATTCGTTTACAACAGTGAGCCAAAACGTCTAATTTCTTAACAATATGGCCCTTGCCTGTCAAAAGGTCAAAAAAAACCTCTGTTATAAGAGTTTTCTTTTGCCTTTGAAGCTACGGAACCCTAAAAACGATAAGAATAATGTTATGCTTAAGTTTCTTTTAACTATTATTTAAGTTGTATTAAATATTCGTAACTGTCAACTGTGTTTGACAGTATTTTGAAATATATTGATCTGATACAAGTTTGTCTACTTGTTTATAAAACAAGTCATACGTGTGTACAGAATGAGCATGTACAGAACAATACACCTTTGTACCAGTTAGTACAAATAGTAAGTACATTTGCTATTGTGAAGGAGATGTCGTGTGTGGGAGTTCAGCAACTAGCACAGTGCTTTGAATTAAACCTCGTTTGTGTCCATAGTCCCGGGAGATACGTCTTCACTGGCAATGACCAACACTTGATAAATTTGGAAAACGAAGTATACGAGTAAGCTTTGAGTCTATGTCCTGATGCAGCTATGGTTTTAGAGCGGAACCTGTGTTGCACAGCATAAAAACTGAAGATAAAAAAATATATAAATAGTTTATTTAGTAACAAAAGTTACATTTCATTGCAAGTTGGCTGGTGCCTTCTTTTAAGTGTAGTGGTACTACTCCTGTGTCAAAACCCCTATATAAAATAATGTAAAATAAACATAAGAAAAAAAATATCCAAAAACAAAGGCACATTAACTGTATTGTTGTGAGTACTTATATGTAGTATGTGTGCATGTGCGTCTATGTGTTGTATATATGTAAAAAAGTTGGGATATGTGTGTATTGTTTACATTTTGTTATATTATATGATACAATTGAGTAGTGTTTCTATATCGTCCGTACCGATACGACTTAGGGACCTTCAAGAAAAGAGCATACACATTCCTCAAAGGCCGGCAACGCATTTGTATGCCCTCCATTGTTGCAGTTGTGTGTTGGGCGCCGGTAGTCACTCGAGTGAACCGTCTGCCCGTTTGCCCCTTTTTATGTAAAAAATTTGTCATAATTTTGTTTTTCTTTAGATCAGATTACATTGCACTCCGGGATAATCCATTTTATATTCAATATTGTTGATCACTTTATAAATGAAATTTATAGTCTATATTCTAATTATGCTTCTCTTTCTAAGCGAAACACACATTGAGGTTCACACAAAAATAATTTTAATTCACGAATTAGTATCTTTTTTATTGAAAAAATACTACCTGGAATATTTTAAAATACTATACCTAATTCGTTACTAATCCAGCTAAGCTTTTAAAAGCTTCTGTTAGGAATGGCCACGACGATAAGGCAGTGAGGCATTTGTAAAGTTATTAATCGTAATGTTGGTGCACATTTTTTTCGATATTATATAATAAATCAATGTATATCAATGTCCACTTATATTAAATATTATCGATACAATATTAACGCAACCTTATCTTAGGGTGGCTCTTAAAACACAGTTTATTATAGTTCGGAAGCCAGGGACTCCTGATCAATAAGTTCCATTTTTTTAAAAAATTAATAATCTTTTTTGATCATGTTAAAAGTCATATAACCGCAACGAAATCCAGGATTTCTGAGTCCGTACAAGTTATATGTCGTACTGCAATTTGTATTCTGTGCAATAAATAATCTCATACGTTTCGTTTGACCCACTTCAGATTTGCGTTTTCCTCTGAATTATACGGCTACATGGAGAAAGTATTAACGTAATGTGGAATCGGAAATCGAAGCATTCACCTTTAATGTAATAGTACATACATGTATATAGATTTAATTATACGACTACGATTTATGTAATACTAGCTGTTACCCGCGACTGCGTCCGCGTAAAATTAAACTTGCCCTTAGATCTCCTTGGTCTGGTCCAGTGGAGAAATCCGTTCTTAGCGGATGTCTACCGACTATAATTACCTTCTTTCCAAATGTCACCTTTTTACATCTTACGGTTTTTGGCGTTTCTCTTTTATGTACCAAAATATTTAGTTTTTAAAGAGTTAGTAAAAGAGGACTGTGTTTACAATGGACCTATTTTTATAAAAAAAAATATATTTAGTATTTACTAGCATGCCACTCCAACAGAGCTTTAAAACTATTTCTAGGAGAAGATGCGACAATACTCCATCAACGTGGTTTGAACTGTGTAGCTTGTGGATATAGTACCAACCCTAAAGTTAAGCTAAAGAGGCTCTACATATTTCTTAATTCTTTTCTTAACATGATATTGGCTATTGTTGCAGTAAAAGTAAGGGTGTTCCCCTCCACACTGAGAGGCGGCAAACAAAACCTCACGTACCAGTTGACGGCTTATCCACTTACAATTTTCATCTCCCAAATAATAATAAATAATAAAACATCTCCGCAACTCAATTCAACTTTGCAATTCCCTCTGAATTTAGAGTGCGGTCTTACGGACTCACGTAGACGAAAGCGCTATTGTGTATCATACCTCCCGATATTACGTTCAAATTTTTTATAGATAAAGGTGTCAAACAGCGGCCAAGTTAATGTACGATTGGGCTAGACATGTCGGATGATTTTTGGGCCAAAATCTCCACTTTATGGACCCTTGATCGGAAACGATATCACGGCAGGCCAAGAATGTGATTGAGGAATGACTTGAATCGTTATAATAGACATTGGCAAAGCATAGCCTTAGACAGAACTTTATGCAAAGAGGTTAGGGAGGCCTTTGCCCTGCAGTGGGAAAAAGGCTCAATAATAATGAAGGAATCAATTGTGAACCTCTTACATATATTGAAGTGTTGTAGCATAAGAGAAATAAACTTTTTTTTATGTTGCAATTAAGAAAATACGCGTGTCGTGTTCACAATCGTCTCGCAGCTTCTAATCAGTTCGAGGAATGGAACAAAATTGTAACCCATGTCATTAGAGGGAGTCGGACCAAAGTGAGGGGTCCGAAATTTGTGCCCTCAGGGATTTTCGGACTAAATTACGTTCTCACGGACCCGGGACTCGCATAGCGACGGTAATGTACTCCTAATGCGAGCTTTGAACAATCTAAAAGTGCATGGCTCATGGTTATTTCGGTCTTGTGCGGTCAATTAATAATAATAAAATTCAGATACTAATGCTGGAGCCAAATTATAGCTCAAAGTGTTTGTACATTTTTGTCCTTGAAGATTACAAAGTACTACAAAACTTTGCGCACCTACCCAATGTCTCCGGTCACACTACATGATCATTCAAATGAAGCTGTGTCTGGCTCCGACATAACATTAACGACAAATCGGCTTTTGAATGTTAAGTTGTAGCTTATATTGTAATTACTTATAGAAATAAATAAATTAATATAACTATAAAGTTAAGAATGTCTTTAAGCTAAATTAAATTAACAATTATTTATTTACAATGAAGGTGATATAAAATTGTACGTAATTATTATATTAAAAGTTTTTAAAATAACGTACATAATTTCTTTCTAAGTCGGTGGTCTTTATTTAATACGGTGTAATATTTGTTAAGCAGGAAGTGATGTAACTCTACGCTGCAAAGATACCGCGTCAGTTAGCACTAGACTTACAACCTTAAAGCATTTCCTTTCATTTTGATAAAAATCTTCATTAAATTTACAATCTATTTATTCCTGTTACGTTTCTACATATATCTCAATATATACATATAAATTAGGAGTCCCGTTGTTTGTCCTTGATGGACTCTTTAACTACTAAACCGATTTTAATCAAATTTGTACACCCTGTGCAATTTAATCCAACTTGAAAGATAGGCGGCGCCGTCGTCTTTTATTTTAACGTCAATTCCTGCTTTAGCTTTCCAAAGGATATCAGGATCGTAAATAAAATCCTGTTTTAGATCCCCTCTTTGATTACTATTATTGCTTTCATTTGTGCTATCTCTAAAGTATACAGCATTATTTACTGAGCCAAATAAATGCTGACTAATAACATTAGCAGAGACAAATATATTGGATAGACACATTTAAAATATTAAGGAATATTTTAAACTAGTTGTTACCCGCGACTTCGCCAGCGTAAAATTAGGTTTACATTTAGCGTCATGACATAGCCTATAACCTTCCTCGTTAAATGGGTTATCTAAAGAAAAGACTTTGAGCCTCAATAGCTCAACGGTAAAACGGACTGATATCCGCAAGGTACCCCGACAAAGTTACTTTATTGCACACAGTTATTGCAGTTTACAAAATAAATAACTAATAATTTACCTTTAAAATTAAAATACGCGCACAACGGCGGTCTTATCGCAGAAGCAATACCATAACAGACAACATTTGGGGAAAGGATTTTTCATAATAAACTAAATTGATACTGCAAGATAATATAATTGAAGCTTACATAAATGGTATACATGAATATAAATACATATATAATATATTAATAAATACACATACATACATGATATATATGTACATAAATATGGTTCATGAATATATATATTAATTAATTAAATTTAGATAAAGACCTGGCAAGAAAATCGAAAGCAATATAATATAGAATTGATAGAATATAAGCTTACATTTATCCGCTTTGCAAGTCGAGCAAAAAAAAAGCAGCAGAGCGGTACCATACTTTTCTCAAAGTAGTTCAGACCATTTTCGGTACTCGTTGTAGATAAAACTAGAAGCCTGAAATTTCAGTAACAGAGCGGGCATTGTATAAACACGGTATATTTCAAATTTTATTCAATATGACCCGTAGAAGCTTTTGTCATCCTACTCACCTTAAACCGCTGGACTGATTTTGATAAAATTTTGTATGTATATTCTAAGGAGTTCGTAGATAGATTGTAGAGAAAATGGAACCGGTAGATGAAGCTACTGCCCGTATATAACCTATAGAAAAAACTGCTGGGCCTATTTACTCCTGTCTGTTTTGTTTTATTTGCATTATTTCGGAGAAGATTTGAGAAAAAAGAAAGACAGGGATCTCATGTGAGAAAGAGGTACTGGTACCCGGACGCGCCGGCCCAATTCGGCTACAAGCATGGCGCTACCTCCAATTACGATTAATATCATAAAGTGACATTAATCCTGTAAAACTATCTTCTACCTGTAAAGTTATCGAGACCTTAATTGAGCTCGGATAGTTATAATACGAATAAATCAGTATCTTTTTACCACAACGTTTATTATCGCTTTCTTTAGATTTATTTATCTATTAGCATATTGTGCATTAGCAAAAAACACTAGCTTTTTGTACACAACATTAGCTTTGTAAATTGTGTAAGAGCTACTTTTGCATATTTATTTATCGAGAGAAATTAGCTTCTTTCAATTTCGTGTATTGATAAGAGTATTATATCAGCTACGTAGGCGGGGGGCGAAGGGGGAGGTCGCGGGGATCTCCTCCTTTCTACATATCGTTGTACTTAAATACTACATGCACTAGATATCAAGAAGGAAACAAAAATAAATAATGAAATAGTAAAGGTGCAAATATTTTTAGTCTGTGGTCACACGTCACTAATCTCTGTCACACAGTTTAGTCTGTGATCACGCCACTGATCACTGTCTAATAGATAGAAACAATAAGTGTCTAAGTCACTTATCACTGAAAAGTCTGTAGTGAGTGGCAGTGACAGACGTCGGACGTCAGACGCAGCTGTCAACGTCAACGTCAATGTCTATGTTAACTGTCAACTGTCAGCCGTCAACTGTCAGCGGTCACTACGCTGTCAATTGTCAAGTCCAGCAGATGACACAATTGGCAACTCCAGCAAGGGTTTATTTGGTGCCAAATTTCGTAGTAATTTCGCAGTCTTTTCGTACCTAAGCAAGTTTGCTCTATTTTAACAAACCTTAGGCAGCCCATATTTCTGAAGTTTCCAATAAGACGCACCATAAAGGGAAGGAAAATTCCATTATAAAAAAGCGGTACAAGGACAAAATCTTTTAAAATATTTAAATTTACTTTTTTTACTGCAAAAACAAAAAACAAATACTTAATTTATTTCTTTAAAAAGCAGCTCTTTTGCACCTAGGCAGAATCTTGCACAATGCACTCATAGCTTAAAATGATTCTCTGACTACAGAACCACCAATAAATCTTTACTATAAACAAACTACAAGTCTTCTTTAATAAAATTCTGAACTGCCCATGTACTTTTAAGTTTTATTTACATTGCGGTTTGATGTTAAAATACTGAAGAAATTTGTTTCTGATCAAGAAAAAGGAAACGAAAAATTTCACCACTACGACGACGTCTTTTACGCCCTATAATATTACATACATATGTATGTATGTAATATTCAAACCTAGCTGTTTCCCGATTCCGTCCTCGTAAAATTGAATCGCAAAAGAGAATAACTTAATCTAGTCCTATCGAAAAATGCGTTCTTGGCGTGTATATTTTTAAGTCCTAAAAAGATAATAAAAGAAAAAAAAGAGTGCTTGAGGCCACACCACTGAAGTAAAACTTCTATATATGTATAATTTAAATTTAAAATGAATTTAATCTTTCGTTCACTTAAAACGTAGAACATTTAATGTGTACAAAAGTCCTTGAAATTGGTAGAAAATTTCATAATTCTTAGTGAAATTTGCAATTTTTCTCAGTAATTGAATGTTACCTAATTAAAGAGGGTAGAAAAGTGTAAACAAGATTTAGGCAATTTTATAATATTAAGATGTTGTGCTCTTTGCTTTTGTCGATCAAAATTGAATATTTAGAGTTTCGTTGAGAGATTTAGACTTTTGTAGAAATACACGGTACTTCTAGAATATATCGAACAAGCTGTGCCTGTGACTTCGTTTGCGTAAAATTAGGTAAAAAATACAGATAAAATTTTGGCGTGATAGTATATAGCCTTCTTCGATAAATGGGCTATCTAACACTGAAAGAATTTTTCAAATCGGACCAGTAGTTCCTGAGATTAGCGTATTTATTGTGAAATTAAATGTGAGAAAAGGTCCATAAAACTAGAGATTCTTTTTAAAAAGTTTCAAACCACAGAGTAATTAATGGTTAATTGGAAGACTAATAAGAATGTATATATAAACCACTAATTTAAAGGTAAAAGCCACGTTTCTTTACGAAAAAAGGTAAGTTATATGGCGATTACCTTAGTTTTTATTCCACTTTTTTAAAAAATTGATATATTTACGAAAATTGTGATAATGTAATATCATCAAGAATTTATTATTGGCTTTATAAAAAAATTGCATTAACCTGAAGTATGTATGTATACAAAGTACTGCCACAATACCAGAGCCAGACGTAGCTAAAAGTGTTTGTACATTTTTGACCTTGAAGTCTACAAAGTTCTACAATCAATTTTAGCGTGATGATATATAGCCTATAGCCTTCCTCGATAAATAGGCTATCTAACACTGAAAGAATTTTTCAATCGGACGGGTTCCTGAGATAAGCGCGTTCAAGCAAACAAACAAACTCTTCAGCTTTATATATTAGCATAGATTTACAATAAACAATAGACCATTCCTTCCACGCAAAGAATAAATTGAACATGATACTCGATTAATTATATCCTTCCATTCTTGACATCAGAGGGACGTCCAAGTTGTGATTTGACACTCAACCTATCCATTGTTATGACCTCTAACCCTCCCAAAATAAAGTTTTTTTAGTAGCATTCAGAGGAGAGAATAAATGTTAATAATATTCAGAGGAACTTGACATTCCTTTTGGTAGACATTTTCACCCCTTAATGGAGACCTTGATCTCTCTCTTCTTCCTAATTTTAAAAAAATATACAAGAAAATTTTTTGTCATAATAATTTCCAAACTTAAAAATAAATGGCCAAAAGCGTGTCAAGATATGCTTATATGGATGGGTCAGAACACTTACAGGATTCCTGAAGAATCCTTACAGAACAGATACGGATATCTAATATGCTATAAACATATTTGTTAAATATCTTCAAAAGTTGTTGTCCAATATCATTCAGAATAGTTTTCCTAATAAGTTTTCTAGCATGTACTATCAACATGGAAAATTTCAAGTCTCTACGTCTAATAGTTTGGAAATGCTAGGTGGGGACCACCTTAAGGGCAGAGAGATGGACAGACAGAGGGACTGACAAAGCAAAATTATTATAAGGCTTCCTCATGGTACTACGGAACCCAAATGATTTGTAATAAATATTACTACTGTGTACTTGTAATATTTATATGTTGTGGGTTGTCTAGACCCCCTATCTTAAATCCCATTTATTATTTTTTTAATACAACCCAGGGTATAGTTAAGGTTTCTACACGTAAATAACTCTTTATATCCAAAATGACTTATCATTATTCAATATATTTTAAATTATATCATAATAAACAAAAAATATGTAAAGGATATAAATCATGAAGTAAATATATGAAGTATTATTATAGAATACCTGACATTATTTTCCAACATAAAATCAATGAGTTTAATCGTAAAATTATATAAATTTATTTAGGTTTTTTTTTTCATTCATTAGGTATTAGAAATATCACAGTTTAAAAGAGCATTTGAATTATATAAATGCTCACAAATCTCAATCTCAAGTTTCCACACAATGGACGATTGGACAGGTGACAGGAGTCTTCGATTTACAACAAAAATAGGCTTGCTGCAAAATATCGATATATCAAAATATCGATATTGATTCTGGAAAGATTTGCTACGCATTATCGATATTTTTAATCAAGAAATATTGATATTCGTGAAATGTTCATAGTCGTGATGGTGGAGATTGGATTAGTTGTAATTTTTTTATACAACGAGGTGCAACTACAACTTGTGCATTCGTAATTACAACTTGTATATTAACAAATTGTTATCTTCCATACAAAATTATTAGTTTTTTCTTGTATCGCGCAACATCTTTGCGAAACCACTGAACAAGTATCCAAATTTGATATTTACATACACACGCGACCTAAACATCCTCAAGAGAAGTAATATACCTACTTTATAATCTATTAGATACAGGAATATGTGAGCCTACTAGTGGTGCATATGAGTCGGTAGACACTTAAGTAAACCGACTATCCACTTGATAATCGCTTTGTCTATAAAAACTACGCTAAATAATATTTAAATTTGCATGACAACTTTTGTCAAATTTATAATGCAAATTGTTATGCAACTCCTAGGCGTCATTATGACTTCTGGCGCTTGACGCCTTGGAGCGTCTAGAAATACTAGTAGATATGACCGCAGCGAGTAGGAGATTGTAAAAATGATAAGCCCGATAGTTTGAATAAAATCTTTATTATATATATACAGAAAAAATAATATTAAGATACGTAGTCGATGTCATAAAAAAACATATTTATTTAATAAAATCATATATTTATCAGTAGGTACAATCTTTGGATATATTAACCTAGTGAATTTAATAATTTAAATTTGACACAATATTCAAACTGTCATCAGAATGTTGAGAATTTTCATACACGATAATAACATATCAAATACTTGAAATTGTAAAAAGATATGAATGAATGATTCTTAGCAGTAAAAACAAGGTATTTATAATAATATAAAGAATTAATTTACATATACAATAAATAATTTATTGTAAATAGATTACTGGAATTAATCAGGCTGCTAAGGAAATTAGGATGCTTACATATTTAATATCACTAGTACTAAACAATACATGTTGTCGATAAATAGCAGGATTCGGTATAACGATACAATAAGCTAAGTCAGAACAAATGAAAACATTCCATTTTTGCATAAAAACGTGTGTGACTATTCTTGCTTGTAAAGGCGGATTAGACATTGATAGTACATATATCGCACGCATAATCACAACCTGACTTATTACTTTTTTAGGTTTAAAGTGAGTTAATGATACAGGCAGCTTCGTTTCAATTTCCTCTATCAGCCAGTCTAAAAATTATATC